>SJYV01049982.1:34189-46133 GCA_006410875.1 Neotragus pygmaeus | reverse complement strand
AAGGAGGCGAGGTGGGGGGCGCTTCCTCGTGGACCGTGCACGCACTGACTGGCTGGGAGGGCCTTGGACCCAGGCAATATTATTAGCGTTTACGCACTGCGGCTATTGCGTTCACTCGTCATAAGTTTCATTCAAGTCTTGTTCATTCTTTTCTTCATTTCTAGAGCAGTTACTTCTTATTCTCCCAGACACCCACCTGGCCCATTCATTTCTTTGAGGTCTTTTCTCAGGCGTCATCCTGGGAGAAGGGTGGCCACACTCTCAAAAATGTCAATCTCCTTCTCTGACAGTTCCGGTGGCCCTTCTCAGCTTTTTTTCTCCTTGGCACTGTCTAACACACTAATATGTGTTTTACTTATCTGTTTTCTCTCCTTCTCAAAGCTCTGTGAGCTCTGGGATCTTCGTTTTGTTCCCTAATCCCTGGCAAACAATAGGCTGATTTAAACATTTGTCAAATTCATTCATTCATTATAAAATTATTAAACACCTACTATTCACTTGTTTCTTCTATATATTAATTATACCAACGATTATTCGGCATATTGGTTTGTGTCCCTTAAACCAACATTGCACATTTCTCTACATTCATTCTATATGCATTTACAGAGGGCCTGCTGTTTATTCAAACTATTTTTCACAGCTTTATTGAGGAATAATTGACATAAACTCTACTTGTTTAAAAATATATGTTTTGATATATGTATACAGCTGTGAAACTATCACTCCATAAAAATAATGAACATATCCATGACCCCAAAGAGTTTCTCCATGTACTTCTATCATTGTCAACCTTTGCCCTCCCAACTGCTGGTTTGCTTTCTGTTGCTATAGATTAGTTTGCTTTTTCTAGAATTTTATATGCATGGAATCTTACAGTGTGTGTGTGTTGGGGGGGTGTCTTTTTCAGGGGGTGTAGTGGGGCAGTATCCAGCTTCTTTCACTCAGCATAAGCATGTTAAGATTCATCCATGTTGTGTGCACCAATAGTTCATGTCTTTTTATTGCTGAGTAGTATTCCCTTTTATGAATCTACTAAACATAACAGAGTGTTAGTGTTAGTCGTTCAGTTGTGTCTGACTCTTTGTAATCCTGTGGACAGTAGCCCACCAGGCTCCTCTGTCCATGGAATTCTCCAGACAAGAATACTGGAGTGGGTTGCCATTCCCTTCTCTAGGGGATCTTCCTTTCGACCCAGGGATCAAAACCAGGTCTCCTACATTGCAGGCAGATTCTTTACCAACTAAGCCAGTATGACCCAGCAATTCCATTCCCAGGGTTTATCTGAGGAAAATGAAAGCATATGTCCACACAATGACTTGGACAAGAATATTCATAACATACATACATAACATACAAACATATTCTTGTTTGTAATAGCCAAAAAAGAAAACAATACAAATGTCCATCTGTAGGTGAATGGACATTTGCACATATCTATAATACAACCAGTTTATACTGAACAACTGCTGCTAAGTGTTTATGGAGGACAAGTTGTAAGGCACAGACCTGTGCTTGAGGAGCTTCTGCTTTAGTGAAAACGGGTAGTGGGCAATGAAGAGGGAGATAGGAAGTAGATTATGGAAGGCCTGATAGCCCATGATCAGGAGTTTGGGCTTCTGCTCAAAGGCAATGAGGAACTGTTCAAAATCCCCTCTGAACAATGCTTGCTCTCTTTTATACTCCTACATCTAGTCCCTGACAAAGTCTGCTGAAATGTCTTTCCCTGGCACCTGTTTCTATCCCTGCTGCTGTATTTCAGTCTATTTCAGCTCGCTCTCTCTTCCTTCTCTCCCCTTCAGTCAGCTCCAAACACTGCAGTGGATTTAACAGATGTAATATACAACCAGACACAATTTGGACTCTGCAGTGCTCATAACATCTTCTGGCTCTACCCTGAAGATGAGAAAGATGAAAACAGCAGCTCCCAATTGAAAGAGTGCCAGTTGGAGTAGGAAATTAGGACAAACTCCAGAGTCCAATATGTAAAATAAATCATAAAATGATGTGCATTGACCCCAAGTCTGAGATCCTTTATCCTTGCAAAAAAGAATTCCATGTTTGAACTGTCCTATATATAAAGTAAATGCTCAGCAGCTAGTTTTTTTTTTAATCAGCCATGTTGATGAATAGTTTACATATAATATTTTAAATTAGTTTGATGAATTTTGACAAATATATTTCATCATGTGTTTACCACCATAATCATTTATCGAACAAGTTCATCATTCCAAAAAAATTCCTTGTGGCTCTTTATAGTTAATTTCTTTCTCCTACCTCCAGGCCCTGGTAGCCACTGATAATGATTTCTGTCACAACGGCTTTGCCTTTTCTAGAATGTCATATAAATGGAATCATACAATTTGTAGTCTTTTTGGCTTCTTTCCCTTGGCTAATGCTTTTGAGAATCACCAGGTTGTAACATATCTCAGCAGTCTTTTCCTTTTTATGTCATCAAATATATAGATGTGTCATAGTGTTTTTATCTATTTACATTTGATATACAATTGTGTTCTTTCCAATATGGAGCTGTTGTAAATAAAACTGCCCTACCAATTACATGCAGGTCTTTGTGTGATCATGGGCTTTTCCTGCATGAGACTTGGGAATAGAATTGCTAGCTGTAAGATAAGTGTATGTCTGACTTTTTAAGAACTGTCAAATTGTTTTCTAAAGTGACTATATCATTTTGGGCTCCCCTTCTAACTTTGAATGAGAATTCCAGTTATTCCAAGTCCTCTCTAATACTTGGAATTGTCACTCTTTAATTTTAGCCATTTCAGTGGATGTATAAAGATATCACATTGAGATTTTAATTTGCATTTCCCCGTAACTAATGATGGGGCTTCCGCTAGTGGTAAACAATCCACCCACCATTGCAGGAGACATAAGAGAGGCCAGTTCAATTCCTGGGTCAGTCAGGAAGATCCCCTGGAGAAAGGCAGGGCAACCCACACCAGTATTCTTGCCTGGAGAAGCCCATGAACAGAGAAGACTGACAGGCTACAGTCCATAGGGTCGCAGAGTTGGACATAACTGAAGCAACTTAGCACGCTCGCGTATCTAATAACCCTGAGTATCTTTTCATGTGCTTATTGCCCCTTTAGATATGTTTTTGGGTGAAGTGTCCATTCTACAGATTTTTGGCTGACACATATCAGGAGGTTCTCAGAAGTCCTTGGATAGCTGGCATAGCAAGGGCAGACTAGGAAGTTGTGTGTGTGTGTGTGTGTGTTTTTTTAAATTTTCTTTGGGACTGGTCCAAGGTCCAGGGAATTTAAACATTAACCTCCATGCCCTGAATATAATTGGATTTCAGGGGAATTAAGGGACATCAGAGATAACACAAATTGATTACTCTTTAAACATTTCTTACCATTTTGTGAGGGGTGGGGTCAGAATATATGAAAGCAACACACAGATACAAAATTTGACATATGATTTTAGAGGTTTCAGAGTTCTTAAAGTCCTACTATGAACCTGTGTTTAAAACTTCCTTAGATGAAAGCCTATGTTATGCAGGTGTGAAGCAGAATTTTCAGGATGGACAAGAGGCGTTCATTTTTTGCCTCTTGCAAAGGCATTCTCTCTCAGCAAAAGCTCAAGCTCAAGCTTGGAAGACAGGAGCAGGGGGCAGGAACACCTGGGTCACTCTTTCAGGAAAGGCAGACACACTTCCCAAGGGCTGTCAAGAGGTCCTTAGTGATATCAAGAGTGCTCAGGTGGCTTTCAGGGGTAGGCAAGATGGATAGTAGGGGGATCAAAAACAGCTGGCTANATGGAGTATTACTCAGCCATTAAAAAGAATACATTTGAATCAGTTCTAATGAGGTGGATGAAACTGGAGCCTATTATACAGAGTGAAGTAAGCCAGAAAGAAAAACACCAATAACAGTATACTAAAGCATATATGTGGAATTTAGAAAGATGGTAATGATAACCCTGTATGCAAGACAGCAAAAGAGACGCAGATGTATAGAACAGTCTTTTGGACTCTATGGGAGAGGGCGAGGGTGGGATGATTTGGGAGAATGGCATTGAAACATGTATAAGATCATATGTGAAACGAATTGCCAGTCCAGGTTCGATGCATGATACAGGATGCTCGGGGCTGGTGAACTGGGATGATCCAGAGGGATGGTATGGGGAGGGAGGTGGGAGGGGGGTTCAGGATGGGGAACACGTGTACACCCGTGGCAGATTCATGTTGATCTATAGCAAAACCAATACAATATTGTAAAGTAATTAGCCTCCAATTAAATAAATATTAAAAAAAAAAACAGCTGGCAGCACCCAATAGGCAGCAGCCTGACAGGCTCATCCAGATGTTTCTCAAGAGAAGTTATTATGGAAAAGGTATGCCCAGGTGAGAGGCCCAAGGATGAGGAAGGAAGATGGATTTGTTGCCAGTTTATCCTGGGCTGAGAAAGGTGGAAATATCTCAAATGTGAAACCTTCATCTAAAGCCCTTCAAGCATTTTTATCTCTATCTGGGGAGCCTATTCGTTTGGAAAGAGCCACCACATTGAACACAAGCACCAAAACACCTGTAAAAACCAGGGAGAACTAAAGCTGTCAGTTGAGCTGAATCTCTTCCTTTTCTCAGTTCAGCAAACACCCTTTAGAATCAAGGGGAGATAGTGACAATGTTCCAAGAATACACCAATAGCTCACCTTTTTATCTCACCTGATGGATGTTTTGGTGTTTGCAATACAGCCCAAAATTGAGAGCGGTGACTTCAGATACCCCTGGTTGCCCTCATCTCACTTCTCATCTGAACTTACATGTTTCTTTATACTGTCTCCAAAAAGAAAACCAAAACTATCATTTCTATCACTTTGTTGTTGAGTTGCCCAGTTGTGTCGGACTCTTTGCGACCCCATGGACTGCAGCACACCAGGCCTTTCTTCCTTCATCATCTCCTGGAGTTTGCCCAAGTTTATGTTCATTGCATCATTGATGCCATCCAGCCATCTCATCCTCTGAGACCCTCTTCTCCTCTGCCCTCAATCTTTCCCAGAATCAGGGACTTTTCCAATGAGTCATCTGTTCGCATCAGATGTCCAAAATACTGGAGTTTCAGCTTCAGCAGCAGTCCTTCCAGTGAATATTCAGGGTTGATCTCTCTTAAGATTGACCGGTTTGATCTCTTTGCTGTCCAAGGGACTTTCAGGAGTCTTTTCCAGCACCACAGTTTGAAAATATCAAGTCTCTGGTGTTCTGCCTTCTTTACCACCCAGCTCTCACAACCGTACATGACCACTGTGAAGACCATAGCCTTGATTAGACGGACCTTTTTCAGGAGAGTAATGTCTCTGCTTTTCAGCACACTGCCTAGGTTTGTCATCACTTTCCTGCCAGGAAGAAACTGTCTTCTGATTTCATGGCTGCAGTTACTGTCCACAGTGATTTTGGAGCCCACCTTTACCCCTTCTATTTGCCATGCAGTAAACTCCAGGAGTTGGTGATGGACAGGGAGGCCTGGTGTGCTGTGGTTCATTGGGTCCCAAAGAGTCGGACACGACTGCACGACTGAACTGAAACTAACTAATGAGGCTGGATGCTGTGATCTTAGTTTTTTTTTTTTTAATATTTAGTCTTAAGCCAACTCTTTGACTCACCTCCTTCACCCTCATCAAGAAGCTCTTTAGTTCCTCTTTGCTTTCTGCCATTAGAGTGCTATCCACATATCTGAGGTTGTTGATGTTTCTCCCACTTATTTTGCCTATAACTTATCCAGCCTGACCTTTCTCATGAAGTGCTCTGCATATAGGTTAAACAAATAGAGTGATAACAGACAGCGCTGTCATACTCCTTTCTTGATCTTGAACCAATCAGTTGTTCCATACAGGGTTCTAACTGTTGCTTCTTGACCCTCGTACAGGTTTCTCAGGAGACAGGTAAGATGGTCTGGTATTCCTATCTCTCTAAGAGCTTTCCACAATTTGTCATGATCCCCACAGTCAAAAGCTTTAGCATAGTTGATGAAACAGAGATAGATGTTTTTCTGAAATTCCCTTGCTATCTCTATAATCTGGTGAATGTTGGAAATTTGATCTCTAGTTCCTCTTTTTTTCCTAAACCCAGCTTGGACATCTGGAAGTTCTTGGTTCACATATTGCTGAAGCCTATGTACCTATCACTTTATGTACCACGAAATGAGCCCTAGGGACTTGACTGTGACATTATTCAGTGTCTTATGTAATTATTCTCCCAGGAAATCTTCCTTGAGGCCCCAACCTGAAAATGATGCCTCCTGTGGCTGAGCTCTTGGAGCCCCTTATTTATCCCTCAAACTTACTGTGGAGGAGGATGTAGGAAGTGATTCCATGTTTCATCTCCCTTGTAAACAACTTGAAAAGACTTTAGATTTAATTCATCTCCCCCAACCACCCGAGTTATTTAACTGCAAATAATCTTTAGTAATAACAATTTTAACTCCTTCTTGAAACTAGACAACAACATGTTCAAAGGTATGTATATGGATGAAACCCAGCCTCCTTTTTGCTTTCATAAAAGGTCAGGAAAAATAGATCCATGACAAAAGGAATCTTTAGACAGATCTATTTTTGGTTAATCTTTAACATTATGATCATTCCCTCTCCCATAAGGTATTGCTTCATGAACAAATGCAGAGAAATTTCTAGACAACTGCATTCATTTTAACTGAGTAAGGAGAAACAATACAAAACAAAAAATAAAAGGGACAGATTCCAGGAACCCTGCTAAAATCCCGGCTCTGGTAAAGCTAAGGATGTGCTGATCAAGCAAAACTCCCTAATCTGCCCACAAAGGCCTCCAAGGTGAGTCAGCTGAAAGATACTAATCCCTAGGAGAGACTGATAGCTAAAGCTGTAGAGGCCACACAGGCACCGAATACTGGAAAACAGGGGATAATGAAGGCTGTAAGCCATATTGTATAGAGAAAAGTCATAGACCGACAGGGGAGAGTCATGGCTTTCTAAGAGATTGCCTCTATCCCTTCTCAAGGTGTAGGTCATTTACACAGCTTGGCCTTGGACAAGGCCCATATGTAAGAATGATTCCAAGGATTAAACCTGTATGAGGGTCAAGAAGCAACAGTCAGAATCCTGTATGAGTTAGCAGCTGGTTAAAGGCCCAGTTTTGGGGAAGGGCATGAAGATAGGGTAACAAATACTGTAAGCAAGGCAGTTAACCACAACATTACTGACTCTTATAACAGTCCCTAAACCAGTTGTTACAAAGATTATACTGTATTAGGTGCTAGGGAGGAAGAAGAGAGGAAGCAGGGAGAAGAAACCACACAGGAGGTGCTCAAGTACAAGTTAGCTGATCCTGAAATCAAAGAAGCAGACAGTATTCACAAAGTGTGGCTTCAGATTAAAAGTATACTATTCAGTGAGGACCTTTGTCCCTGTGCTATCTGACTTTGGATAAATCATCTGGGGCTTGAGCTTTTGTTAAATCAGGAGCCCTTTGGTCTTGTTCCAGCCTCAGATTCCCTTAAGTGACCAAGTTAACCCAATAAATAGCAAAAGAGCTTCTCTTGGGGCTGTTTGGTCAATTCCCATTCATCATTGGTTCTCCATGGGAGCAACTTCTCCCTTCAAGGGCACTTTGGATTTTTACAAGATTATTTTTGGTTGTCACAATGATCAGGGGCATTTAGTGGGCCAGCTGGATGCTAATTGTTCTGCTGTGTACAAAAGAGTCCCCCACATCAGAAAAGTTTTCTCTAGCCTTGTCTTTGTCCTAGTCAACATGTGAATGTCTTGCCAGTCACTCCTGTAGAGGAGAAAAGCTCTGCTTTCCATATAAACACAAGTAGCTTTTTTACAGTTTCACTATACAACTGATTTTCCAGGTTATTTTATCTGTGAATTTCATTTCAGGGGAATAGAAGAGGGCAATTACAAAATATTTGTTTTAAAAGAGTCATGTAGCATTGGGTGCTGCTTTTAGAAACTCCCCAGCAGCCAATCCCACCCAAAGAGAAGCTGCACAAGACATTCTTATTTACTCCACAGACACAGGGATGGACACATGTATTGCTTAGGATTCTGCATCTCTGTACTACAAAATCACCTGACATTCCCTACCACACACCATCAGTTGAGGAAGTTAAAACCACTCTTAGAGGGGTTCTTCCTGGAGTTCACTTTGCACTTAGTTGTATCTCCCCACCCTAAGTAGAGGAGGTGGTCTGCTGCCCAACTGTCTTCTCATCCCTTCACACTTAAGTCTTTTTCATTTAAAACTGGGGTCCTCACTCTCAGCAGCAACTTCCTTAAAACAGGATGTTTTATATTTGCAATTATGGGGACCAGCTATTGGCTAAGAAAGGAGCTAGCCAACTGCTGGCTAAAGTAAACCCCCAAAGGAGATTTCCTCTAGGAAAGTGATACTTAAATCTGAGAGCAGTGCAATATATTAGCATTAACATGGCATTTCCCTCCCTTTGTGCAGTACATGTTGCTGAAAATGTGTTTGAGGGTTGATCTATAAGCAACTTGTAAATATCACTGTAATTATGGGAGCTCTATTTACAAAGCATATATATATATATATATCCCTAGTCATAGTGACCACAGTGTTCCAATACTTGGCATGTATCGGCTTGTAACAAATATTTATTCAGCAAATGTCAAGTCTATCCTCCTCCTACAATGCCATGCCATCTCTTTGTATACCTGGTGAATTAAATAAGGGATTTAAAAAGCAAATGAAAGAAAATGTATAAAAAGCATAAAGACAGAGTAAAAAGCTTTTCCCCTATCAAAACCTCTAAGAGGAGCCATAGATCTGTAGAATATAGGTTAGCAAATAGCTTGTACCAAATCCAGAAACCAATTTCTGGGCTGAAAATTGTTCAGAAAGAGCCTTGAGTTTTACTTTGTTACTCTTTATCCACAGAATATCTCTTTTCAGGTAGAGTTCAGAAAGTTTCCAACCCACTCTTTTGATTTTCTTCTCTACACCCTTTCCTTCCTAGGGAAGTTAGATAGGCTCTCCGTTCACCTCCAGGCCTGGTGGGTCTTGGGTGGTACAATGGAGAACAGGCTGGAGAACTGAGACCTACTTTTTCTCCAGACTCCTGTTGACATCAAGATGTCAATCAATCGGGAGCCCTTCTTGGCTAGTTCCAATATGTCACTCCTCTATATGCACCTGTCAGTGGGGAACTTCCCCTTGTGTGTGAGCCTTGTCCTTATTGGGCAGCCAGTTCTGAAGGTTAAAATCTATGTTGATCTCACAGACCCCTCTCTAGTGTGTCTACCCATGGGTCCTAATTCCACCTACTGGCTAAAGAGTAGAATCCTCCCTAAGGAGTGGGGCTTGTCTGATATTTGGAGAATGCTGTCACAACTTTCCTATGTCTTATCTTGGCTATGTGTCACATTTTCCTCTTCTAAGCAAGCTTTAATCAATCAAATAATGTCTTTCTTGAAAATAGCACCCAGACAAAATTCTAAATTCCAGTTGGTTATTTCCTTGCAAATAAACAAGACCCATTAAAAAGATATTTGTAACTTAGACAGTGGCTGGATGTTTTAAATAGCAGAATTAGCAACTACTTGGTCAAGATCTTTCCTTGGAGTTGTTTGGAGCCATAATGCTAAAGCTGAAAAAAGCATGGCTCTGGATGAGTTCAAGTCATCGTCTCTCAGTCCTGATCTTACAATGTGTCTGAAAAGGTCAATTGGTTGTTTTATTGTTCAAGGTGGAAAATAAGGCAAGTTGTAATGATAGTAACTCAAGCGATGGCTCGCTAAGATAAAAATCAAGTTAGGCCAACAATAAGTGAAAATGCAGACAGTTTACTTGTTTTGTCAGGTTTTTTGTTTGTTTGTTTAAACAAACTATGACCTGTGTAGTTCGATTTTCTGGCTCAACCTCAGCTCTGTGAGGATCACTGTATCTACACACATCTAGTCAATCTCTGGCCCATTTTCCATGTTGTTTTTCATTAGCATATTATCATCTAAAGTTACCTGTTTGTTTACTGATTCTCCCATTCCTCATCCCCCACCCCCAGTACAAATCAGGAAAGGGTAGAAACCTTGTCTATTTCTTATACAACACTGAACCCCTGGGACACAAAACACATCGTAAATAATAAGTACTTGTTGAATGAAGTAATAGATTTAGTTTGTAAACTTATTTTGCTTTTCAGGGTTGTATAAGGGACATAAGGACATGCTGTCTATACACATTTAAGTAGTAGGATAAATGTAATATGGCAGCTTGAAGCCATGCATGCATGCATGCTAAGTTGCTTCAGTTGTGTCCGACTCTGTGCGACCCCATGGACAGCACCCACCAAGGCTCCCCGTCCACGGGATTCTCCAGGCAAGAATACTGGAGTGGGTTGCCATTTCCTTCTCCCACTTGAAGCCATATGGGAAAATAAAGATCTCCAGTAAAGGTAATTACATAGTTTAATATAAAAGGAAGTATTGTTGTACTTTTGGTTTGCAAATCTTTTTTCTTATATAATTTAAAATACAAACACAAGAAATAATTATAAATCTATGTTACTGGGAACATGATATAAAAGGCAAAATTTGTGACAACAGCATAAAGGATAGGGGAGAGAGAAGGAGCTATATAAGGAGCAGAGTTTTGTATACTCTTGAAGCTAAGTGAGTCTCAATTCAAACTAGACTGTTATAAATTTAGAATGCCTAGCACTTAAAGCATCTCCAGGCTCTACTGGCAATACCAGCTTGCACATGATCACCATGCCACACAGGCTTACCTCTGAGGCAGTCTGCAGATAGAGGTAGATGTAGTCACTCAAGGACTTTCACAACTCAGCCCTGCATACCTCTTCCTGCATTCCATCCTCTAACCTCCTTACCCAAAGGCCATGTAGTCTCATGTCTGAGAACATTTACTTATGTTCTTTCTTCTGCCTGGCAGGACTATCTTTATTCCTGTTGACCTCCTACTCACTGTGCCATGCCCAGTTCAAATATCAACTCCTCTGGCAAACTTTCATGCTCTGCCCTGGGCGTGGATAATCGCTTCCTCCTCTACGTTACTACTGCCATTGACATAGTAACTGTTGACTCAGGACAGGTGATGATGACAACTTACTCAAGTGTGTATTTTTTTCTTCCATGATGGAGGTTCTGCAAGGGTGGTGGCTAGAGATACTTCTGCCTCAACTTTACTCTACCTACTCATAGCTAGGATGCTGCAGGTGCCCAAGAATTGTGTGTTGAATTGAGTGGGTCAAGAAATAGCACTAATCACACAGTATATGTTATTAGCCAGCCAGAGTACCTTGCTGTGGCCACCTGAGACTTAAAAAGAAAAAAGAGAGTTAAGAAATACATATAAGATAGTTTTGAGGAGAATCACAACTTATGAACTTCCACATGTTCAAGCTGGATTTAGAAAAGACAGAGAAACCAGAGATGAAATTGCCAACATCTGTTGGCTCATAGAAAAACAGAGAGAGTTCCAGAAAGACATCTATTTCTGCTTTATTGACTATGTCAAAGCCTTTGACTGCATGAATCACAACAAACTGTGGAAAATTCCTAAAGAGATGGGAATACCAGCCCACCTGACCTGCCTCTTGAGAAATCTGTATGCAACTCAGGAAGCAACAGTTAGAACTGGACATGGAACAACAGACTGGTTCCAAATAGGAAAAGGAGTACGTCAAGGCTGTATATTGTCATCCTGCCTATTTAACTTATATGCAGAGTACATCATGAGAAACGCTGGACTGGAAGAAACACAAGCTGGAATCAAGATTGCCAGGAGAAATATCAATAACCTCAGATATGCAGATGACACCACCCTTATGGCAGAAAGCGAAGAGGAACTAAAAAGCCTTTTGATGAAAGTGAAAGAGGAGAGTGAAAAAGTTGGCTTAATCCTCAGCATTCAGAAACTAAGATCATGGCATCTGGTCTCATCACTTCATGGGAAATAGATGGGGAAACAGTG
>SJYV01049982.1:0-31083 GCA_006410875.1 Neotragus pygmaeus | reverse complement strand
ACCACCCTTATGGCAGAAAGCGAAGAGGAACTAAAAAGCCTTTTGATGAAAGTGAAAGAGGAGAGTGAAAAAGTTGGCTTAAACCTCAGCATTCAGAAACTAAGATCATGGCATCTGGTCTCATCACTTCATGGGAAATAGATGGGGAAACAGTGGAAACAGTAACAGACTTGATTTTGGGGGCCTCCAAAATCACTGTAGATGGTGACTGAAGCCTTGAAATTAAAAGACGGTTGCTCCTTGGAAGAAAAGTTATGACCAATATAGACAGCATATTAAAAAGCAGAGACATTACTTTGCCAACAAAGGTCCAAAGCTAAGGTTTTTCCAGTAGTCATGTATGGATATGAGAGTTGGACTATAAAGACAGCTGAGTGCCACAGAATTGATGCTTCTGAATTCTGGTGTTGGAGAAGACTCTTAAGAGTCCCTTGGACTGCGAGGGACTATAACCAGTCCATCGTAAAGGAAGTCAGTCCTGAATATTTATTGGAAGGACTGATGCTGAAGCTGAAACTCCAATACTTTGGCCGCTTGAAGCAATGAACTGACTCCTTGGAAAAGACTCTGATGCTGGGAAAGATTGAAGGCAGGAGGAGAAGGGGACAACAGAGGATGAGATGGTTGGATGGCATCACCAGGTCAATGGACATTAGTTTGAGTAAACTCTGGGAGTTGGTGATGGACAGGGAGGCCTGGCATGCTGCAGTCCATGGGGTTGCAAAGAGTTGGACATGACTGAGAGACTAAACTGAACTAAACTGAATGACTCTGATGAAAGAAACCAAAGAAGAGCTAAATAAGTGAAGAGATATTTTATGTTCACAAATAGGAAGACTCAAATTAGTCAAGATGTCAGTTCTTCCCGAACTAATCTATAGATAAAATGTATTCTCAATAAAAATCACAGCAAGTAATTTTTTGAATATTGACAAACTGGTTTTGAAGTTTATATGGAAAGATAAAAACCAAAGCAAAAAACAACAATAAAAAAAAAAAAACAAACCAGAACTAACCCAATACTGAATGAGAAGAACAAAGTTGGAGAACTGATACTACCAGACTTTAAGACTTATGATAAAGTAGAGCTACAATAATCAAGCAGTATGGTATTGGAGAAAGAAAAGACAAAGAAATCAGTGGAATAGAAGAGACACCAGAAATGATCTATACAAATATAGTCAATTGATCTTTAACAAGGAAGCAAATGTAGTTCAGTGGAGAAAGATAGTCTTTTCAACAAAGGATTTTGGAATAACTCAACATCCACATTTAAAAAAACACTTTGACATAGACCTTTCACAAAAAGTAACCCAAACTGGTTCACAGACTTAGATGTAAAATGGAAAACTATAAATTATTAGAAGATAACATAGGAGAAAATCTAGGTGACCTTTAGGTTTGTCAATAACTTCTTAGATAAAACACCAACATCTTGATCCATGAGAGAAAAAGTTGGTAAGTTGGAGCTTCATTGGTATTAAAAACTTCTGCTTTGTAAAAAAAAAAAAACACCGTTAATAAAATGAAAAGATAAATCACAGATTGGAAGAAAATATTTGTAAAACATCTACTTAATAAAGGACTATTGTGCAAAATATATAAAGGACTCTTCAAACTCAACAATAAGAAAACAAACAATTATCCAATTTAAAAAATGGTTTAAAGATCTGGGTACCTCAGGAAAGAAGATATAAAGATGGAAAACAAGGATATCCAAAACATATGAACCCCTAAAACTCAACAAAGAAGGTCTCACAAACCAAACAAACTCTCAAACTCAAGAAACGAAACTCAAACAATTTTAAAACGGGCAATAGATCTGAACATGGTATCGCATCAAAGAAGATAAGCAGATAGCAATAACCATATGTGTCATTAAAGAATTTCAAATTAAAACAGCAATGAAATATCACCAAACACCTATCAGAAGGGCTAAATGACAACATCCAGTGCTAGTGATGGCATGGCACAACATTGCTGGTGGGAAGGCAACAATGTCACTTTGGGAGACAGCCTGGCAATTTCTTGCAAAGCTTAACGTAGTCCCACCATATGGTCCAACAATCATGATCCTAGGCATTTATCCAACAAAAGTTGAAAACATGTCTACTCAAAAACTTTCACACAAATACTTAACAGCTTTATTCATAATTGTCCTAAACTGGAGGCTACCGAGGTGTCCTTTAATAGGTTGATGTATAAGCAAACAGTGATATGTGCATTCATACAATGGAATATTATTTAGCAATAAAAAGCCACCAAAAGGCTTGGAGGAACTTTAAATACATATTGCTTGGTAAAAGCAGCCAGTCTAAAAAGACCACATAATGTGCAATTCCAACAATCTGACACTCTGGAAAGAGCAAAACTGCACAGAGAGTGAAAAGATCCTAGTTGTCAGTGGTTTGGGGGATGGAGAGAGGAAAGAACAGGTGGAGCACAGGGGATTTTGAGGAGGGAAAACTATTCTGGGTGATACTGTAAGGATGGATACGTGACATTATGAAATTGTCAAAATGCATAGACCCCTAAGACTATGGACTTTAGTTGTTAATAATGTACCAATATTGGCCCATAAATTTTAGCAAATTAACTGTATTACTGCAAGATTAAAAATAGAGTAAATTGAGAAGAGGGGTTAATGAGAAAGACTATATGGGAACTCTGTGCTATTTGCTCAGTTTTTCTATAAACTTAAAACTGCTCTAAAATATGAAGCTTATTAAGTATTTAAAAAGTAAATTAATGTGGAATCTAAGGGATGACACAAATAAACCTATCTATGAGATAAAAATAAAATCAGAGACATAGAGAATAGATTGGTGTTTGCCAAAGGGGAGGGAGTGGGAGAGGGTTGGATTGGGAGTTTGGGATTAGAATATTCAAACTGATAAACATATAGAATAGATAAACAACAAGGTCCTACTGTATAGCACAGGCACCTACATTCAATATCTTGTGATAAACCATAAGGAAAAAGAATTTGAAAAAGAATGTAGGTTTCCTTAGTGGCTCCATGATAAAGAATCTGCCTGCCAATGCAGGAGACATAGGGTCAATCCCTGGTCCAGGAAGATCCCAGTTGCAACTAAATCTGTGCACCACAACTACTGAGCCTGTGCTCTAGAGCTTGCGAGCTGTAGCTAATGAGCCCACGCGCTGCAACTACTAAAGCCCACATGCCCTAGAGCCTGCGGTCTGCAACAAGAGAAGCCACCACAATAAAAAGCCTGTGCACTGCAACAAGGAAGTAGCCCCTGCTCTCCGAAAATAGAGAAAAGCCCATGTAGCAAAGAAGACCCAGCACAGCCAAAAATAAATAAATAAATAAAATAAAGAGAAAGAACATATTCCTGAGTCAATTTGCTGTACAGCAGTAATTAACACAATATTGTAATTCAACTATGAAGTGAAGTGAAGTGAAGTCGGTCAGTCATGTCCAACTCTTTGTGACCCCATGGACTGTAGCCTACCAGGTTCCTCCCTCCATGGGATTCTCCAGGCAAGAGTACTGGAGTGGGTTGCCATTTCCTTCGGGGATCTTCCCGACCCAGGGATCGAACCCAGGTCTCCAGCATTCCAGGCAGATGCTTTAACCTCTGAGCCACCAGGGAAGCAATAAAATAAAAATTTAAAAGTACCTGAGATAATATTATACAAAACATATAACACAGAAAACCAATTCCAGTTTGCCCACTTTTATTCTTAATTCACTGAAATTATTTTTGTCAGGATCTTTTTTTAAGTGTAAATTACTTGATTTGGGGTCCACATTGCAATTTATTGATTATGGATTCTGCTATTGTAAATTTTAGGGATAAACTAAGTAAATAAACTAAGTCACTTTTCACTGGGGTCAAATTATGCATGCAAAAATGTTTTCAAATATAGTTTTCCTTCTGTTAATTTTTAGTTAATGATACATTTTACCATGAACAGTTTTAATCACTATAAGTTTTATTTTTTGTGGATTATCTTTCCTATCATATTTACCATGAGGGTCAAAAATGCTGCGGAAAATGTATTTTTTTCTTTGATTTACAGAGAAATAATTCTGAATAGATTTTTAATAAACATGCTGCTTGCTTTTAAATCCCCACAATCCCTACCCCACCTCACTTATGAAATAGAAAGCAATTTTCTTAGATCTACCTACAAATGACAAGCAGACGAGCCAATAGTGTGATTTTGATGACCTTTCTGGGAACTAAATGCAAGAGTCCCACTCATATATCCTGGTTTGGAACCAAGACTTTTTGTTCTGTCTGTGAATGAAAAACGCCAAGACAAGACAGGCTGTGGTAGGTGAACAAATGCCCAGTGCCTCTAAAAGTAACCAGTCTCCTACTCTTCATCTTGGAGTTCTGTGTAGGGAGAGAGCACTGGTTGTTTCCATAGTTTTCATTCTCCCTTTGCTTAAAAAAAGAGACAGTTTGAATATCGGCAGGAATTTACCAAACTAAAAGACTAGAGTTCCCATTCTCTCTTGCAGCTAAGAGTGACCAGACAAAGTTTAGGCCAATGACATGTGAGCAGAAGTTTGGTGTGGGAGTCTGGGGAGATCAGGTGGTCAGATGGAGCTGCCAGAGCTGAGCCAGTCCCCTTTGCCTTCATGCCTCCCTCCCTCCTGCATCTGAAAGGCAGCAANAATTTTCTTAGATCTACCTACAAATGACAAGCAGACGAGCCAATAGTGTGATTTTGATGACCTTTCTGGGAACTAAATGCAAGAGTCCCACTCATATATCCTGGTTTGGAACCAAGACTTTTTGTTCTGTCTGTGAATGAAAAACGCCAAGACAAGACAGGCTGTGGTAGGTGAACAAATGCCCAGTGCCTCTAAAAGTAACCAGTCTCCTACTCTTCATCTTGGAGTTCTGTGTAGGGAGAGAGCACTGGTTGTTTCCATAGTTTTCATTCTCCCTTTGCTTAAAAACAGAGACAGTTTGAATATCGGCAGGAATTTACCAAACTAAAAGACTAGAGTTCCCATTCTCTCTTGCAGCTAAGAGTGACCAGACAAAGTTTAGGCCAATGACATGTGAGCAGAAGTTTGGTGTGGGAGTCTGGGGAGATCAGGTGGTCAGATGGAGCTGCCAGAGCTGAGCCAGTCCCCTTTGCCTTCATGCCTCCCTCCCTCCTGCATCTGAAAGGCAGCAATGGTGGCAGGTTCAGGCTGGAACCCCAGCAGCCACTTTAGACCATTTTGATGATAGAAAGTAGGATCTTGGTCCCCCAGTCAGGGATTGAACCCAGGCTACAGCAGTGAAATCCTAGAATCCTAACCACTAGGCCACCAGGGAATTCCCAACAAGTTTTCATATATAACCAAAGATCTTAGGAAGCCACCTCCCTGGTGGCTGAGATGGTAAAGAATCTGCCTGCAGTGCAGGAGATCTGGGTTCGATCCCTGGGTGGTAAAGATCCCCTGGAGAAGGGAATGGCTACCCACTGAGGTATTCTTGCCTGGAGAATTCCATAAACAGAGAAACCTTGGGGGCTACAATCCGTGGGGTCGAAAAGAGTCAAACATGACTGAGCAAGTAAACCACAATACACACACACACAACTCTTAGGCAAGTTGATGATTAACCAGCAGAAAAATTTGTACAATCACATGCTGCGGTACTGGAACAGGACAGATTACCCATTACCATCCATGAAGAGCAGCCCAGGATGAATATGGACTGCCTGCCTCTAGGGTTCTATGAGAAAGATATAAATCTCTCTCCCTTGTTTATGCCATTATTTTGGGTTTGCTGCTGTATGTAGCCAAATCTAATCCTGGCCGAAGTATGAGATTTGCCATTGGATCACTATGTGACCTTGGGCAAGATAGGTCTCTCCTCTGGCATATATCCCCTTGTCATAGCGGCACAGGCACCACAAACCAAGTCCAGTGTCCAGGGACGGGACTAGTCTTTTTTGGACCCTCGGGGCTCTCACTTGGAAAGAGGGTGGGCCTCATCCTGGCCCCATCGAGGATGTCTCATGCGTGAAAAGGACACTTGGGGTGGACAGAGAGAGTGGCCAGTGAGGCTCCCAAGGTCCCTGGTGCTTCCCTTGGGGCCTGAAGGTCCTGCTTCTTTGCTCATCTGGGACTCAAGAGCCATTGCTTTGAAAGTTCACACAAGTAAGTATGCTTGTTTGGTTTTGTGATGGTCTTTCCCAGGGCTGCAGTTCTGGTGCCGGACACCAGGGGGGCAGGCAGCCTCCTATGTCTCAGGTGCCCACTGAGCTCTTGGGGGGAGCAACTGGGGCAGAAAGAGTTATGCATAGGTCATTCTGGCTGTCCCTCAGCCTCAGAGCTAACTTGATCTCCTGTCACTAGCATTCACCTCCAGACTCAGCTGGTCAAAATCAGGAAGGGGTTTCCTCCCACTTCATCACTGAGCAGTCACTCAGCTTGCTCCAGGTGCCCTGTAGGTCGGGTGTGATGCTGAAGATCACTGAGTGGTCTCTTCCTGCCAGGAGCTCACAGTCTGGAGGGATATGGACAAAATCATGAAACCAAGGACATGTGAAAGGAGAGTGCCTTTCAAGTGCCTGGGATGAAGCTGTGAGGAAGGACTTGGGAGGCACTTAGTAGGAGAATCTGAGAGACCTCCCTGGGGTGAAATTGGTAGGGACCAGATGGAGCTTCCGTGATAGCTCAGTTGGTAAAGAATCCGCCTGCAATGCAGGAGACCCCAGTTCAATTCCTGGGTCGGGAAGATCCGCTGGAAAAGGGGTAGGCTACCCACTCCAGTATTCTGGCCTGGAAAATTCCATGGATGGTATAGTCCATGGGGTCGCAAGGGGTCAGACAAGACTGAGCGACTCACTTCACAGATGACAAGAGGGAGAAGGCACCACTAGGGCAGAGACTGGCAGGCAGAGGTGAGTATGGCCAGAGGGGTAGGAAGGTAGTTGGTACAGCTGGAGTGAGCCCAGGGAGGAGGAGGAGGTCATGAGGAGGAGGGTGGGACTGGATCTTAGAGCCTGTAGACTGTGTTAGCTGTTGGTTCCTCATTCCTCCAAAATTTAGCATCTTAAAACTACAAATATTTAATATCTAACCCAGTGTGATCTGGGTATCTGATCATGGCTTAGCTAGATTGCTCTGCTTTTGGGTGTCTCATAGGCAGGTGCTGTGGCTTCAGTTGACCTCAACTTGGGGGAGGATTTGCTCCCAAGTGCATCCACAGGCTGCAGGACTATGTTTGGACTGAGAGTCTGAGTTCCTGTCAGTTGACCTGAGTGCCCCTTCGGTTCTCTCCTTGTGACAGCTACTCAGGGCAGCTCATAACATGGGTGCCTGCTTCCCCAGGTCCAGAGATAGAACACACAGAGAGAGAGAGAGAAGTGGGAAGGGAGGCAGTGAGCAGGAGGGAGGGTCGGAGAGGGAACACAGGAGAGAGCAGGTGAGAGGGAAGGGACAGATTTTTTGCCATTACATTTTGGAAGTGACCTCCCATCATTCTTGCTGCATCTCGTGGGTCACAAGCCAGTCACTAACCACTTAGCCATTGCACTGAAAAGTTAAAATTTTACATATCCTTCTGCCTCTGTAACTCAGCTTGCTCCTTGCAAAGTCCGGATCATGTAGGTCACGTAGTCTCATAAAGTGGGGACTTACAATACTAGAAACTGGAGCTTATCTCACTCACCCTTGTCCTGCTCTTTGCAATTGCCCAGCCCCTGCAAACCCGCAAACCCGCTTAATCATGCCTGTCCACGTATAAAAACTCTGTAACCCCTTTGTTTGGGGCTCAGAGCTTGGAGTGTTAACTCCTCTGGGTCCACTGATATAATAAACCTGAGTTCTCCAGCTCTCCGAGTGTGGTGCTTGATTTCTCGATTACTGGTTTCTGCAACAGCACAAGAAGTGGAGCGTCTTAGTTGGACACGGAACATGAACTCTGCCCCCTGGAGATGCCCAGGTAGTCGTATTCAGCAGGCTTACCCCAGGACTGGGAAAAGTGGCCACGTTTTGGGAATGACTTGGTGATGAAAAGTGTACCTTCACTCATCATGAGAAAAGTAAAAATAAGACTGAATGAGATGTCATTCATCATCTGTTGAGTCAGCCAAAAAAGAAAAAGAAAAAAATTTCCCCCCAAGCTGCTGTAACTACAATGCTTGGTGTGTATGAGGGAAGCAGGCACTGAGTCCTCAGTGGTGGTATGCATAAACATATTAATTTTTTTTCAGAAACTTCCAAACTCTATTCAAAAATGGCTATATTGTTTTATATTGCCACCAAAAGTATATGAGATTTCCAATTTCTCTACACCTTTACCATGTACTATTANACATATGGGAAGCTAAAAACTAGTCTAGGAATATGGTTCAGTTCTTGGTGTCAAGTCTGATTTCCAGACAATTTTCCCTACCCCTTGCTCTGCTCACTCACCATCTTTCTCTCTGATACAGAATTCCCTTCTCTTAAACTAGGCCACAAGTCCTCTCAGGATAGCAACGGGGACCAGGCATTTCTTGCCTGCAGTTAGTCCTCAGTAGATTCACGTGGACACTGGTAGCTTGTGCAGGCCTGTACAGTGCATCCACGCAGACACTTGCAGTCTTCGCATGTGTGTCCAGCAGATTCATGTGGATTCCATGTGTTCTCTGGCTTAGGTGACTGCTGGTTCTTGGCGGCTTTGCAAGCTCTGAGTTTGCACCAGGACATCCTGAGTCGTGTTGTTCCCCTGAATCAGAGTTTCACGGAGAAGTATGCTGGCATCTTCCAGTTCTGGGTGAGTGTCCTCTGGGTGCTCCAGCCTAGAGGAGGCCATAGGAAAGAGGGTTCTGGAAGAGTCATATCTCTGCTCCCTGGGCTAACCATCCTCCATGGCCTTCTCTCCTTCCAGTTCTGGCATTTTGGAAAGTGGGTTCCAGTTGTCGTGGATGACCGACTACCTGTGAATGAAGCTGGCCAGCTGGTCTTTGTCTCTTCCACCTACAAGAACTTGTTCTGGGGAGCTCTTCTGGAAAAGGCCTATGCTAAGTAAGACAACCGCACAAACCTTTCCCCTTTCCTTCCTGGCCCTTCCCTCCTCCTCTGTCTCTGTCTCTCTCTCATCAACATTGAGGGAGGGCAAGAGGAGGCAGGGGAAGTTTATCAAGTGAGATACTGAGGCATTGCTCAACAAATATAGTTAAGTGAACATCCAGGGTCTCTTTTGTAAGGGTCACCCCATCGGAACAGCCTTTCTGGAGTCTTACCTTTCCCTGATGGATGGACTTGTGTAGTAGGGATAGAAACTGAGTATGTATTTCTTTTTTGCCCCTGGGATGGGAGGAAGGGATAGCAGACACATGCCCTGGGAATAACCAAGTGGGAGGGTCTTTAGACTTGTTTGGACTGTGCTGTGTACAGTAGAAACACTCTTCCTTCTCTCACGTCTGTTCCTTTCCTGGGCAGGCTCTGTGGCTCCTATGAAGACTTGCAGCGTGGACAGGTGTCTGAAGCCCTTGTGGACTTCACTGGCGGGGTGACAATGACCATCAACCTGGCAGAAGCCCCTGAGAACTTCTGGGATGTCCTAACCCGAGCCACCTACAGCAGAACCCTGATTGGCTGCCAGACCCACTGCGGGGTGAGACTGGGCTGTGCCCTGGCAGGACAGCATCCTGCCCCACTCCCCTTCCCTTCACCCACCAGCTGCTGCTCTTGCCTCAGTGTGTGCCCTGGACTCCCCCAGCTCCCGCACCCAGAGTCCTGATTTTCAAACTAAATGAGCAGAGCTGAGCCCCTGGGGCAGACGAGAACCCCGCAGAACACACGTGGTGTGCAGAGAAGGGAGCTAACATTTCTTGAGTGTCAACTCCATGCAAGGCAGTTTACCGGCTCTGCTAGCTGTCACTGTCTGATTTCATAACAAACAAGAACCTGGAACCGGAGTAGGAAGTCCTCAGTTTAGCCCCGCCTCCACTAATGACCACCGTGTCGCCTCACATGGCTGAGCAGCTCTGAGTTGAGTTGCCCTCTGGAAAGCAGGGTGCTAATCACTGAAGAATGGCACCCTGACTTCTTCAAAGGCTCACATGAGACTGTGGGTGCTGAAGAGCTTTGAAAACTGTAGGGAAAGACCACGTAGGTCTCTCCCAACCCTTCCCATAAACCCTTGCTCCAGCCAGCAGCCCCCCCGACTTCCAGGTTGGCTGTACCCCACAGAGCACTGGCAGGAGCTCTCTGTCTCTGCAGAAGGCGCGGGTGCTGGAGAATGGGCTGGTGGACGGCCATGCCTACACACTCACAGGCATCAGGAAGGTGAGTGGAACCCGCCCCTCTGTCTCCCTTCCGCCTCTCCCTTCTCTCCAGGGCTTCTTCCCATGCCTTCCATCATCTTGGTGAATGTTACTCTCTGTGCCCAGTCCAGGGGCCAGTTCTCTGGTGGGCCTGCCGAAGCACGTGGTGGGCTCCCCAGACCTCTGTGCCACTTTTCTCAGGTGAAATGGTGGGTCCAGGCTTTGCCGCCTTCCAGTATCATCCCAGCCTCTCTTGCCATGGGGCAGCCCTGGCCAATCAGCTGTCTGATGGCTCAGCGGGTAAAAGAATCTGCCTGCAATGCAGAAGACACAGGAGCTGTGGGTTCGATCCCTGGGTTGGGAAGATCCCCTGGAGAAGGAAATGGCAACCCACTCCAGTACTCTTGTCNGTCTGATGGCTCAGCGGGTAAAAGAATCTGCCTGCAATGCAGAAGACACAGGAGCTGTGGGTTCGATCCCTGGGTTGGGAAGATCCCCTGGAGAAGGAAATGGCAACCCACTCCAGTACTCTTGTCTGGAAAATCCCATGGACAGAGGAGCCTCATGGGCTACAGTCCATGGGACTGCAAGGAGCCGGATATGAGTGAGTAACCAAGCATACACACAGCCCTCTTGTGTCTTATAGCCATTTCTTGAGCTTTGCTTTGCCCTGGGCTGCTAAATGATAACATTTCTATCTGGGGTTTCCCTTCAAATTCCTGCTTCTTTCCCACATGCTCCTTTTCAATACTCTTCCAGTTTCCTTCCATTGCTCTCTACCTTTTGAGCTTTATTAAACATTGAGAGGAAGATGGACCAGACAGGGACCCTACCTCCAAAGAGCTTACCATCAAGTATAGAGACAAATCATATTTGAAATCTATAGGGAAGCAAAGTAGAAGCTGAAAGAAGGAAGCAATGATGAAAGTCTTCTGGGATTTAGAGGTAGGAGAGAACATTTATCTGGTTGGGTTGGAAGGAAATCAGAAAAGGCTTTGTAGGGTAGGTGGCCTTGAGTTGGCCCTAAAAGACAGGTAGATTTGTGTCAGGGGAGAAGGGCCTTCCTAGTGGAGGGAGCTGGGGTCGCTAAGAGTCGGACANGAACTGGACTTGGAGGGGCACACAGTGCTGAGGGGTTGGCCCAGGCCTCCAATTCTGCACCCCTTCTGCTCCCTGGCTCCACCACTGTTTGCAGGCTCTGTCTGGGCTGGGCCCCCAGTACCTGCCCTAGTCCTTGTGTCCACATCCCAGTACTTCTGCCACAGCAGGCGTGCTTCATCGAGCCTTCTCTGCCAACTGGGACCTCACCAACACGAAAGTGGAGAGTGACTGACCACAGGCTGTCCTATACCCACACCTACACCCTGTTCTCCATGCATACTGCCCCGTGGCTGGCAGGAGCGGGTGGTGGTGCAGAGACTCCAAGGCTGGCAGAGGGGAGAGGGAGAACCCCTTGTTTTTCTGGGTCCTTTCTTACTTACAAAGCACCCAGGTGTATTCACTCCAGGCTGAGTTTCAGGGACAGCCAGAGCCAGGCTGGAACACTGGAGATACCTTCTTTTCTCCAAGTTTCAGCTTCTTTATCTACAAAATAGGGGTTACATGGTGACTGCCACCCTGGCCACGGTAGGACTGAATTAGAGCATGTACCTGCAGACCATGCCACAAGCTGAAAGGGGCTGTGCAGACGTCATTTGCTACTTTGAGGAGAGAGGGTGCCATGGCAGACTGGTGCATAGGGGCCTGGCTTCAGGTTTGGAAAACCAGAAGTGGTGATGCTGTGCTCACATCCCCTTGGCTTACCTGAGTCCACCTGCATCTGGGGAGCTCGCTCCAGCCAATATAACTCGAGACTCCCCTGCCTGAGAACTCTTTCTGGTACCACAGGAGACTCCTGTCCTGCAAGCTGGCATGAGGGTGGCGCTAATGCCTGGGCAACTCTCTACCCACATGGACAGAGTCTGATCAGGTGGGAGGCTGTTTTCCAGTGAGACAGAGCCTGGTCACCCACAGCAGGGGCCACTCCTGAAAGCCCCTTCCAATGACTTTTCGGCTTTCAGACTCCTTTTTCCCATGTCCTCACTCATGCTTCTTGGAATCATCCCCAAAACAATGTGCCTCCAAGTCCTTGACTTNAGAGCCTGGTCACCCACAGCAGGGGCCACTCCTGAAAGCCCCTTCCAATGACTTTTCGGCTTTCAGACTCCTTTTTCCCATGTCCTCACTCATGCTTCTTGGAATCATCCCCAAAACAATGTGCCTCCAAGTCCTTGACTTTGACCTTCTGGACTTGAGTCTCCACAACTGTAAAATGCAGGCTACACTTACCTCAAGTCGAGTCAAAGCACATGGAACTGCGAACTGAAACCTACAAACCGTACTGGCACAGCAGGAGCTCAGGAAGTGGAGGAAGGACCATGAGCTGCCTGCCCACAATGCGCAGACAGCTGCTGACAACTGCGACTGGTCATAGTGAGGCTGGGGGCAATCAAGGAAGAGAAAGGTGACAAGGAAGATGGTGGGAAGCAAGCTTCCAAAGACAGTGATCTGAGTGTCACAGGACTAAAGAGACCGTAAGTCAGGTTAAGGAGGCCTAGAAGATTTCTGCCAAAAGGTTATCATTGGTCATGCAAATAACCAGATACCCAGTCAACACCGGACGAAGTCTTTGTTGTGTCTAGGAATCAGTGAACAGTTGCAATTAAAACTCACATTTTGTTAAATGTGTGATATACTCTGTCCTGTAAGTTTTAAGTTTTAATTATTTCATTTTCCAAGATGAAGTGCCCATCATGCCTTGTGGAAGTTATCTCCCCTGAACTATGGGTCTCTATTTAAGTTACCCATCCCTGTTATCCACCATCCTAGCTGACCAGGTGGAACATCCCCTTTCACCTCTGTCTGCCTCATTGGAAGCAGTCTCCATGTGGGCAGGAACAATGCCATATCCTCGTCACTGTGAGGCTACAGCACTGGGCAGAGACAGATGGATGGAAGGGTGGGCAGAGGGATGAAGGGATCTACACAAAATAAGCCATTTATTTACGGAGGGTTGAGCGTGTCACAAGTACAGGCCCTGGATGATGTTCACGGAGTGTTTCCAGCTGTCCTTCCAGCGCTGAGCCTCTTTCACCTGCAGTGCGGTGTGCTCCTGGACCTTCTTCAGCTCCTCTTCAAATGATGCTAAATATTTCTGGGAGCAAGCATCAGGAAGAGGCCGCATGAGGAAAGACTTCTGGACTGTGCCCCCTGGAGGACACTCTGTGCTCTAGAGGGATGCTGTAACCCGCTGGTGGGTGGCTTGCAACCCGTTCCACGCACTGGCAAGAGTTCCACAAGTCATTTCTCCTGTACTCTGTCCAATAAAGCTCAGGCAAGCCTCGCTGTTTTCCACATTTTATGGATGGGAAAACTGAGGCTCACAGCCTCTCCTGAGGTTATTTAACTAAGAAGACTAGTTAACTAGTTAACTATTTAACTAAGGAGACTAGTCATGCTAGGCTCCTGGTACACCTGATTCTGGACTCTGCCCTCCTTCCTGACCACCACACTATAGTCTCCTTGAAGCTCAGGGGTCCTGGCTTCCTCGAGAGGCTGAGCCCACTAGGCCTTAAGTCCTCACTGAGCTCAGCAGCGGAATTGTGCCCACTGCCTGGGGCTTAGCTTGGTAGCTGGGGAAGGGCCTGCCTAGGCACTAAGGGGTCTCCAAATACCAGGGACAGTATATCTTTAGGCAGTACAAGGTTTCTCTCTGGGGTACCAGAACCGTAGGTCCAGACATCCTTGGAGCTGCGAGATCCTGCAAATAGCCTTGGGTGCAACTTCTTCTTTGGGCAGCCCCACGGGTCTAACAGGCCTGGGTCCAATCCTGGCTGTCACTCTTGCTGGCATAAAGCAGACACATTTTATGACTCGGTGTCTTCTGCAGTAACGTGGGGACCATTCTATCTTCCTCATGGGCTTGCTACAAGGATCCAGTGGAAGCCTTGTGTTGAGAACAGAAGCTGCAGCAGCTGCTCAGTAATTACTCCACCCATCATCACTCACTGCTCCCATGGCCTCCGAGCCTCTGACTACTCTGTCCCCTCACACTGTCTCGACTATTTGCTGGAGAGCCTTCCTTTGCCCTCCAGTCTGGGCTCCTGCGGCACTGGGACTCACGCCATGAGACCTGGGCTATTGCTGGAACTGGACAGGAGCTGTGGCCCATGTCCCGCTGCCTGGGAATGCTGGCTGTCACCATGCTGTGCCCTGGGGTACTCTGACATGGGTCACCTGCTCCATCTGACCAGACGCAGGGCACCTGGTGATGACAAGCTCCCTCCCTCCTTCCCAAGGCAGCACACCGAGCTGCCTCGTGCTCCCTGGGGTCACCCCCTCCACAACGTCTCTTCACTCACCAGGTAGACAGCATCTCGGGCTTCCACGGATGCCAGGTGGCCCAGTGTTGTTTTGGTGGTTGTGATACATGGTGTTTTCCGGAGGAGAATCTTGTTTTGGATGGTGACTTCAGTAGGTTTGATTCCTGGCCACTTTCTACAAATAAACATGCATGAAAAGTCCTGCAGGCTTAGCTTCATCATTTACTGTGCACCCTCCATCTCTGGTGGAAATGGTTAACACTTCTTTAAAAAAAAAAATAACATGCTTTAAATGCCTTAATTAAAAGAAAAACTCTACTGAGCATTTAAGATTAAGCTTCTTCAAGTTCTTTTTGGCATTTTCATACAGCTTATATCCATGTGTATAGACAGTTGAGTTCTGCATGGGTAAGGGGAATCCCACGCCTCTAGGGGTTTCCCTTTTCTGGATCTCAGTTTCCTTACCACTCGCCCAGCCAGATGCGTCACTAGTTCCTGGCTTGCTTTTCCTACCATGATAAAAAACCACTGCTGACAATTTAGCTGGGTAAATCACTGCCTTACTTCTTCCAGAGTCACATTCCTGGGGTACAGGGACAAGCACTTCTATAGCTCTTGTCATACATGAAAGAAAGCCATAGTGAGTCCCAGTACTGCCAGCAATCTGAGAAGGTACCCCACACTAGGACAGGCCTCTCTTTATTGGGGGGGTCCCTTCATGGGTCCTTATCACACAAACAAACAGCTGCTGAGCTCTAGTAGGTGCCACGGGCACTTCAAGCACAATCTCATCGAGCTTTCTCTTCATAATATCATGTAAGGGAGGCTGCCATGCCCATTTCACAGATGAGAAAACTGAGGCTTAGGACACAAAGCCTTTCCAAAGTTATCAGGTCTGTCTGACTTCAGAGCTCATGCCCCTCACCATTCCACCACATCACCCGCAGCAAACACAGCCATGTGTGGTATTCACCCCTGCTCTCAGCTCTCACCTGCTCCCCCGTTCAATCAGGGGCTTCTCACTCTCTTCCTCCAGGGACAGCCCGGTGAGTTTCCTCCGTATTAGGATTGAGGTTTTCTGTTTGGGGGGCTCCATCTCTGGCAAGCAAGAGATGGGTTACTTACTGATGGGGGCCTCACCCACAGTCTGATATCAAGGGGACCCCCGACCTTACATTTACAGAAATGAAACCTTGCTCCCTTCTTCCACACTTATTGTGTAACTCATATTGAGTCTGAGGCAGGAGGGTTAAAGCTGGAATATGTGAGGTGCGGTTTGGGTGTGCATCCCAGCTCCAAAATCCTATGTATGATGCTCTGACCTTCTCGCAGCTTCTATGAGCTCCTGAATGTGCTCTTTGGAGACTTCTTTGGCTTATACTAGCTCACAGGGGTCCTGAACTAAGAATTTCTCCTGGAATGAATGCATTCAAGGTTGTCTGTCTCATGTCTGGCTCACTGACCTGCTGTTTGACATGGAGAGAAAAGGGCTCTGTTCCTGGTGTGAGACCAGCAGGCCAGAGCAGCTCTCTGCACCCTGGTCTGCAGGCATGGCAGGGCCAGGCCACTGGGCTCCAAAGCCCTGGTTACAGAGCAGGTGAGGACCCCATGGGCCTGATGCAGGGGGTCTTCCTGGCCCAGGGGTTCCCTCCAAGGTGCCAAGGCTGCCTCCCTGTCGACTCCACTGCCTGTTCCTTCTCTAGTCTGAACCCCTGTATCTCTGCAGACTCCGCTTTCCCAAACCAGGCTCACACTTGCCAAAGCAACCTCCACTACTAGACAGTGGCCAACACCTCAGTATGCATATACATTTTGACCCAGAAAATCCACTTCTAGGAAGTTGTTGCCCCCAAATAGAGAAATATTGATGCAGATGTTCCCTCCAGCACGATTAGAGGAGTGAAAAGCTAGACATGGCCGTATGCACCAGCAGGGGGCTGACTAATAAAATAAGATGCACAGCAACTGGAGGTGCTCACGGAGACGGTGAGAGGCTTGGCCAGCATCCGCCCAAGGGGAAATGAGGTTACAAGGAGCACACACCTGTGATCCACCCTCCCATCTCCCCACTGATATTCACACAGGCCTGTGACCAAAGGGAAATGACCAGGAGGAGGACGGCCAATGTTACCAGCACCTATTTCTGGGAGGAAGGACCATATTCTTCTCTTTCTTTGTAACTCATATTGAATTTCTCATTTTACTATAAAAATAGTCATTGTCTTTGCAATCCAAACTTAAAAAATAAAAATAATATATTTTAATTACTTAATAGATGAGAGACAAATGGACAATATTTAATATATGATTCGAGTCTTTGCATAGTTATAAAAGCAATTCACACAGTATAAAAAATTTAAACATCATCTAATGGGGAAAAAGACTTTAGAAATCTCTCACAATCCCACTCACCAGAGGTGGTCATCAACAGTTGGGTACCCGTTTCTCAGGCTCTGCTATTCTCATTTTGTTCCTTTTTGCCTCTGTTTCTCTCTCACACAGATTAATTTATATACAAGTGAGGGTGCACGTTTATGTCACCTATGTGTTTTTTAAAATAGTATTCCAGGTAAGTGTAACTCTCAGCTTGCTTTTTCCTGCTACAGTATTCCTTCAGGTGTTTCCACCTGGCACATAGAGACTTACCACACCCACCTGAACAGTTGCATAGAATTCCCTCCTATATCTGGACCATAATTTATCCAATCCTTTATACTTGGATATTAACACTGTTTCCAATTCTTTGCATTTTCAGGCATTGCTGTGATGAATATGCTTGAATGTATATTTGGAAAAGTATGCAAGTATTTCTGCCAGATAAGTTCCCAGGGTTAGAACGGCTAGGTCAAAGCACACATGTTCAGGACTTTGAAGTCACCGACAGAGGGTTCTCCAAGAGAAGGGGTGGAGGTATACTTTTCCGTGGGGCTCTGTGGTGCTGGGGCTTCCTGCCTCACCAGTGCTGGGTGTCACTGAATTTAAAAGCTTTGCCAGGCTCTTGGTGAGAAATGATATCTTAACAATGATTATTTGCACTTTTCATCATTGGTGAAGTCAAGCATCTTTCAACATTTATTAACCTTTTGAATTGCATGTGTTTGTCCTTTTTACAAACTTGACCTGTTAAGAATTCTTCATGCCACAGGAATATCAGGCCATTCTCTGACCTATTAGTTGTTAGAAATATTTTTCCAGTTTGTGGTTTTTCCTTCCATCTTTTGATATTTTCCCTTACTTTTGTTTTGGCCACAGGGAGGTACACACCATTCCTTTACAGCTTCTAGCTCTCAAACTTAGGAAAGTTGTCCTTACTCCAAGATTATGAAAATATTTAGTATTAGGATTTCATTTTTTATATGTAATCTGACTCATTGGGGATTTGCTTTTTTAGTTAAAAAAGATAATTTTAATTAAAAAAAGAAACAAAAAATTAATCAGTCCCCTCAATAGAGTATCTGTTTTCATACTGGTGGAGTTGGGGGAAAGCAGACTCCTCCAGATCCATCACCTATGTCACCAACCCCCTGGAGCCAGGGCCCAAAGGCCAGTGGGGAGCATACTTGCAACCTGGACATCGTCAATGGTGACCACCTCATCCAATTGCAGCAGGAACTTCTCGGTGAAGGTGGCCAAGCTGGCTATGAAAAACCGGGCGTACTTCCTTGTACATTCCTGGAGGAAACACGGGGAACATGGCGCTATAAGGAGAGGACTCTGCCTCCAAAGGCAGGCCAAAGATGGGTTTGGAGAGCAATGCGTGAGACGAAACCAGGGCCATGAGTCAATTGTGTCATCTGGTCTTTCTCCAGGAGGCTTCTCCTAACAGTGACTTGAAGATAGGAAATGATTCTGCAATGGCCAAGGGACACACACAGACAATTTACCAAAGAGGAAAGAAAACTTGACAGTCAGGATCTTGGGAGAAAAAAATTTCTCATTACTAATTAATTAACTTAGAAATTTTAAAATGCAAGTTAAAACAGCCAACAAAGACTGTCTCCACCTATAAAACCTGCCCACTTTCATGCCCTGCTTTGGCCAGGGTGCCAGCATAGGGCCGGGCTCAGTGCTGTTGGTGGGCTGTCAGCTGGGGTGACCTCGGGAGGGCAGGGCAGCCCTCAGCAGCTAAACATGGGAGTAGAAGGCACTACTGACCTCCAGCTTCTCCTTGGTTACCACAATCAAGGCGTCCAAATCTCCCTGCCTCTTCTCTTCCACTTGACATAGAGACTCCAGATCTTGGAGCTGTGCAGGGTGTCCAAGATTTGGGTGGAGCTTCTGGGCATTTTCATCCTGCAGACAATCCAGAAATCAGTGGGTTTTTTGACCCGGTCTTGAGGACTAAGAAGTCACTGGCCTACGTCCTCTGCCAATTATGGCCATGATGTGTGCGTTGACCTGGGTTTGTGTGAAGGGCTGTGGATATGCAAAGGAGTGGCAGGGTACGCAAGACTGAGGCATGGCTGGAGCCAGCTCCGCAGGTTAGGAAGTGGGAGAGCTGAGCATCTTCCCCGGAACAATCAGTGATTCAGTCCAATACAATCAACAGCATGAACGTCCCCTGGTTCCAAGGACCAAGTGGACAATCATTGTTGATCTCAAGGTCCACAGCCCCACAGAACCAGCCAACCTACCTATTATATCCAACAAAGAATGTGCTGAATCCTTTCCATGAAGGAGCTGTTGGCTCGGCTCTTATCTCTCCAGGGCCTAGTGCCTCTCACCCCCACCCAATAATCCCAGGCCTGGCCCAACTCCTTCCCTGGGACTCAGTTCTGCTGATGCCCCGCCTCTATGTCTGAACTCCCAGGGTGATCCCGGGGGCCTCACCTTCCTTCTCTCCAGCTCTTCCTGGTAATTCAAGAACTGTCCTTGGATCTCTTTGGTGGAAGCACAACATTTTTTCCAGTGGTGCTCCTTGAAATTCTCCATCACCAGCCAACACACCTGGGGCAGAAGCTCCTCAAATCTTCTCATCTGGGCCCGTAATTCTGTGGGAATTGGGGGTGGGGGCGAGGGGAGAGGACTGAGCAGAGGAAAGTTGCTGAGGCCATCTCTCCAACAAAGGCTTAATGCAGTTTCCCAAAGAGAAAGGCTTGGTCTACGGTGCGGTAATAGCTATTCCATCAAAAGGGGTCCTGTGGGCAAACTGGTATTAAAGATAATGGATTAAGCAAGATCAAAGGACTCACACTGTAGGACTTCCCAGCACTTTATAAACCACACTGCCTCTTTCAGTAGTTCTTTTTCACCCATTCTCTCTTCAAATATTACCTTGACCCGAGTCTCCTCCTCTCCCTCTGGACCTCCATGTAGCTGCACTCCAGACCTACTTTTTCCTTCATCTCTCTTCATCTCTTTCCTGTATTTCTAGTTCTTTGTTTTTCTGTGTTACATTTTTTGTTATTTTCTTTGGCACTAAAGCCACTCATAATTTTAAAATGTCAACAATTTATTTTTTCAATATACATAAGCTTTATTTGGTTCTCTTTTTATTTGGTTTCTCTTTACTTGGTTCATATTTACTTGCTCATTTTAATAGTCTTTTGCTCCTTACTCATATTTCTAATTTCCTCTTTTATTTAACTCAAAATAATTATTGTATTTTATATTCTGTGTGTTGATACATTCACTATCTGAAGTCCTTACTGATCTCATTCTGTTGCTTCATGCTGAAGGTACCTTTTTGCTGTGGTGTGTGTGTATTTTGTTTTATGGTGAGCTCTTATTTGGGGGATTGCATATGTGTGGAAATCCCTGGAGGCCTGAATTGAAGGTAGCCTTCTCTGGAGAGGATCTGTAGTATCTCTACTAAAGAAGCATCTGGGCATGACACACTCAAAATCATTTTAAGCTATCATCTAGAAATCTTTTGGATGATCCCACAAACACAAAGTTGAATTCAGGTTTATCTAAGTGCAACTTCAGTTTAAACACCACAAAAGGGCTGACTTTTATAGATTCTCATTAGAGTTTTTCTTCTTTGTCCAGTGCCATGGCTTATAACAAGACACGATCCTTCTAGTCAGTGGGGGAGGAGGTTTTGGTTTCTGTCTTATTCCCCTGACTCTGCAGATGGAGCCCTGTGGAGTCCCAGTTTTCTGTGGCTTGTGCCCTTTCAGGGGGGTGGGTCTGGGGCTTGGTCTCTGTTCCCAGTGACCTGGAGGCCATGAAAACAGAGGCTCCAGTGGACCTGAGAGTCAGCCAAGCCCTCAAGGCAATAGCCAGAGTGACTGCTCAGTTCATCTGTGTTCCTATTCTCACTTAAACTTGAGGCCTTACGTGTTTCTTACTCTACAGCTAGCTCATCCATGCGTTTAAAAGTTTATCACAAAACAGTCATATCCAGGATTTTTACATGTTTTCAGTGGGAGAGTTGCTCAGGATGCTTGACTCCCTATAGGAAATGGAAGTCTTCATTTCATGTGAACTGTCAACCTTCCTGGGAGGGACATGATCTGCAGCATTTCCCAAACCCATGTGACCATGGAACCTTTCTTTTTAGGAAGGTCACATAAGATGGAACCCCACAGAGTTCAAGTGGGGAAGCTCTGAGCTAGAGAAACCAAATGCTGCCTGTGGTTTCAATTCCAGTCATTCTACAACTACAGGAATGAGAGCCATTGTTGATTTCCCCTGTATACGGCAAGGCTGTGAGGGGCTTAGTCCTCAGAAAAGCCTTGCATGGTGGATGTTATCCTTGTCTCCATTTACAGGCAAGGGGAGGTGACTTGGTCAATGTCATACATCTGGGGAATGGCAGTGCTGGGTCTTGATCACAGATCTAGCTATCCCCTAATCCTCTCCCTCTTCTACCCCTGCTGCCCCTCTACCCATAGCAGGCCTGTAATGGGCCCTTAGGTTCCCTGCCTTACAAGTAGAGATAATTAGGACTTAACGACTGCAAAAACACATATGGCTGTGGACATGGAGAATTGGACAAGGAGAGGGGCGCTATGGGTGTGTTTTCACAGCTCCTTTTATGTTGTTATAATCAACATAAATGACAAGATACATCCTGCCTGCCTGTTTTCATGTCCCTGCTCTCTAGGAGGCTGTGTCTCTCAAGTTCATCATAGCCCAGGCACACGGTAGACACGGTGGAAGGATTCTTCAAACGATTAAGCACAGAGGCACCGTGTGACCCAGCAATTTTACTCCTAGTTTTACACCCAAGAGAGACGAAATCATACACCCACACCCAACATGTACATGAATGTTTAGAGCAGCGCCGTCCATAACCGCCAAATGGTGGATACAGCCAAATGCCAGCACTGAACAAATAAACAAACTACGGTATATGTACACTATGGAATATGATTCAGCCATAAAAAGGCTTCATGACACATACTAACACTGGATGAACAGAGTAGGTTAGTGGTTGCTGAAGGCTACGATCATGATAGAGGGACAGAGGTTCTGAAATTCACAGTGGTGATGGTTGCACAACTCTGTGAATATATTAAAATCCACTGAATTGCAAAGTAGCTTCCCACTAGCTATCTATCTTACATTTGTGTGTGTGTTCAGTTGCTTGGTCATGTCCGATTCTTTGTGACCCTTTAAATTGTAGCCTGAATTGTAGCTGGCTTCTCTGTCCACAGGATTTCCCAGGCAAGAATACTGGAGTGGGTTGTCATTTCTTCCTCCAGGGGATCTTCCTGACCCAGGGACTCAACCCACATCTGCTGTATTGCAGGCAGATTGTCACATGGTAGTGTATATATATCAATCCTAATCTCCCAGTTCATCCCACCCCCTCCCCTTTCCTCCCTATTTTGTTGAGTGAATATCTCAATAAAGCTATAAAAAATTTTCGAAGAGTGAAACATTTTTAGTGATACAAATCACTATATTTCTCAAGAAAAATCGACTTTTTTGGGGGGGGGCATTGTTTTTTCCCCCAGTTAAATCTATCAAGGTTTTTACCTAATTCTAAGATGTCAGTTTTTCATAGGGAGTCTCTGCTGCCTCCATGTGACCTCCAGGTCAGGAGGGCATCATTCAGGCTGTGAGAGGCCACCACCTTTCTGTAGCCCCACCTGCCACCTGCCTGACTGGGTACACCTACCTATGAGGCAGGAGTTGTAGTAATCGTCTGTCTGGCTGTGGTACTCCAGGATCTTCTTGCAGATGTTCTCTGCACACTGGTCGAAGGTTTCGTACATGTAGTCGGGCCTGGTGACTGTGCGTTTCTCTTTGCGGTACAACTCCTACGGGAGAGGGTTGACAGTGTGGGTGCCAGGCTCCTCTCCAGGGGGCTCTGGCCCAAGACCCTGACATCCTCCTCTGCGCTCTCCTCACCCTTTGGTCCCCCACACTGGGACCTCTCCTCCTCTCCCTGTCTGCCCTTGTCACCACTGTTAGTGTCCTAGGGCTACGCGAGGCACAAGCAAGTCAATGGTAAAACTCTGTGCATCCCTCAGAACTAAGAGGGGTCTTCCACCCATGAGACCAAGAGCTTTCTATGGAGTGCCAAGCTGGGCCACTAACACAGACGATCCAGAGCTCTGCTCCAAAGACTCACATGCAGGGGTGCCGTCACATGTCATTCTCTTCTGGGTGCTGGCCACTCATGGGCAGACACCAGGCTTGTTCCTGGTATCGGGTATGCTAAATATCTGACACACAGGACCCAAGAAATGTTTGGTGGCTGAATAAATGGGTAATGGATGAGCTTTAATTCTAGGATGAAAAACACCATACAAGGTGACAGAAGCTGGGTAGCTGTGGTCACAGGGGCTGTAGTCCCCTTTATTCAGCTTTACTCAAAGGTCATTATTGGCAGAAGGCAGAGGGGAGAGCCCACAGGGAACATGTGGCCAGCAGATGGCAGAAAGCAGGCAGGGCCCTTACCTCCGCGACCGCCAGCAGGTGCTCGTTGCTCTCCCAGAGGAGGCTCAGGACGATGCCTTTAAAATCTCTGCAACACACAGGAGGCAGATCCCTGAGAGGGCTTGTCCAATCACACTAGATGGTGTGGACAAGACCAAACGGACACAACATTCCGAGTACTCAGCAGCCCAGCCAGAACTGGACTTGGACAGCTTGGGATGCCCAAGCATGCTCCCACCTCGTATTTCTCTTTGTCGAGTTGAATGCCTCTTGCACACGCCAAGCTGTGTTTGGCCCCTTCCAAGTGTCTCTGTTCTCTTTTGTTCCTCATTACTCCTTGGAATTACTCACTCTTGCCCCAGGGCCACTGCTCACACTGATTCCTCTCCCGGGAACACAAAAAATTTTCCTCTTGGTTACATTTGCTTTTCCTCCAGCCCTGGTTCAGTGGCAATCCCTGACTGCCTCGTTCCAATGCCCTGAGCAGCTCTCAGCTTTATAGCCTCCCCATAGGGGCTCTGGGGATTGATATGTGTGACTGGCTGATTGATTAACTGCATCTCTCCCAGCAGCTGGTAAAGTCCACCAGGACACACACTATGTCTGTTTTCATTCACCATGAATCCCCTGACCAGTGCCTGCACCTGTCAGTGTCTCTGTCTTGGTTGAGAGAAGAAAGAATGATTTCTTATAAATATTAATCAAATGAGCAGGACTGCGTGTAGGACCAAACATCCTCTTTCTGATACATCTGGCCTTTAGGCTGACTTTGTACACCAGGTGCTTGACTGAACAAATCTGCCCAAATCTAGTGAATATTCCTGTCAGAAAGGTCAACTGTCTCAGTACCAAGAGTGAAATAAGGGACTGATGTGTTAGAACTGCACATACCTGGAGGACAACTATTTTCCCAAAATTTCTGTAAAGTGATGCAGTGGCTGTTTTACACACACATCATTTTTGACCAGTTTCTAAAATATATGTGTGTGTATATATATATATAGATATTTAATTCCCTCAAATTTAAAAAAAATGGAGAAGGAAATGGCATCCCACTCCAGTATTCTTGCGTGGAGAATCCCATGGACAGAAGAGCCTGGCAGGCTACAGTCCATGGGCTTGCAAAGAGTCAGACACAGCTTAGAGACTAAACCACCACCAAATTAAAAAAGGGACTTCCCTGGTGGTCCAGTGGTTAAGACCCCGTTCTTTACTGCAGGGGGCAGAGGTCCAATTCCCTGTTGGGGAACTAAGATCCTGCATGCCTCTTGGCCAAAAAACGTGTGCGTGTTTGTGTGTGTGATGTGGGCTTTCATTTACAAATTCACTCATCATAATTAAAGAAAATTAGAAATAAGCTGAAAAGCAAGATGGAAAAATTAATGCTAACACTTACTGTATTTACTTCTGCTGATGTTTAAATTGGTTTGGAATTAGGTTCATGTGCTTTTTACATTCCACACCCTTTAAAGGGTTCCCCCTACATTATGCTATCATTTTAAACGGCTGTGTAACACCATTGGGTATGTAAATACTGTGTTACAATGGGGACTGTGTTTACAATCCCCTATTTTTGGACTTTAGGGTTTCCCCCCATTTTTAGCTAGGATAAAAAGTATTGCATGGTACATCTTCATACAAATGTTTCCTTCCTGAGAGATGGTTTCTTTGGGAGAGGGACCCATGAAGTTGCACAAAAGGTTTAACTTCATGGCTTTCACCACTACTTTTCCCAACCCTTTCTAGGAAGACAGTTTGCTCTCTGTTGACTTTGACAAAAACTGCCTTTGAGCAAACATCAGGTTCTTCTATATGCGTTCACTGTACTTTTCCTAATTTCTGTTGCATGACTCATCCTCCTGGCATGGCTTTACTAAGGATAATTTGGAAGTTTATTGGCTTCTTGTGTAAACAAGATCTCCCTAAACTGACTCCTCTGAGACCTTTTCCTCCCCGCCTGCAACCCCCTCACCCCCCATCAACACCTCTGCTCCTTCTTCCCCATCTGCCACCTTCCGCCTTCCCTTCAGTAGCCTGCTTTCCTCTGACATGTCCCCCTCTAAACCATTACCTCCTCCATCTCTCTGTCCTTCCTGTCAGACCTTTCCCTTCCCACTCCAGCCCTCAACTCCCTACAGCCGCTTGAACTAAGTTTAGGCCCCTGACCCTATCAAGGCTCTCAAAGGACTGAGGGATTCCTGAAAGCAACAGCCTGAGGCTTAAGGGGAAAAGAGGCTAGTGAGAAGCATGCTGGACATTTCACCCACTTATATGTGCTCCAGAATTCAAAAACTCTTATAATTATTTATGTGAGTTCAACAAGAAGTTGTCCTTCTAGCGATGGGACATAATTGGAAACACTGATAGATAAAAGAGGCTTTGACTGAAATGTCATATGGACAACAATGTATAAGATCGGACGTGATCAAACATTTTAAAGAAACTAAGGTTGACTTGATGGAGACAATGCTTTTAAGCCCTCTTTGGAAAATCATCCTGGCACCTGGTTTATGTGGTTGCCAGCTTCATAGGTGGGTAAGGAAAACCTTACAGTATTGTGGGGACCTTAAGAAGAGAGGATTTCACCCAAATCTATAGATACTGTGGGTGAAATCTGACTTGTCTTCCGAGTCTCAAGAGGCTTTTAAGAGTCTAATCTGAGATCCTTTATGAAAAGTTCCAGCAATGCAAACATAAAAGTTTTGGTGGTCAGTTACCACTCTTGCTGCATTTATGTAAATAATCAGGCCAAATCTAAAGAGACCAGACTTGTTTCGTAAATAAGAATCAAAAAGAAAGGCAACAGAAATTTTATGTTTCAAGAACTATAGCACTCTCTTGTGATTAGTAGATCCTAACCCTCTTTGTGAAGAAGGCTGAGCACCAAAGAATTGATGCTTTTGAACTGTGGTGTTGAAGAAGACTCTTGAGGGTCCCTTGGACTGCAAGGAGATCCAATCAGTCCATTCTGAAGGAGATCAGCCCTGGAATTTCTTTGGAAGGAATGATGCTAAAGCTGAAACTCCAGTACTTTGGCCACCTCATGAGAAGAGTTGACTCATTGATGCTGGGAGGGATTGGGGTGGGGGCAGGAGGAGAAGGGGNGGTCCCTTGGACTGCAAGGAGATCCAATCAGTCCATTCTGAAGGAGATCAGCCCTGGAATTTCTTTGGAAGGAATGATGCTAAAGCTGAAACTCCAGTACTTTGGCCACCTCATGAGAAGAGTTGACTCATTGATGCTGGGAGGGATTGGGGTGGGGGCAGGAGGAGAAGGGGACGACAGAGGATGAGATGGCTGGATGGCATCACTGACTTGATGGACGTGAGTCTGAGTGAACTCTGGGAGTTGGTGATAGACAGGGAGGCCTGGCGTGCCGCGATTCATGGGGTTACAAAGAGTCGGACACGATTGAGCGACTGAACTGAACTGAACCGAACCCTATTTGTTAGCTTTGAGGATTCATGACTTCCCTGGAAACTGGACCAGATCTTGCCATCACGCGAATTTTGTCAATTCTTATCAAATCTCAACTCTTCTGCTGTTGTTTAGTCACTGAGTCATGTCTGACTCTTTTGTGACCGCCTGTACTATAGCCCACCAGGCACCTCTGTCCATGGGATTTCCCAGGCAAGAATATTGGAGTGGGCTGCCATTCCCTTCTCCAGGCTCAATTCTTCTAGCCTCCTTTATATCTGGCTACAACTCCTCATGTTAATATTTCTAATTTTTCTCCCACCCTCCTGACTTTACGTCACTGAGAGCTGAACCCTAAATGTCTAGGTCCCTGGTGGGACCTGCAGTTGTTCTATAGCTGGCTTTTCCTCCAGGATCCAAAGAAACCCTGCCAGGTAGAACTGGGTGATGGGCAACTGGAATGCCAGGAGCTGCTTCCAAGAGGGCCACTCTGGGGCTTCAGGCCCAATGTCTAGAAAGCTCCTTGACTGGCTGCCCTACGACCAAGCCGCAAGACATGGAGCAGCTGGCCTTGAATAAACAAAAGGCAACTGAACAGAAATAAACAGATTGTTCAAAGGAAAGAAGAATGTCTTCTTGATGAATGCCTAAATTTGGTGAAAATGTCTCCTAGTAAATTTAGGTGAAATAGGCTGAGACAGACCTTGGCCCTTACCAGTCTTCTCGCAGACCTCTCCTGCTATGTCCCTCTACAGCTTATTTTCCCCTCAGTTGAGTCAGATTTAGCTGCCAAGTGACAAAGATGGCAGGTTAAAATGGAGTTAAAGGACATGGCATTGACACTTACTCTGCCGGAGGAGGAGGCTTGTCGCCGAGCACCTGGTACTTTCTATCCAGTCGGTTGGGCTTGGTGTACCGCGTGATGCTGCGGGGCAAAGGTGGGTTAGTGCTCTGCTAGCTGGGGACAGACACAAGCAGATCTGAGTCTGTGGGAGCCCTACCCAGACTGCCTGTGCAGCCCAGCCCTTCAAGCTGCTGCCCCACCCCTCGACAGCTCTGCACACAGCCTTATAGTAGGGATAGGGCCCTAACCGCTGAAACCCACACAAGGCGGTGGGGAGGGACGGCTCCAGCCCCAAAGGTAGAATCCTTGCTTCCCTGTGGTGAGGACCCAAAGAAACACAGGTTGAGAGCCGCAGGTAGGGATGCCAAATTTTCAAATAAAAGCACGTATTAAATTTGAATTTCTTACCACATTATAAACCAACTATACTTCAATTACATAAACTTTTAAATAAACTTGAATTTCATATAAGCAATAAGCAATGTTTTGCATACACACCATGCATTATATGGGACATACTCATATTAAAAATTTTATATGTTGTTTTTCTGAAATTCAAATGTAACTGGACACCCTGAATTTTCATCTGGCAGCCTTAGCAGCATGTATATTTCACTGGTAACCACTGAGAGATTGATTATACAAATGGACAATGGCTATACCGTGTATATATATAGAGAACCCTATCTGATAAGCTGTAACAACCTGTCTAGGACACCAAGCCCTTAGCTACAATAAACAATTCTGGAAGCCAGCCTGCTGGAAGGCAGGAAGACAACTGTTATCTTTAGTAATGATCCAGGAAGCCAAATAATACCCCTTGTAACAATCAACCCCACAGGGCCAGGACCTGCTCAGTACCTGACAGCTCCCTTAGATTTTGTCCCTGCTTCCAATTTGGGATGAACAAGTCAAAGATATACCCCTAACCAATCACAGAGGATGCCCACTGCACGTGGGCCTCCTCCAGCCTTCCCAGGGCAACCACCACCAATAGGGCACATCTGAAGCCTTCCCTTTTCTCCACTACACCCCTTTCCCACTCCCTTGCCTGCCTTTGTGTCTGTTCTAAAATGCAAGTGATAGTGGCTGATTCCCTGGTTGTAGCAAGCTCTGCATAGTCTTTGCTTTTCCCATTTGGTTGGTCTTTGTTTATTTCCACACTGCAGATGGCATGCCTGTTCAAAAAGACTTTCTGGATGTATGCAAAGCAGGAATCTCTTCAGTGTCACTTCTTCAAAACCAACAGTTAAACTAGGTCAATAATGGCTCATCAAAGACTGAGAAAGTCAGGTCAGCCGTGTGGCTTCTGTCATCCACCTTTTATAAAATCGGTGTCGGGGCCATCCAGGGCCCACGCTTACTGAGCCTTGAGTCTAATGACCCTGTCAGGGCATAGTGAACACATGGCCCAGGATGCAGAGACCCAGAGCTCCCAAGACTCCGTGATGTCATCCAAGGAAAGCCACCTCCAAGGTCACGTCCTCTGACAGACACAGTGTGTATCAGAGGTAGCTGTCACTGTGGATAACCACCCAATGCCCTGACAGGTTCTCAGGGTGGAGGACTGTGAGAGTCAAGCCACTGGGCAAGGATGAGAATAGACCTGTGTAAAGCTGGCTTTGGAGTTGGCCCCTTGTGGGGTCCCAACTTGGAAGGTCCCTAATTGGAGAGTCTGTGAGCACAGGAGGCACATTCTGAGGACATGGGCTGGCAAAGGGTAGCCTCTGGCCTCCATCTGGGGATCGGGGTTGAGTCTGGGGAGGGGAGACTGCAGGCAGCCCAGCCTCTCTACCTTGCTACCGAGGTGGCACTGGCGATGGACAAGTCCTTCTTCAAGGAGTGCTCTGCTCGGTTCCGGAGTCGCCTCAAGGCTTTGGGTGATGGGTACCCAGGAGAACAACAGAGGATCCGAGGTGAGGAGGGACCAGGTGGCACCCCCAGCTACCCCACTTTCAGCACCTAAATCCACAGGCCTGTCTGCCCCTACCTGTCTGGGACCGTTCTTTGTTGCACTGATGGGTTGAAGACTTTGAGTCAGGAAACCTGAAACCAAAGGAAAGGATGTGAGCTTTTCCCCAGTGACCAAGAGGATGGCTCAGGCCAGGCACTGGGCACCATCCTGGTTAGCTCAGGATGCCACATGAGTCTGCCCAATCGTGAGCTCCACTTCAGAGGAGGAAGCTGAGGCTCTGAGGGGAGAAGGAAGCCCCTGCACAAGGTCACAGCTGTTAGGGTGGGCTCACATGGGGACTGGCCCCTGAAGGCTTGGGCCCCACTGTTCACACCCGAGCCACTCACTGCAGGATCCTCTTGACCACCTCCACGGCTGGGTCTTCAATCATGGACTTCCCCATGCGGCTTGGCTGGGCAAAGGACTCAGGGGTGACTATGTCTACCTTAGCCTCTTCTTCATAGACTTCTGAAGATAACAAGATGTCACTCTCTACCTCCAGGTCAGTCAAGACGTTGTCCTGCAGGCCAAAAAGCAGGGCCTGATTGTGGGTGTGAGGGAGGCAGGCAGGCTGGGTTCCCATCCCAGAACCACTTGGTCCAGGCTGCAGGCTGACCACTTTGAGCCTCTCTTGCCCCTTCTGTGAAGCAGCAGGGATCATATGTACCTTAGAGGGCCATTCATTCATGTGTGCATGCCGAGACCTTCAAAAGTATTTCTTGAGTGCCTGCTTTCTGCAAGGCTCTCCCCGGGCCTGGGACACAGGGTAGAGGAGCCACATGTGGCTCTTATCCTAATGGGGCTTACAGTCTGGTCAGAGAGACAAGACATTTAATATGGACTTTTACAAATAAATGGTCAAGCTGGGGCCAGTGCATTGAAAACAAAGTTACAGCATCTTCCCTGAGGCTGAGGGTCATGAACTGGGCTACTCGCAGATGTGCCCAGGTGGTGTTTTTGAACAAAGGACAAGTAAACAAATGAGTGCATGGATAAGTGAGGGGCCACCTCCACCTTGAGTTGGACCTTAGAGAAACAGTGAGTGAGGGACCCACCATGAGCAGTTGGTTGAGCTATGCCCTGTTTTATTCTGTGTCTTGGCTGCACTGTAAGCCCTGGAGGGAAGGACGCCAGCAGGACTCCTGAGTTTCGTCTCGTGGGGGCTCAGTACTCTTGGTGTGATGAAAGCTTAGTGCTGGCAGCACAGCAGGAAGATCCTCCCCACAGAAGGAAGGGCTGGTTCAAAGCATGGCAGTGAGAGGCGGGGCCTGAGGGTGGTCAGAGCACAGCTTGAGAGGCATCCACTTATGCTGCCATCGGCTCTGTGACAGGTCCTCCTGGAACCTGGCTGAGACCTCTGGTGAAAGCTTGGTGAGAGAGGGTAAGTTTGGGTGAGGGTGACAGGCTCTGCCCTCTTGGGGCACACAGTCTAGAGG
>SJYV01049980.1:0-11469 GCA_006410875.1 Neotragus pygmaeus | reverse complement strand
GAAATTTTTTGGAATCATAACTCTCAGAATAAAGTTGATTTAATACCATTAAAATTATATATTTATAATGTGAATAACATTAAAAGAATTGGTTGATATGAGATATCCTTGAAATAGTTTTGTTAGTAATTCTGCTTCACATACACACAAAATGCAACCCCCTCTGCTGATTATAAGGAAATAAAATCAAAACAGGACCTATTTTGCAGAAAGATCAATGTAAGGAGTCACGTTCTGGGTGTAGATTTATTCATTTCAATTAGGATAGAAAAAGAGTGCTTTCGATAACTTTATCAGATATATATTTATCAGATATATATAACTTTATCAGACTTGTATTTCATGTTACACATGTGCAATTAATTCACTAGAAATATTATTGAAGTGTTTTTTCCAACTATAAATCGGTTATGCTTGAAAGTTGGAGCATAATTTACCTCTAATGACCTTTTTTTTTTTTTNTTTATCATATATATATAACTTTATCAGACTTGTATTTCATGTTACACATGTGCAATTAATTCACTAGAAATATTATTGAAGGGTTTTTTCCAACTATAAATCGGTTATGCTTGAAAGTTGGAGCATAATTTACCTCTAATGACCTTTTTTTTTTTTTTAATGCTAACTTGAAATGTTTTCTTCAAAAATATCCTTCTGGTGATTTTCTATTTTCTTGCTATCTTGTTCTTTAAAAGATTAGTGATATTTGAAGGTCATATTTTCAGACCATGGAGCAGATTGTGGGATAAATTTGCATTTCTGCTGGTCAACTATCATCTATGCAGGTGATAAAAAGACAGCAGCTTGATAAAAACATCTCCACAAATGTAAGAAAGATAAAGAAATGGAAAAGAAATGTCAGGTTGACATTTATGTCTTAATTTTGAGTACTTTAATTATCCTTCACTTCTCATGAGTATGTCATTTCACATTTCTTGTCATTACATCTCAACATAAAAGCTATGAATCTGTTCTTCCACAATATCATATGCATTCATTTTCCTTCTAAAAGCAATTTGATTGCAAATAGTTGTGTATTATCTCAGAACTCCTGCTAAATAGACCTACTATTATGATTTCTTTTTGATATGGAATATACCATTTCTAACAGGAAATTCTGAATTTTAAATGTTTTTAAAGCTATGAGGACTATATAANTCCTTCTAAAAGCAATTTGATTGCAAATAGTTGTGTATTATCTCAGAACTCCTGCTAAATAGACCTACTATTATGATTTCTTTTTGATATGGAATATACCATTTCTAACAGGAAATTCTGAATTTTAAATGTTTTTAAAGCTATGAGGACTATATAATAGAGAAAACATATAAACTGCATTTCAGACTTTTAATTATCTATAAGATAACTTTATTTATCTAAAACATAGATTTTTTTCAGAAATTATATTTTCTTATTGTGGTTTTTAAAATAACACAAATATAAATTAAAAGTGTTATTTCACAACTAGAGTACTAGTGTACTGGTGCACTCTTATAAAATGTGTATAAGATCAAGGTGCTTTCAATATTTTGATAGTTTTAATCCTTTCATAATTTGATAGTATCTTACATAATTAACTTATGTGTGGTAAACTGATAGAATTACCAGGAAAGTGAAAGTGTAAATTGAGCAATCTTGTCCGACTCTTTGAGACCCCATCGACTATACAGTCCATGGAATTCTCTAAGCCAGAATACTGGAGTGGGTAGACCTCACTTCTCCAGGGGATCTTTCCAACCCAGGGATCAACCCCAGATCTCCTGTGTTACAGGCAGATTCTTTACCAGCCGAACTACAAGTGAAGCCCAAGAATACTGTCGTGGGTAACCCATCCCTTCTCCAGCGAATCTTCCTGACCCAGGAATCACACTGGGGTCTCCTGCATTGCAGGTGGATTCTTTACCAACTGAGCTGTCAGAGAAGCCCAGAAAAGTTGACAAATCCAAAATTAGAGTTGGAAACCTTCAATAGCATTCTATTAGTAGCTTATAGATGTAGCAGAGTGAAAAAAAGACATCAGTGGTCTGCACCATCAATTAACTTGGTCTAAGTGACATTTATAGAATATTCAACCCAACAACAGCAGAATGAAAATTCTTAAGCTCACATGGGACATTCACCAAGAAAGAAAACACACTGGGACACAAACCATATATTTTACAAATTAAAAGAATAGAAATTAAATTATGTTCTTAGATCTCAAGGAAATTAAACTAAAAATGTATCACAGAAAAATAGCTAGCAAATCTGTAAAAATTTGAAAATTAAATAATATATTTCCAAATTAACCCAGAGTTCAAAATAAATTATAAGAGGAATTTGAAAAATATTTTGAATTGAATAAAAATGAAAACAACTTTCAAAATATGTTAAATGCTGTGAAATCCATTATTTGAAATTTATAGTATAGGGGATATATATTAGAAAAGAAAAATGTTCTAAAATCACTAACCTAAGTTTTCAACTTAGGAAAATAGAAAAGAAAATTGAGACTAAAGCAAGGAATAACATAACAAAACTTAGAATGGAGAACAGAAATTTCAAAAACAGGAAAACAGTGTATAAAATAAAACCAAAACTTAGTTATTTGGAAAGATTGATAATATTCATAAAACTCTGTCTAACATAAAACATTCATGCCTACAAATTTGGTAAATTAGATGAAATATTATCAATTCCTTGAAAGACACAAACTATCAAATCTCCACAAAAATAAACATCTGGAATAAGTAGATTAAACAAGATATTGTGGTACTGATAAAAGAATAGAAAGATACATCTGTGGAACAAAACTGAAAGCCCAGAAATAGACCCATACAAATGTAGGCATTTGATTTTTGTAAAGGCATAAAGATAATTCAGTTGAAAAAATATTATATTTTCAACAAATAGTGCTAGAATGTTAGAAATTCAGATGTGAAAATTTGAGTCTGAACACAAAACACACTCCTTATCCCAAGTGTTAGTCACTCAGTCNATCTTGATTCCAGTTTGTGCTTCCTCCAGCCCAGCGTTTCTCATGATGTACTCTGTACAGAAGTTAAGTAAGCAGGATGACAATATACAGCCCTGATGCACTCCTTTTCCTGTTTGGAACCAGTCTGTTGTTCCCATGTCCAGTTCTAACTGTTGCTTCCTGATCTGCATACAGGTTTCGCAAGAGGCAGGTCAGGTGGTCTGGTGTTCCCATCTCTTTCAGAATTTTCCATGGTTTATTGTGATCCACACAGTCAAAGGCTTTGGCATAGTCAATAAAGCATAAATAGATGCTTTTCTGGAACTCTCTTGCTTTTTCCATGATCCAGTGGATGTTGGCAATTTGATCTCTGGTTCATCTGTCTTTTCTAAAACCAGCTTGAAGATCTGGAAGTTCACGGTTCATGTACTGCTGAAGCCTGGCTTGGAGAATTTTAAGCATTACTTTACTAGCATGTGAAATGAGTGCAATTGTGCGGTAGTTTGAGCATTCTTTGGCATTGCCTTTCTTTGGGATTGGAATGAAAACTGACCTTTTCCAGAGCTATGGCCACTGCTGAGTTTTCCATATTTGCTTGCATATTGAGTGCAGCACTTTCACAGCGTCATCTTTCAGGGTTTGAAATAGCTCCACTGGAATTCCATCTCCTCCATTAGCTTTGTTTGTAGTGATGCTTCCTAAGGCCCACTTGACTTCACATTCCAGGATGTCAGGCTCTAATCTGTAGCAAATTATTCTGAAGCATGACTGTATCTATTCTGAAAAGCTAGGGACAATCATACTATTTTGCATCTATTTAGGATTTCAGGCATAAAGCTCCTTTTTGCTTATTCAAGATACTTTCTGGAGCCTAGGGCTAGGCAATATTAAGCATTTTAAAGACAAGTAGTTTAAATTATAATATTCCATAAATCTTTAAAAAATTTAAACCTTTCTTGAAATAAATGCTGTCTTAGGCTCACAGATCATGATCATGAAGTCAGAAGATTCCTGTCCTTTTTTTCCCTGAATTACTGTCTTGTGTACTAATTTTTCAGTGAGAGAACAGTGAAAAGAAGCATGCTGACCAGCAGCCTTCTCACACCATGGAACAGTGAAGCTGGGAAAATAATAAAATGTACATATCCACTCATGAGTAAACTGTTTCTAATGAGGTTTGAAAGGAAAGTGGGAAGTATTTGAAATAACATTTATAAACCAGCCAGCGTTTTGCTGTTGTTATTTACAACAGGCCAAGCCCTATACTAAATTTCTCGCCTGAGCTGTTTCAGTGAATTCTTTGTAACCCTGTGTGGTTATTTCATTTTTAGAGATGCAGAAAGCGAGGTTCCTGGGGTTCACTCAGTTCAGTAGCGTATACTATTAAATAATAGTAAGTTTGTGGCCCTCAAGATGCTGAAGCCCTGTTGGAAACTTGTGGGTCAACTGTAACTCCAATCCAGCCCTTGACATCTGACTCCAAACACGGAAGTGACCCTGTCCAGATCTTGAGATACTCAGGGTAAGAAAACAGAGCAGGCTTTGAGGATGGCTGAGCCAACATTGGTTAAAGTCAAAGGCCATGTTTGGTATAGCATGGGGCAGAATTACAGCCTCTCTGCTCAGAGAGTTCATTGTTTAAAAAATAAAATTTAAAATAAAAAAAATAAAATAAAATAAAATTTAAAAACCTCCGTGACCCCTGTGAACTGCCCCCCTGCCCCCACTTCCTTATGCCCCCACATGCTGGGGCCCCTTCAGGGGTCATAGAGCTGAATCTCACATGTGCTCTCCCCAGTGGGGGCCCCTTTCCTTGCACACCCCTCCTTTACTCTGGTGGCCAGATGCCCTCCCTCTTAGCTGCTCTCAGCTGAGCAGGGAGACTTTCCCCCCACACCTTCCTCCTCCTGGCACAGACTCTTAAAGCAAGAGCTTCGAAAACTTAATTAAAATATATAACCTTCTTCCAGGGCAATGATTTCCACTTATGCTTCTGTTCACCCATCATTCATCTAACATTTATTTAGTACATAAGGACTCAATTACTATGGACATTCTGGGACATTCCATGAGTATCTAATCTGGCACCCTCATCACAGTGTGTAATTTTAGGACAATTGCAGGTAGAGAAAATCCAAGTTAATGAACTAAAATATAAGGAAACCATGAGGCAGATGAGGAAAGGCATGACAGAGTATTAAAATTTCACAAAGACTGTGCATTTCTGAAGCAGGCCAGAATGGGATTTTAGTGTATATAACAATTAAAATTATGGATTATTTAAGGTAGGTAACCTGGAAGTTCATAACTAAATGTGATTTTTATCATTTAGGTAATTTTCACAAACCTAAATCAATGTAAGTAATAATGACAAAAATTTATAAGATAATATTAAAATGAATCATAACCTGAAAAACACTTTAATAATTATTTAAAAGAAACCACTACCATTATTGACTTCCAGTGATAGATTATTGAAGGTGGTATTATGAATAAAGAGGTTGGTGATTGAATTAGGGATACTACATTTTGCACTTCATGTGACTACTATATCATCATTCTGCCAATTTAGTTTGCCTTGAAAAGATGTGTATTGACTTTTCGAATAACTTTCTGTTCTCAAAGTTATTCTACCAATGCTTTATTTAAATCTATAAGCCACATTCAATTGAAGACACAGTTAGGTCAACAGAATAAGACTCATTTTTTTACTTAGTCTAATTCTTTCCAAGGAATATATTAAAAAGTTGGATCTTGAGGAATTAAAAAAACGTCATCACTCACCATAGCCTATGGGCAGGGAGATCTTCCAGGTGCAGTCCAGGTTGTTGGGGTAGGTGCCAGGGAACCCAGGGCTCAGGACCACTCCCCCCATGCTGCTCAAGGTGCCCCCACAGGTCGCTGTTAGAACAACAAGCAGAGTGAGTGACCGGGGGCCATGGTTTTCTAGGACAATTCACTGCCCCCCACCCCCATGTAAGTGTGCTACCCAGAAGCAAGTCTTCAGAAATGGACTTGCCCCTAACTTCAGCACATCCATAAATGGGATGCCCTTTAGTTACTTCTGGGTCTAGTTCTCCCTGCTGAGCATTCACTGGTTAAGAATAAAGACAGGTCTCCTTCTGGTCCACAGAGGCTCTCAGTACAGCCTGGTCAAGCTTACACATTTTAGTCAGGATCCCATTGTCTTCCAGGCTCTGAGTGCTTGTAATGGTTACTACTTACTGATCGTTAGCCATGTGCTGCTCACCTATGGGCTGAGATAAACACAGTTCACTGCTTGATTCTCATCACAACCCTCAAGGGAGGGTATTATTATCATCCCACTTTACAGACAAAGAAACCAAGCATGAGGAGATTAAGGAATTTGTCTAAGGGTACACACCTGGCAAGCAGCACAACCAAAATTTTATTTCCGCTCTGTCTGGTTCTCGAATCCAAGTTTATTTGTTTGCTTTAAGATTTTATTTTGTTTATTTAATTTTTGACTGCACTGAGTCTTAGTTGTGGCAAGTGGGCTTTCTCTAGCTGTAGCAAGGGGTGGGGGCTACTCTTCACTGCAGCGCATGGGCTTCTCATTGTGGTGGCTTCTCTTGTTGCAAAGCACAGGCCCTAGGGTGTGCAGGCTTCAGTAGTTGCAGCTCTTGAGTGTGGGCTCAGGAGCTGTGGTGCACGGGCTTAGTTGCCCTGCAGCCAGTGGGATCTTCCTGGAGCAGCAATCAAACCTGTGTTCCCTGCATTGGCAGGTGGATTCCTAACCACTGGACTGCCAGGGAAGCCCCCTAGATTCCAAGTTTCAACCTGGATATGCTACCTTCATAATTCTTCCCAGCTTTGTAATGCAAAGCTGGAATTCACACTATGAATATGGGTGTGACTGTGAGTTCTCGTCCCTGGACCTACCGTGGTTACGCTCGTTTTACACTGTTAATGCTGAAGTTTGACAGTAAAGAAACATGACTGACTTTGTAACGCACATGCCAAATAATATAGGTTGAAGCAGATGAAGTTCTAATACTTGGACTTGACCATTTCTGACCTATTAAAATGGTGATTTCTTGTATTTCAAACCAATCACGCAAATGATGTTGTTTCTTTCAAGGAAGTCACAGGAAAAGGCTTTACTCATATTCTAACAATGCTCTTACTAGGCAAAATAATTTCGGGAGGCCGATTTCAGATACCCTCAAGATTTTTTTTTTTTAATGACAGAGGTAAAAAGACTTTATCTAATTTGGGTAAATTTGATATGAAGAAAAACCTAAACATCTTATAAAAAGTCTAATGAATATGGTAATTGTTCAAGCTAGGGAACCCTAGTCTGGGTGTCAATGGTGTACAAGATAAAAATGTAAGTTTAAAAAAAAAAACTTTAAATGTATGTTTGTGGGTGAGTGAAAAATTCCAGCAAAGTGTTGAACATTAACTTTGTTTTTATCTAGAAAATAACTTGTCAGGTTAAATCTCTGCAGGAGACACCACAAGTTTGAGAATAAAGGCTCTGGCCTGCTTTTACCCACAATTCTGTGGATGCTGTTGCAGACACTGGTGGGTCTGAGCAGCGAGCCTGCCTGCATTTGGCAGTGATGTTCCCCCAACCCCCCCAGTACTCTTACAACCTGCACTGAGGTTAAACATGCAGGTCCAAGCACAAACCACATCAATGACGGAAACACCAAAACCACTGTGAAATATAAGTGACATTTTTGCCATTTGATTTTGAGCATGGTTTTTCCAAAAAGAGAAAAAAGATTGGAAATTATAAAATATGAAAACATCTGTGTATATCTTCATTGAGGACTGAGACTGTCTTGTAGGAGCAGCCAACCCAGTGCTTAAATGATGGAACTGATCATCAAGAACCACATCTTTAAATCAGGACCATGATGCTCATCCTGGGAGAGAGAAAGGGCCTGATATGAGTGCAACTCCTGTAGGCACACAGTGACAACCTAATTCCTTGAGTCCTTAGTTACCATAGCATGTGATCATGCCTTTGTTCGTCTCAAAACACAAGAACCACTGGATGAGCGTACAAACACAACCCCAAAAGCCACGCATCAATCCTTTTTTCCTTTGTGATATTTTAAAAACCCCATCAATGGGCAGCTCTTATTTTATATTCGTCTAGTGATACCATCTTGTTCCTTCAGCTCTACCCTCAAGTTTCAGTCTCCTCCCCAGGCTCACTGTCCACCAGCAGTTGGTGGCCTGACTTCCACTCTCCTGCTGGAGAAACTCCCTCTCTGCCAGACCCTTTCTTATTATTAAATAGTGTATTCAAAGAGTTGCTGGTAAAATGCTATCGCTAAAGGACAAAGTGTTTATAAATGAGCAAGGGATCTTGAGTTTTAACTGGGTTTATGTGTCTCATTTTATGCAGATTCCTGATTTTCTGGTGAGAATATATGGAATTTTTGTTTCAAGGTATAGGCCATGCCCTGTCTGAGGGACCCTATGGTACAGGGGATGCCATCTCAGTGCAGGGCCCTGACCAACATCTTGGCCATCCTGGGACTTGTCATGATGCTTAAAATAGTTAATGTTGGGTAGGCTCTGAGCTTCCCAGGTGGTGCTAGTGGTAAAGAACCCACTTGCCAATGCAGCAAGCACAAGGAGGAGGGCACAGCAACCCATAGTGTTCTCTCCTGGGAAATCCCATGGGCGGAGGAGCCTGCTAGGCTACGTCCATGGGGTTGCAAAGAGTCGGACATGACTTGGTGACTAAACACCAACAACATATGAAACATGCAAAATAAAAAACAGAATTAATTTCATTTGGTTAATATAAGCTATTTGAATAAAATATCTCCTCACATAACACAGAGTGCCAGCAATGGCACATCATTTGATTGAATATCCACTGTGAGTTGATTTCATTTCAAAGCTTAAAATATTTGAATCCCCAAGTCTAAGGGAAAGTTCATTTAAAAAATAAGTAGGGAGATGGATGTTCTATGCCTGAGTCCCAGTCCTGATGAGGCCCTCCACAAGAGCGGCTGCCTTTATATCAAATACTTTTTGATATAAAATACTGTCCTTCCAACTTCATACCGCTTATTGGCACTTCTGAATTTTGTTTCTGGAGATGTGATTTTCCTGAGGCTAATGGCATAAACAGAACCCTTCTCAGACTCTCAGACCGGATACGTTCATTCCTTCTTATGTATTGATCCACTGGCTTCTGACATGCACGTGGTATGTGTCTAGTGCCTGGAGCTAGCAATCTTGCATCTAATTCCTGTCGATTGGTCCAGGGATGCTGAGCACCCACATCCAAGGGGAAGAAGATGTCCAGTCTCAGTTACACCTCTACCGCATTATTATGTTATCTTGTTACATATGTTTGAAGGGAATTTAAAAGTTCATCTTTGAAGCCCAAAAGGAGTTCAAAAAGATCACCACCACATTATTTAGAATGTGCACAGTGACACAAGGACAGAAGGTGTGTCCGTACCAATGCAGAGTGGGGACGGATAGTTCCAGCGCCGCACGGTCCCCGGCATGCAGGAGACGTGGGAACGGCCCTGCTCAGGAAAAGAAGAGACAGAACTCACTGGCTGAACATGGAGTACCAAAGGCTTCAGTGCTGGCAAGAATATCTGTATTCTCTTTGGTTTTCTCTTTTGATTTAACTACAAATATAAAAAATATCAAACCCATGAAATCTATTCTACTAATGAGTATTAATGACTATCATATTCAGAATCAAAATAGAAAAAAAGTATCTATAATCACTGTACTTCTTGTCACTAAAATAAAAATCTTGTCATGTACCTCTCAATGGTCTGTATTTCGCCAAGATGCTTTCCTAATGCTTAAGATGCTGAACTGAATTGACCAAAGTAAGTCTTTTTTTTTTTTTAATTCATCAAATGTTATTGCTTTTGGTCAAATGATTAGGAAATATCAGGTGTTGAGGGTGAAATGCTAGTGGTAAGTAATCTGCTTATGCAAAGGTAACTTTCATGGTTGCCTATGGTTCACAAACAACTCACACAATCTTTATGCTTCAGCAAAAAATTGGGTCATTCCTCCTTTGCTGGAGAAAAAGGGAGACTTAATAGTTATTTTATTATCAGCCTCAGAAGCTGTCAAATTAATGCTTCTGCAATGAAATTAATCCTCATTGCTCAGGATCTCTTTAGTCTTTAAATATATGAAGTTTTCAACCTTCTAAAAATTTGTCCTGTTCTTCCTCTTTAAAAAATCAAACAGCAATGGCTTAAATTCTCAGTGCTTTGGGTTAAAATTTCTTTTATGATGAAAGAGTAGGTAGTGAATGGGCATCTCTGTGTACAGACTATTCATGTTTACTTTCTTCCTCATTGTGACTTGGTGGGCTTATGTGACACGTGTGCTAACCTTGTGAATTTCCATTTGCCAAACAGAATTGGCACAGAGGCAGATGACCAACACATCTTTAACTCATATTAAATAATCCCAGCCATGTTGGGAATGCATCAAACAAGAATGTGCACTAAGGCTGTCATCAATGACAAACCAATTCCCCAAGCTTAGAAAGATTTCACACTCGATTTGTCTGCCACAGAACTCATTTACTCCTATTTCCTAACATTCTTAAAAGTTGCTACAGTACAGGAAGACTACATTTATACTTAAAGAAGACACTCAGGACAATGCTTTTCCTGCCAAATTTCATGCTCTGTGTCTTCTCATTCTCTGATCTATTACATTATCTTTAACAAATTTATTCCAGAATTTTGGACAAACATAATGTATAAAAGCCTTTCGAGACATTTATGAAAGACTANTCCTGCCAAATTTCATGCTCTGTGTCTTCTCATTCTCTGATCTATTACATTATCTTTAACAAATTTATTCCAGAATTTTGGACAAACATAATGTATAAAAGCCTTTCGAGACATTTATGAAAGACTACCAATAAAATGGTTATATATTACCAACCTAGGGCACATTCTATTATTGATTTCAACAAAGATATTTCATATTAGTGACTCCAGCTAAAATTTTTATACTGGATCCAAAATAAGATAGGAATTTGTGTATTTATTTATTAGCCTAAATGGGAATTTTCTTTTTGTCATCTTTTAAAAGCGAAACAAGTTTAGAGAAAAGGCTATCATTAATTCTGCAGATATCCAGGATTGATATTTGATGCATCCCATCTCTGCAGTTTTAGCCTGAATCACACTAGGCAGATGCATTTATAGACATTTGTACATAAATCATACAAGGAATAGTGCTTTTCATGAATACTGTAATTTATGCACACTGCCAGTCCAAATATACTAGTGTGTTAGCAAATTTTCCAATTGTTAGCAATTTTTTGAAAAGTCTGGAATCCTTTTTAACTCATGGAGAAAGTCACAGCTTGTATACTCAATGCTTGATGCTGTTATGAAGGGGAAGAAAAAAATCTTAGTTTGCATTTGAAAACTTGGGCCAAGTGGCCTGCCTGGGCTCCACAGACATGTGCCTGTAGGCCTTTATCTTCAAGTAGCACATTAAACAATTCATTATAAGAA
>SJYV01049979.1:0-12766 GCA_006410875.1 Neotragus pygmaeus | reverse complement strand
AAAAAAAAAAAAAAGAATTAAATCTGGAATTAAAACTTGATTAATGGTCCAAAATAAAAAATAAAAAAAAGTAAGAGTTCCAGAAAAAAATCTACTTCTGCTTTATTGACTCTACAAAAAGCCTTTGACTCTGTGGATCACAACAAACTGTGGAAAATTCTTCAAGAGATGGGAATACCAGACCACCTTACATGCCTCCTGAGAAATCTGTATGCAGGTCAAGAAGCAACAGTTAGAACTGGACATGGAGCAACAGACTGGTTCCAAATAGGAAAAGGAGTACAACAATGCTATATATTGTCATCCTGCTTATTTGACTTATATGCAGAGGACATCATGAGAAATGCTAGACTGGATGAAGCACAAGCTAGAATCAAAATTGCCAGGAGAAATATAAATAACCTCAGATATGCAGATGAAACCACCCTTCTGGCAGAAAATGAAGAAGAACTAAGAACCTCTTGATAAGGAGAGGCTCTTGAAAGAGGAGAGAGAAAGAGTTGGCTTAAAATTCAACATTCATAAAACTAAGGTCATGGCATCTGGTCCCATCACATCATGGCAAATAGATGGGGAAACAGTGGAAACAGTGACAGACTTTATTTTGGGGGGCTCCAAAATCACTGCAGATGGTGACTGCAGCCATGAAATGAAAAGACGCTTGCTCCTTGGAAGAAAAGTTATGACCAACCTAGACAGCTTATTAAAAAGCAGAGCCATTACTTTGCCAACAAAGGTCTATCTAGTCAAAGCTATGGTTTTTCTGGTAGTCAGGTATGGATGTGAGAGTTGGACTATAAAGAAAGCTGAGAGCCAAAGAGTCCAACAGCTTTTGGGCTGTATTCCTTGGGCTGCAAGATCAACCAGTCCATCCTAAAGGAAATCAGTCATGAATATTCATTGGAAGGACTGATGCTGAAGCTGAAACTCTATACTTTGGCCACCTAATGCAAAGAGCTGACTCATTTGAAAGGACCCTGAAAGACTTAAGGCAGGAGGAGAAGGGAACAACAGAGGATGAGATGGTTGGATGGCATCACTGGCTCAATGGACATGAGTGAGTAAACTTTGGGAGTTGGTGATGGACAGGGAAGCCTGGCGTGCTGCAATCCATAGGGTCGCAAAGAGTCAGACATGAGTGAGTGAATAAACTGAACTGAACTGATAATCTTTTCCTTTTAAATGGGCTATTAAGACTATTCCACTCTTTTCCTTCATTCTTTCCTCTTTTGAGGTGATTCCAATTATATATATTTTGTATTATGTAGTATTTTATTAAAGCTCATTGATATACTGTTTCCAAATATTTTTCTTTTTGAATGTGTTTTCTTCTGTCAAGTCTAATATGAAATTAATCCACTCAGTGTCTCAGCTCAGCCATTTTTTCTTTTATAAGTTTAATTTGTGTCTTTTATAAATCTTCCATATTTCTAATATGTTCAATATTTTCTCTACTCCTTTGTGCAAATAAAATACAGTAATCATAGCTTTTTTAATGTCTTCACTAATTTTTTCTCTATAATATCTCTGAGTCTGTTTCTTTCTTTTCTTTTTTTTTTTCTCTATTACAGGTTGTGCTTTTCTGCATAGTTGGATTCTTGATTTGGATTCAATATATTATGACTTTTACTCTATGGTTTGCTTTATAATTTTGTGTTCCAGTAACTACTTCTGAGAGAGTCCCTTGGATAGCAAGGAGATCCGACCAGTCCATCGTAAGGGAAATCAGTCCTGAATATTCATTGGAAGGATTGATGCTGAAGCTGAAACTCCAATATTTTGGCCATCTGATATGAAGAGCTGACTCATTTGAAAAGACCCTGGTGCTGGGAAAGATTGAAGGTGAGAGGAGAAGGGGACAACAGAGGATGAGATAGTTGGATGGCATCACCAACTCAATGGACATGGGTTTGAGTAAGCTACGGGAGTTGGTGATGGACAGGGAAGATTGGCATGCTGCAGTCTGGGGTTGCAAAGAGTCAGACATGACTGAGCGACTGAACTGAACTGAACTGAACTGAACTACATCTGAGCTTTGTTATAGAGCATAGTTACTTTTAAACCATTCGACTCATTTTGGATCTTTTTAAAAAAGCATCTCTTATTAGATTATGTTGACTCACTGCAACATTCAGTCTGGAGATAATCATTCAACAGTAGTGAGGCAAGGTGCTTCTTTGTACACCGTCCAGTGTTGTGTAAATGATGGAGCTTTCCTGTGTAGGCCATCCAGTGTTCTATGAATGATGAAGCTTTCCTGTGTACACCATCCAGTGTTGTGTGAACGATGGAGCTTTCCAGTCTGCCTGGGAACAACAGGCACTGTGCAGTCACCAAATGCTGTCCTCTCTAATGCCTACGGTTGTGTGACTGTTGCTCTTATAGCCTCAGGTTGCCTTCTCACATACCTTCTCTGATCAGCGCTTAACTGAATAAATAAAGGAAACCCTCTCAGAACTCTAGAACTCTCTGTGCAATCTTGTCTTCTCCTGGGTTCTGGCCATAAATTAAGTTTACTTCCTGTGACTTCTAGCTCTGTCTCTTCATTTCAGAAGGAGTAAGATGCGATCACAAGGTTACACCTCCCTGCAGTGATGTCTGAACTCTCTCCAGGGGCCAGTTCAGGATCATTGTATGATTCATCAGGCTTGTTTGTCACCTCTCAGAAATCGCTCTCTGGCCCACAATCCAGAGAGTATCCGAAGTGCTTAGTCCTGTCTGACTCCATGTGACCTCATGGACTGTAGCCCGCCAGGCTCCTCTGTCCATGGGATTTCCCAAGCAAGAATACTGGAGTGGGTTGCCATTTGCTTTTCCAGGGGATCTTCCCAACCCAGGGATCGAACCTTTCTCTTCTGCTTTGGCAGGCAAATTCTTTATCATTGAGCTACCAGGGAAGCCCACATATGTATATACACATTACCTAGATCATGAGTCTCTGAGTCAAGTATGAGCTCATCACCCCCACCAGCACATACACAAATTCACACACCACACACACACACATACACACATGACCATGCTACTACGGGGAAAGCAGTTGCAAATATCGCCACTTTCATGGTTGTTACACAAATCTAACCCCACCGCCACCACTGGGAACAGAATGTATGTCTGCTAATGCCGAGTTTTCATAGCTGAATTCTAAAATCCATTTATGAATGGGTACATTGTTCATAGGCTAGGTCATCTACTGATGGCCCAAAGCAGTAAACATAAACTGCCCTTGTGGACCAGAGAACCCAGATTCTAGATAGAACCTCATAAAGCACTGTATTCTCTCATTTCATAGATTCACCACATACCATTTTCAGCCAGAATCCACCTCCGGGACCTGGAAATCTCCTCTGGATTCCATGCTCTTGGTGAAGCTGTGTCAAAAATGCTTTGACAGTGGGCTCTTCTTCCCTTGGGGCTCATCAAATGTTGCTGGTAGAGAGTTTTCTGGCTTTAAATATTTCCTTTCCTCAGGTACCTTGGAATACCATGTAATTTGTAAAGGTAACTGGGATAATGAACGCACACTGTAGTCCACTCTTAGCAGTAGTAATTGGCGCACCTTTCATCTCCTGTCAAGCAGAGTGGTTGGGATTAGGACCAAAAGGCAGCTATCATCTCTCTCATTTCCTGGCTCAGACAAAAGGCAAAAAAAGGTGCCTGTCTGTGCTGATAGGTGTCTGATCAAAGCAACTGAAAGCTGTCAGAAGCCAGCCAGCCCCAGCAGCCTGGCTGCTTCTTACTGCAGCCCTGCCTTTGATCGGCCGGCCGCCTAACTGCAGTTCTATTTATGTAAAAAATAATAAGCAGAGTTGTAACTGAACAGAAGAAAGGGCCATTTTCTATTTTGGTGCTGGTTTTTCAGTCTGATAAAGCTAGGAAATGTGGACCAATTCTATCTAGAGTGTGAGTGTGTTCAACTCATTCAATAAAACAAAAACCACAATCAAAAACCATCAAATCTTCATGAGATAAATATACAGCCAGCAGTAAGCAGGATGCTGGTAGAAATAAATTATTCCCCTTGGAAGGTTAAAAAAACCTTGAGTAAAATTGCTATAGTATTGGCATCTGTATTTTGTCATTAGCAGCATCGACTGGCTGGCTATAGGTTTGTAAAATGGGAAACCGGTCTTGGATTTAAAAGATTTGGGGTCCTATCTCAGGTCATCACTTTCCAGTCATGTGAGCTGATATTCATTTCTAATCACATATGTGCTCCAGGTTCCTCATCTGGTAAATGATACATGGGTACATTCCTGCCTGCCAGTTACTGCCAGTATCAGATGAAAATGCTGGCTTGTGGTTGTTAAAAGCAACAAAGGAAGGCTGTTGGCTAGAAAGCAGACAGACAAGTATTAATATCACTTAACCCCGCTCTTTTTCAGGTTCCACTGCCACTGAGTAGAACCAAGTGTCTTTCCTCTCTGTAATAAATTTTACTGAGTTAGTGAATAAATGAATTTGAGCAAGAACTAATGAAATTCTACTTGGAGAACCAGAATAGCATAGAGATACATTTCAGAAAAGCTGTATTTGTATCTTTATTACTATGATAACTAGAGATCTATCTACACTCAGCCTTACTATCAGACACACACATAAGCAGGACACTCTGCCTGGCCCATACACATGTCACTAAATGTCTGTGACTGTCATTCTGTGTAAATATGTTTCCTAAGTGGTCACTTAAGGAATATGAAGTATGATCTCAAAAGATCAGTATCTTACACAACACCTAAAGCATAGTTAGTGTACCATAGATGTTTCTGGAAAGAGCCAATCATTCTTCCATAATATTATGATGTGGGAGGAATCTCATACAACTTTTAAATACATTTTATCATAATTGTTGAGATTTATCCCTTGCTGTTACCTTGAAACCCTACTCATCTTAAAGTTACAAGGCCCGGAGCACAACTGGTCTGGTAAGTAGTCTGTGGTCAATCAGTGTCTGCAGAGGGAATTCAAATACCTATAAAAGTTACAGTCATTAGAGGTTAGAGCTTGTTGTAACACTAAGATTCTGNAGGTTGTGCTTTTCTGCATAGTTGGATTCTTGATTTGGATTCAATATATTATGACTTTTACTCTATGGTTTGCTTTATAATTTTGTGTTCCAGTAACTACTTCTGAGAGAGTCCCTTGGATAGCAAGGAGATCCGACCAGTCCATCGTAAGGGAAATCAGTCCTGAATATTCATTGGAAGGATTGATGCTGAAGCTGAAACTCCAATATTTTGGCCATCTGATATGAAGAGCTGACTCATTTGAAAAGACCCTGGTGCTGGGAAAGATTGAAGGTGAGAGGAGAAGGGGACAACAGAGGATGAGATAGTTGGATGGCATCACCAACTCAATGGACATGGGTTTGAGTAAGCTACGGGAGTTGGTGATGGACAGGGAAGATTGGCATGCTGCAGTCTGGGGTTGCAAAGAGTCAGACATGACTGAGCGACTGAACTGAACTGAACTGAACTGAACTACATCTGAGCTTTGTTATAGAGCATAGTTACTTTTAAACCATTCGACTCATTTTGGATCTTTTTAAAAAAGCATCTCTTATTAGATTATGTTGACTCACTGCAACATTCAGTCTGGAGATAATCATTCAACAGTAGTGAGGCAAGGTGCTTCTTTGTACACCGTCCAGTGTTGTGTAAATGATGGAGCTTTCCTGTGTAGGCCATCCAGTGTTCTATGAANATCCACTTCTCAGCACTTTCCCATCTTTGCACTGCTGCTCCCTCGCACTTCAGCACGTGAATGAGCTCTGCCTTTCCTAGGACTTGGTCAGTGGTCCCTGAGAGAGGGGAAGGAAAGATGCTTTCCCTAGTCTCTGTCTCTTATACACATCTCTTTCCTGTGTACACCATCCAGTGTTGTGTGAACGATGGAGCTTTCCAGTCTGCCTGGGAACAACAGGCACTGTGCAGTCACCAAATGCTGTCCTCTCTAATGCCTACAGTTGTGTGACTGTTGCTCTTATAGCCTCAGGTTGCCTTCTCACATACCTTCTCTGATCAGCGCTTAACTGAATAAATAAAGGAAACCCTCTCAGAACTCTAGAACTCTCTGTGCAATCTTGTCTTCTCCTGGGTTCTGGCCATAAATTAAGTTTACTTCCTGTGACTTCTAGCTCTGTCTCTTCATTTCAGAAGGAGTAAGATGCGATCACAAGGTTACACCTCCCTGCAGTGATGTCTGAACTCTCTCCAGGGGCCAGTTCAGGATCATTGTATGATTCATCAGGCTTGTTTGTCACCTCTCAGAAATCGCTCTCTGGCCCACAATCCAGAGAGTATCCGAAGTGCTTAGTCCTGTCTGACTCCATGTGACCTCATGGACTGTAGCCCGCCAGGCTCCTCTGTCCATGGGATTTCCCAAGCAAGAATACTGGAGTGGGTTGCCATTTGCTTTTCCAGGGGATCTTCCCAACCCAGGGATCGAACCTTTCTCTTCTGCATTGGCAGGCAAATTCTTTATCATTGAGCTACCAGGGAAGCCCACATATGTATATACACATTACATAGATCATGAGTCTCTGAGTCAAGTATGAGCTCATCACCCCCACCAGCACATACACAAATTCACACACCACACACACACACATACACACATGACCATGCTACTACGGGGAAAGCAGTTGCAAATATCGCCACTTTCATGGTTGTTACACAAATCTAACCCCACCGCCACCACTGGGAACAGAATGTATGTCTGCTAATGCCGAGTTTTCATAGCTGAATTCTAAAATCCATTTATGAATGGGTACATTGTTCATAGGCTAGGTCATCTACTGATGGCCCAAAGCAGTAAACATAAACTGCCCTTGTGGACCAGAGAACCCAGATTCTAGATAGAACCTCATAAAGCACTGTATTCTCTCATTTCATAGATTCACCACATACCATTTTCAGCCAGAATCCACCTCCGGGACCTGGAAATCTCCTCTGGATTCCATGCTCTTGGTGAAGCTGTGTCAAAAATGCTTTGACAGTGGGCTCTTCTTCCCTTGGGGCTCATCAAATGTTGCTGGTAGAGAGTTTTCTGGCTTTAAATATTTCCTTTCCTCAGGTACCTTGGAATACCATGTAATTTGTAAAGGTAACTGGGATAATGAACGCACACTGTAGTCCACTCTTAGCAGTAGTAATTGGCGCACCTTTCATCTCCTGTCAAGCAGAGTGGTTGGGATTAGGACCAAAAGGCAGCTATCATCTCTCTCATTTCCTGGCTCAGACAAAAGGCAAAAAAAGGTGCCTGTCTGTGCTGATAGGTGTCTGATCAAAGCAACTGAAAGCTGTCAGAAGCCAGCCAGCCCCAGCAGCCTGGCTGCTTCTTACTGCAGCCCTGCCTTTGATCGGCCGGCCGCCTAACTGCAGTTCTATTTATGTAAAAAATAATAAGCAGAGTTGTAACTGAACAGAAGAAAGGGCCATTTTCTATTTTGGTGCTGGTTTTTCAGTCTGATAAAGCTAGGAAATGTGGACCAATTCTATCTAGAGTGTGAGTGTGTTCAACTCATTCAATAAAACAAAAACCACAATCAAAAACCATCAAATCTTCATGAGATAAATATACAGCCAGCAGTAAGCAGGATGCTGGTAGAAATAAATTATTCCCCTTGGAAGGTTAAAAAAACCTTGAGTAAAATTGCTATAGTATTGGCATCTGTATTTTGTCATTAGCAGCATCGACTGGCTGGCTATAGGTTTGTAAAATGGGAAACCGGTCTTGGATTTAAAAGATTTGGGGTCCTATCTCAGGTCAGTCATCACTTTCCAGTCATGTGAGCTGATATTCATTTCTAATCACATATGTGCTCCAGGTTCCTCATCTGGTAAATGATACATGGGTACATTCCTGCCTGCCAGTTACTGCCAGTATCAGATGAAAATGCTGGCTTGTGGTTGTTAAAAGCAACAAAGGAAGGCTGTTGGCTAGAAAGCAGACAGACAAGTATTAATATCACTTAACCCCGCTCTTTTTCAGGTTCCACTGCCACTGAGTAGAACCAAGTGTCTTTCCTCTCTGTAATAAATTTTACTGAGTTAGTGAATAAATGAATTTGAGCAAGAACTAATGAAATTCTACTTGGAGAACCAGAATAGCATAGAGATACATTTCAGAAAAGCTGTATTTGTATCTTTATTACTATGATAACTAGAGATCTATCTACACTCAGCCTTACTATCAGACACACACATAAGCAGGACACTCTGCCTGGCCCATACACATGTCACTAAATGTCTGTGACTGTCATTCTGTGTAAATATGTTTCCTAAGTGGTCACTTAAAGAATATGAAGTATGATCTCAAAAGATCAGTATCTTACACAACACCTAAAGCATAGTTAGTGTACCATAGATGTTTCTGGAAAGAGCCAATCATTCTTCCATAATATTATGATGTGGGAGGAATCTCATACAACTTTTAAATACATTTTATCATAATTGTTGAGATTTATCCCTTGCTGTTACCTTGAAACCCTACTCATCTTAAAGTTACAAGGCCCGGAGCACAACTGGTCTGGTAAGTAGTCTGTGGTCAATCAGTGTCTGCAGAGGGAATTCAAATACCTATAAAAGTTACAGTCATTAGAGGTTAGAGCTTGTTGTAACACTAAGATTCTGAACAAATCTTCCACTTTAGAGGCACCGGAGCAGGGCTGGGGCTTCAAAGGTTCAGTTTGAGCAGTTAAGGAATATTCAGTGAGCTTCTCCAGAAAATGCTTGCGACCTGATAATGTTCATTTCCACCCTGGGTGCATCAACAGCTGTGCTCTGTGGGCTTGTGGAATTTCTGAGCTCAAAAGGGAATTTTAGGTCAGTTCCACTGTTGGAAACACGCACTGCTTTCCCACAAACCCAGCCGTGCAAACCCTCCTGGGACACCCAGTGGAGCAGAGAAGAGGACTCTGCCGCGTGGTTTTCAGGGGGCCTTTGTCACCACCCCTCCTCACATCATCTCCTTTGTCCAGAATAGACAAAAACTCAGTAATATGTCTCTTCAAACTTACTTCTGATATGACAGAGAGAAAAAGAAAGCATTTTAGGGAAGAGCAACATCATCTCTTAAGGTCGGAGATTACAAGACAGTGATTTATTGAACGTTCATGTGTGTCTCCGTGTGTGAAAGCGTCAGTCGCTCAGTCATGTCCAACTCTTGTGACCCCATGGACTGCAGCCCGCCAAGCTCCTCTGTCCATGGGATTCTCTGGGCAAGAATCCTGGGGAGTGTGCAGCCATTCCTTTCTCCAGGGGATCTTTCCAACCCAGAGATCAAACCCAGGTCTCTTACATTGCAGGTGGATTCTTTCCTTTCTGAGCTACCAGGGAGCCCGGTCTGTATGCGTACACTTTTTTAAATGCAGAAAATCTCCCCGAGAGTCTCCAGCCACACACTGTGGACTTGCCAACCAGTTGCAGTCCAGGGGCTCTGCTTCTCTGGAGAAGCCTGCTAATCCACTTCTCAGCACTTTCCCATCTTTGCACTGCTGCTCCCTCGCACTTCAGCACGTGAATGAGCTCTGCCTTTCCTAGGACTTGGTCAGTGGTCCCTGAGAGAGGGGAAGGAAAGATGCTTTCCCTAGTCTCTGAGTTATTAGATTTTAAGGTCTGCGTTGAGGAGTGTTGCTTGAAGCTGTATTTCCTGACTGCCTGGGAAGAGCGGAAAAGGGTCAGAAAGAATGAGCAAAATCTTCTAGGAACAGAGGAAGGAACAAAACCCTTGAGCTTGCGGCTCCAGCAGTTACATGTCCCCAGGAACATGAGACAAACACTTTGCCATTTTGTTTAAGTGTGTTTGGGTTGGGTTTTGGACACTGCTAAATGACTGTAAGTACCGTTAAGGGAGTTTTAGAAGGAGAGATAAGCTCTACTCAAAAATTAAGCAAGGAGAAATGGGAGATTTGATGACTAAGATGGACTTTGATTAAGGGAGAGGGCTACAAACTAGAAGTGTGTTTAGAAGCTCTTGAGCACCAACTTGAATCATTTCTTAAATTATGTGACCATCAGGAGGCTGAGAGAGATTGGTGTGCAGAAGTGACATGATCAGACTTGGGTTTTGAAAAGTTTAACTTTGAAGCAATCTAGATAATTATTTAAAGGAGAAAGACTGAAGTCAGGAAGCCAGTAAAAAAAGGCAATTTAAATGTGAAACTACTCTGCATTTAAAATGAAAGAGTGAAGTTATAAGAGGAATGCAGCATAGGTGGTCGTGGTGATGGAGTGTGCATTCATAGAGGCAAAAGTGGACAGAAGGGGAGGCATCAGAGATCAGACTGGAGGCTTCCACCAGAGCAAAGAAAATCCAGACGGAGAAGCTGGGAAGGTGTGTGACTGCCTGCTGATTCATCCCTCCTCATCCTACAGAAGAAGAAATGTAGAGGAGTCGTGGGAGATGGATAGTGACCTTTAGTTAAAAGATTGCACTTAAAATGCCAGCTGGAAAATCCTGGAAAGTCCTAAAGATGAATGGAACTGTGGTTGGTACTCTGAAACTGAGCAGCAAGAAGAAGAACAACAAAAATCTCATATATTTTCAATCAGATTTGATTATTGAAAATCATCCATATTGAGCAGTTCTCAAAACCACTAGCAACAGATGAATCAACAAAGACCTAATGAAACATAGAGACATTATGGGAGCTCTGTACAAGAACTCAAGATCCGGGTCCTGATGATGCAACAATAATGTTTCAAAAAGAAACATGTCCTCAAGAAAAGAAAAAAGAAATAAAAAGTGTATGGGTTCCTGAGAGGCTTAAGTAGAGAAAGGTCTGATTTGGGCAAAAAGGAACACAAGCTTTCAATCCCAAGACCCAACAGAGGGAACAGTGGTGTCCAAAACCACAAAGGCAAGATCAGATGCAGTGCATTTGGTTCACACCAGCGTATCCTTTGCTTCTTATGAAAAAAAAAAAAAAAAAAAAGTCCACAGTTATTTTAACCAAAGGGCAGATGGCACTTGAAGCTGTGTGGTGAGAAATAATTTCCCAGGAAATGTTTAAGTGATGGGTAAGACGTTCAGTGTTTTTGAGGGACGTTCTACCATTGAATGGGTACTATGAATTTTGCACTTTTTTAAAGCTCTCAACAAATTCAGCTAAATGATCCTCAACATATATATGATGCTAGAAAAACATTGATTTCTTTTCTTGAAGTGAGTCAATCTATGACTTGATGGTTCACATTCCTGTTTCCCATGAAGATATAGGGCACATAGATACTTCACAACTTCTTTTCTTATCTGCTCCTCAAAGCATAATTCAGCTGAATATAGAAAAATAACCCACTCTCAGCTTCTTGTTGAAAAACAAAGATAAGGCTAGTAAAGTTGTCACAGTTTTCAAGGCAATAATTACCTGTACTTAAGTCGATAAACAATGTCTCCCTATACTACATAATACTCATTACACAAAAAGATGTATTCAGCTCTTGAAATACACTTGACCACAACCTCTTACCCTACCCTACCAACCTTCAATGCCACAAAATCAGACATCTAAAAGAGACGTGTTGACCATTTTTTTTTTTGGCTTTTAGTATCTAAACTGCCAAGAAAAAGAAATTTATTTCAACTAGTAGAGAAAGCTGGGAAATGGTTGCAGTGAATTCAGAACATAAACTCGTATGTTGAGATTAAAATCTAAAATGACAAAACATCTTATTCAAACTTGTCATAGTAATTCATTAAAATTACGTGATACAGTGGAAAGTGCTGTGAGCTTAGAGCCAGATTGGAGCGCAAATCTGAGATCTACCACCTGTTTTTCTTTGTGCATGACTGTGACTCGGTGACTTCCATTTGCTGAGCCACTGTTTTCTCATCTATTGGGGCTTCCCTGGTGGCTCAGATGTTAAAGCATCTGCAGTTAATGACATTTTTAATACGGACTCAATAGAGTTGATAGTCCATAAAAGATTGCCAGTGTACAGAGAAAGTGGAATTCAGCCTTCTCAAAGTAGCTGCATAATTATGTGATTCCAAAATGAACTGAAAGGTGTTTACAATAGATGCAGTGGTCTCTTAAAACCATGCACAATGAATGCTAATACATTCAGCAGACAGGCAAATTGCTCTGCAAAAAAAAAAAAAAAANCCAGTGTACAGAGAAAGTGGAATTCAGCCTTCTCAAAGTAGCTGCATAATTATGTGATTCCAAAATGAACTGAAAGGTGTTTACAATAGATGCAGTGGTCTCTTAAAACCATGCACAATGAATGCTAATACATTCAGCAGACAGGCAAATTGCTCTGAAAAAAAAAAAAAAAAAAAAGTGAGTACTCCACTGAGATACTTACACATTTTTAATATTTGTGTAATTGAGGTTATGCATGAAGTGATGGGTGGCCCAGCGATTACCCCAGATTCATTCAGCAAACTTAGTTATGGAACCGTCTCTATGTTCTGGATCTTGTCTTAGGCACTGGAGATGTAGCAGTGATCAACGCAGGAAAGGACCACTGCCCAGAGAGGGCCTATATTTTCAGGGGAAGCATAACAAGTAAGGGGCATATAAATACACAAATAGGGATTTTTCCTCCTAACCGCAAAGTACGCATTTCATTCGGTTGTTGTAGTAGTATTTGAAGATTGTTTCATAAGTTCTTGAGATACATTTTTATTGAACCTTGAGCCCTCACCCTTCCCCCATCTCTTTGAGCTTCTGAACTCAAGGCATAATTATACCCAGTTAAGATCCACTTTCCTGCATTGGAGAAGGAAATGGCAACCCACTCCAGTATTCTTGCCTGGAGAA
>SJYV01049978.1:6277-18144 GCA_006410875.1 Neotragus pygmaeus | reverse complement strand
GTAACACAGCTGCAAGGGCTCTTCAGGTGGAGCTTATATAGTTTTACAGAAAAAAAGGGGGGCCCATGACCAAATGAGTACATCATGACATGCAGGCACAGTGCTATAAATGATCTCAGATGTTACATAACCATGGAAAGTCGTTATTTATGAAACATGAGGCAAAAGCAAGAGGTCCTGGGGCAAGAGAACCTGACTACTGCCATCATGGCCAACTGTTCTTTCCCTACAAGAGCTCTTTAACAAAAATTTTACATCCCTAATTGATGAGTTTGAGGCTGGCACAAATGTTGAAGTTGAGCTTTAATCAATCAAAAGGATCTAAGGTAAACCCCAGCTTTTTATTTGAAATATGTGTAGGAATAGGTATTGTGGAAAAAGAAAGGGAAAATATCCCCATATTACCACTTCAGCACTTTTGATTGTAGAATCCCTTGGCTCACAATGATACTTGATGACTCATTACACTGTACCTGAAACTTTACCTGAAGATACTGAAGTTTTCAACAGTATGTGAACCAGGAACTTCCAGATGTTCAACCTGGGTTTAGAAAAGGCAGAGGAACCAGAGATCAAATTGCCAACATCTGTTAGACCATCAAAAAAGCAAGAGAGTTCCATAAAAACATCTACTTNTTAAAAGATGCTTGCTCCTTGGAAGAAAAGCTATGACCAACCTAGACAGCATATTAAAAAGCAAAGACATGACTTTGCCAGCAAAGGTCCATCTAGTCAAATCTATGGTTTTTCCAGCAGTCATGTATGGATGTATGAGTTGGACTATAAAGAAAGCTGAGTGCTGAAGAAGTGATGTTTTGGACTGTGGCCCTGGAGAAGACTCCTGAGAGTCCCTTGGACTGCAAGGAGATCCAAGCAGTCAATTCTTAGGGAAATAAGTCCTGAATATTCATTGGAAGGTCTGATGCCGAAGCTGAAACTCCTTTGGCCACCTGATGCAAAAAACTGACTCATTGGAAAAGATCTGATGCTGGGAAAGATTGAAGGTGAGAGGAGAAGGGGACTACAGAGGATGAGATGGTTGGATGGCATCACCAACTCAGTGGACATGAGTTTGAGTAAGCTCCTGGAGTTGGTGATGAACAGGGAAGCCTGGCGTGCTGCAGTCTGTGGGGTCGCAAAGTCAGACACAACCGAGTGACTGAACTGAACTGAACTGAAGATACAATAGCATAAAGGAAATATTAAGAGGAAATATTTCTAATAAGCTCATGGACATAGACCTTAAAAGAAAATCATCTGCCCTCTTCCTTAATAAACAACAAAGTTAAATGTATTTATTTTCAAAAACATTCTACATTTTACTTTTGCATTAGAGCCTCACATAAGCTTATTTTTATTCGTCTTAACAAGCAAAAAACAATTCCCCATGTCATTATTTTAAGAAATAAATTTTTTAAAGATTTAGAAAATCATTCTATCAACATAAATAAAATGGTGGGGAAAATGGTACTTTGTTATTTCCAGAGAAATAAAGGAAATACATAATTTTATAGNCATTATTTTAAGAAATAAATTTTTTAAAGATTTAGAAAATCATTCTATCAACATAAATAAAACGGTGGGGAAAATGGTACTTTGTTATTTCCAGAGAAATAAAGGAAATACATAATTTTATAGGAATATAAATCCCATCCCAATCAAAATGTTCAAATGCTGATCAAAAAGTAACTCAGAACTATCCTGGTTTGTAATTGTTCCCATAAGGCAGACATATAATATATTTTATATGCCCAAAATCAATAATAAGTTTTAATTTTAACTAGCTTTATACCTTGTCAAGCAAAAGAACAACCTAAACTTATATTTAAAGGAAGGTTAACTAAAGGTCAGCTCAGATTAACATCCAAAAAATCAAAACTTCAAAAAAATTACTATTTTGTACTAAATATTATATTTTCATGTTTTAATTTCAATTTGTATAGTCAATTCTATAATATAAATAGTTATTTTGTTACTTTTATGTTTTAAAAGTTACATGAGGGTTAATTAATAAATTTTAAAGGAGAAGACAAAATTTAAAGAACAAGGTGGATATAAATTGTTCTTTCCCAGGTGACAAAATCGAAGTCATTGGTAACGTTTGGCTTAATTCACTAAGATCCTCAGTCTTCAAATGCTTAGAATTTTGTAATATTGTTACATAGTGGTGGTTTCCTGGTGGCTCAGATGGTAAAAAATGTGCTTGCAATGCCAGAAACCTATGTTCAGCCCCACAGATTTGGAAAGATGCTCTTGAGAAGGAAATGGCCCCAGCATTCTTGCCTGGAGAATTCCATGGACAGAAGCTACAGTCCATGGGGTTGCAAAGCATCAGACAAGCAGTCATGGCTCAGTAGCAGCCAACTCTCACACTTTGATTGTTCAGATAAAAAATATACATGCTCATTATGTTTAAGCATAGTGACTATGTTTAGTTGGGCTTCCCAGATAGCTCAGTTGGTAAAGAATCAACCTGCAATGTGGGAGACCTGGGTTTGATACCTGGGTTGAAAAGATTCCCTAGAGAAGGGAAAAATTATCCACTCCAGTATTCTGGCCTAGAGAATGCCATGGGCTATTATATTCCATAGGGTAGCAAAGAGTCAGACATGAAAGCAGCGACTTTCACTCACATGCTTAAGCATGTCTCTAGTGTTTTAAAAACATAACTACAATTTCTTTTTTTNCAACCTGCAATGTGGGAGACCTGGGTTTGATACCTGGGTTGAAAAGATTCCCTAGAGAAGGGAAAAATTATCCACTCCAGTATTCTGGCCTAGAGAATGCCATGGGCTATTATATTCCATAGGGTAGCAAAGAGTCAGACATGAAAGCAGCGACTTTCACTCACATGCTTAAGCATGTCTCTAGTGTTTTAAAAACATAACTACAATTTCTTTTTTTATATATATTACCCCCTTCCAGAGGTGGAGCCTAATTCCTCCTCCCTTGAATGTAGGCTACACTTAGTGACTCATTTCTAAAAAGTAGATGAAAGTAAAAGTAATGCTCTGCAACTTATAAGATTAGTTTCTGGGCTTATTGGAGCTTCCTCCTTGCTCTCTCTCATTTTGGAGAAGTTAGCCACTTCTCTTGCATAATGTTGGAATATACAAGCAGCCCTATGCAAAGTTCCTTTAGCTTATCACCAGCAAACCATACAGGTGAGCCTTCTTAGAAGCAGATTGTCCAACTCTGGTCTTGCTTTCAGATGACTGCAGCCCAGGTCAGCTTCTTGACCCTAAGCTCTTGAGAGATCTAGAGCAAAAATCACCTGGCTAAAATATGGGATAATAAATGCCTGCTGTTTTAAGCCACTACCTTTTGGAATGGTTTGCTGAACAGCAATAGACAACAATGCCTTATTTGTGTTATTTGTGGAATCTGGACTCAGAGAATTAAACCTAATAACAGAGCATTCAGAGAATGAGAAAGCTGAACTAAGTCTCCAGTTGTCCTTCTAGATTCTATCTGCCGAATAAGAACTCCAGTGCTGTGCTAAGTCACTTCAGTCATGTCCGACTCTTTGCAACCCCCTGGACTGTAGCCTGCTAGTCTCATGTCTATGGGATTCTTCAGGCAAGAATACTGGAGTGGATTTCCATGCCCTCCTCTAAGGGATCTTCCGAACCCAGAGATCAGCCCATGTCTCTTACATCTCCTGCATTGCAGAAGGATTCTTTACCACTGACCACCTAGGAAGCCCAAGAACTCCTGTGGCAAGCTCCAATTCCATTGAACAATATGAACAAGTTTCTCTGATTTTTTTTCACTTTACCTTGTCATGATGCAACTCACACCGAATTATATTCCCTTTGATCCCTTCTTTTTGGGGGGTTATCAATTTTGGCCTGAAAATGTGCAAGTGGCAGATATTTTACGTTTTTACTTCCATAAAGAAAAACTATTTGAATTGATAGTGTTTTTCCTGATTTTGATACATATCACTGCAGAAAGCTTGGAAAATACAGAATAATCTAAAAAATCAAATAAATTGATAATTATATAACCACTCAGAGGTAGCCACTATTAATATTTTGTTTCCTTATTTTCAAATTTTTATATGTTCATCTCTATACGTTCATAGATCTGTGTATAAGTATTAATCATAAATTTGATATTCAACTTCTCAAGATTATTTAGATTTTCTTCTGCCTGTTAGTTGAAAAGTATCCATTTTTAATGATTGCACATTACTGCATATCACAATCTATTTAATATTGATATATTGTTGATTACTCAATTGATTATTATTATTTGCTATTATAAATATGTAACTGAGTTTTCTTTGAAAAAAGCTTTATAGATATCAACATGTGTTGTTCTCTTTTTTAGTTTATTTTTATAGACATTCTTCATTCTTTTCCTGTTTTTGCTATAACTTTCTACAGAATGGGAACCCCCAAAACCCCTACTGTAATGGCATTGATGGTGTCATGGAAGCTTATTATAGGAGTCTGAAATCTGTGCAACTGTATGGGCCAACCAATTTTGCTCCTGTAATTAATCATGTAGCAAGGTAAGTAAATAATTTGTTTATTTTAGTGTGCTGGACCGGAATGAAATCATAATTTTACTGTTGGCATGGCTACACAAATGAAAGTTGTTTTCTAATAATTTACCTCCAAGAAAGGGAAGGAAAAGATATACAGTAAAAAGAATCTCCATTGAGCTATCATGATACTTCAATAAGAACTTTATATCAAAATATCAAATGAAAACTATACACTGGCTTATGTTAGGACCTATATTTGTTCAACCAAGGGAAAAAATTTATTATTTAAATAAGCATCCATGAGAGCAATATCGATCACAATCTCAATTGTGAAATCACTCATATCTAAGATTATATTCCATAGCAACATAGAAGTAATAAGAGATTGAATTCTATGAAGACAACTAAAGCCTTTCAGTGATATATAGGACACATTATTTTAACCTCCCTGATATTAACGTATAGTATATGATATTGAGAGTAGAATATAATTACTTATGATTCCAAATACATGTTCTAGAATAATTGTTAATGTAAAATTTTATATATTTTTTATACATTTGTTTAGCATAACCCGGGTCTCCCACATTGTAGGCACACGCTGAGCCACAAGGGAAGTTGCCCTAGTAAATTAAATACTGCTTTTAAACCCCTAAAAAATTTTTACTGACAGTTTTAAATCCTATGAAACCCTGCCTAATTTTTAGGCAATTGAAAAGGAACAACTTTCATGGCTTTCCCAATATGTAACCAAAACTTAAAAAGTACTGCATTTGAATTACTAAAATTCTCTATATGAAGGTTCTGGTACTTCACCATCTCCCTGTTAGATATGGTCAGGCTTCCCTAGTGGTTCAGTGGTAAAAGAATCTGCCTGCCAAGGCAGGAGATGCAGTTTCAACCCCTGCATCAGCATAATCCCCTAGAGGAGGAAATGGCAACCCACTCCAGTATTCTTGCCTGAGAATCTCTTGGACAGAGGAGTCTTGGTGGGGTACAGGCCATAGGATTGCAGAGTCAGACATGATTGAGCACACACAAGTGCATTAGACATGATCAGCAACTTAAATATGTTCTACTTTTCATTACCTGGGACATAAATAAGATAATAAAATATCCCTGCACCCGGGACAGTGGACTCTCCTGTGGAATTCCATCTCAGGTTTACACTGATACATTGACAGTGTTTTTTCTGAGTGTGACACTTTAGATCAGGTTTTTCAAGCATTTTCAGCTACAATTTGTATTCTTATAAATTTTATGGATTTTCCTGGTCGCTCAGTGGTAAAGAATCTGCCTGCCAATGCAGGAGATGTGGGCTTGATTCCTAGGTAAAGAAGATCCCCTGGAGAAGGAAATAGCAACCCACTACAGTATTCTTGCCTGGGAAATCCCATGGACAGAGGAGCGAGGCAGGCTTACAGTCCATGGAATCACAAAAAGTCGCACATGACTTAGCAACTGAACAACAACAATGAACTTTATATCTCAACTCTGGACACACATAATTAAAATAAAATAATATGAAATAATATGTATTCTTAGCTCATATTTTCTTTTTTATTACTATGGTTTCCTGTTCTTTTCCATTACTTTTTTAATGCAAATCTTGACCCGCAAAATTGTTTTCAAAATTCACTGAGTCATTATTTGTAATTTGAAAAATACCTCCTAGCTTATTGTGTTGCATGGATAAGTAATATTATCTATACTTTCTTTTCCTAAGTCTTTGATAGTTGTCAAATAAAGCAGAATGAAAAATTATATTAATGCAAGATAAATTATAGTTGATTCTTACTCTCTTACACACTGTCATACCCATCACTCTTTTATGAAAAGATAAGAAAAATGATGGAACCTGTTTTGTGTGAACTCATGTTATTAATTATAAATTGCATTTATAATAACTTATTATCAGTGTTTACCAATTAATTTCATAGATTCTATGCTGGTATATCTTTGCTGTAAAAGTTAAACTTTTAGCTATAAAATTCCTCAGTGCACTTTTATATAGCATCTAAAACTACAGGCCCCATGATGTAATATTGCTATTTTTTAATATTTTGTCCAGCATTTTAAAAATTCTCAAATTATAGAGGTAGTTGCCAGTTAATACTTTAAGAACTTTTGAAAATAATCTGGGATCTAATAATTCTTTATTGTTACTTTTATTAATAATAAAATAAGAAATATAAAAAGATATGACTTTAGGAAAATCATCTTTTCCTTCCAATGCAGTTTGAAATTGCATGCATCTATCTCTTGAAATGAAGTGAAGTGGTTCAGTCGTGTCCGACTCTTTGCGACCCCATGGGCTGTCACCTACCCAGGCTCCTCTGTCCATGGAATTTTCCAGGCAAGCCTACTCCAGTGGCTTGCTGTTTCCTTCTCCAGGGGATTTTCCAAACCCAGGGATCAAACGCAGGTCTCCCGCATTGCAGGCAAACACTTTACCGTCTGAGCCACCAGGGAAGCTATCTATTTACTATCAATCTATATAAGAAATACCTTTCTCCTGTTTTTCTAATCTTTGAGAGTTGTGTTTAATTTTATTTTTAATCTTTTATTAAGACAGACAATTTCTGTCTTAACAAATTATCATCTAGAAAATTTGTCAACTAAAAGACAAACTTCTTTCAAGAATAAATCACTTTAAAACAAATAGTTCAAGACAACTGTCTGTTTCTAAATCAGGAGATGGTGCCTTTATGCCCATGTATGTGGCCTTTATTTATTTAAAGCTCCTTGTGCTTTAAATTTTGTCACTCTTACATACAGTTTAAAGATGCTTCAACATGTTCTCAACAGGTACCTAGTAAGTGAATTCTGGATATTTGTCTATAAAAATAATTTTTGTAAAGTCAAAAATAAATATATGTCCATATTTTTTCTATTTCCTTAAATTTTCCTCTTAAAGCGTATGTTTTAGATATTGGTAAAACCTTAGTTATTTGTAGTAGTTTTCCATAAACGTTAAGAATGCTTATTGTTATTCTTTTTAAGAATAATCATTTAAAGCATATGCTCATTTAGAAAGTATCTATATGATAAGGCTTTTGTAATAATATTGAGATTGCTGATATTTTGAAACAGTCATGACCCAAGGCATCAACTTTGCAAAACTTGAAGTCTTTATATGCTGTTCTGAGGTTTTCCAACCCCTAACTCTAAGTTCCTGTCTTCCCAGTTCTCATTTCATAGAGCTGTCCAGAGAACAGCATTTCAAATGATGTAAAAATCCTGCTCAACAGCCATTCATGCCTTGTCACAAATTTAAGTTTCAACACTCTAGTTTGGTATTCAAGAACTTCCAGTATCCGGCTACCACCATCCATCCTATCTCATTTCCCTCCACATTCTCCAAAGTGTACTGCATTTCAGTCATAGAGGATCACTACTTCTGGCTTGTGATGTCATTCCATGCATACTTTTATCATGGCACTGACTAATTTGATCCTGCTCCATTGTTACATGTAGATCTTTTCCACACTGAAGAAAAGAATGTTTCACTGTTTTATTCACCTAAGATAGTATTTATTGTTTCCCAGTAATTATTCATGTTTCTGATGCCTAACCAGTCACTTGTCTTGAGGCTGTCACATTTCCATTCTTAAGAGAGGTATATCAATTTCTATTAGCTGTGCATGCTTTAGTCACTCAGTTGTGTCCAACTCTTTGCAACTCTTTGGACTGTAGTCCACCAGGCTCCTCAGGCTCAAGAATACTGGAGTGGGTTGCGATTTTCCTTCTCCAGGGGATCTTTCCAACCCAGGGACTGAACCCTTGTCTCTACATTGCAGGCAGATTCTTTACCCACTAAGCCACTGGGAAAGGCTAATAGTTAGCTAGATTATTGTATTTTTTTCTTTTCTTTTTTCGAGTGTTATTTCCAGGATCCAGATAAACAGCTAAAATTAGTTTTCACTTTTCAAGAAATAACATTTGTTTGGGAATTTTCATAACATTTTCAAATCACTCCAAAGAATGTTTTGTTTGTCTATCTCATCCATATAATCAATAATAAAATACTAAAATCAAAACAACCATTATTGAATTCATAATCTCTTTGAGGAAATATGTTCAGTGCTATAATGTGGATTATTACATTTAAGAGGTGACAATAGCATCATTATTGATATTTTACTGATGACAAAAGGGATATGTACAGTGACCATACCATTAGTGAAAGTCACTCAGTCTTGTCCAACTCTTTGCAGCCCCATAGACTGCAGCCTGCCAGGCTTCTCTGTCCATGGGATTCCCCAGGCAAGAATACTGGAGTGGGTTGCCATTTCCTTCTCCAGCTAGAGTGGGTAGCCATTCCCTTCTCCAGGGAATCTTCCCAACCCAGGGATTGAACCTAGGTCTGCCACATTGCAGGTGGATTCTTAACTAACTGAGCTATCAGGGAAGCCCTATTTGTGGTGAAGCTAAAATTTCAAACAAAATAATCTGATTCTAATTCACTGTGTTATATCTTGCATGCACTTTATCTCTGCTACAGAGGTAAAGACTCATAGCAGAAAGTGCAACAAAGTGACCTGTTATTGTGAATACTGTTGGTCTCTTCAATACACTACCAAAAGTAGTTTAGGCAGCAACTGAGAAACATAAAAATTGCCATGTTACTTTGTATTGAAATGTTTAAATGTATGCCATTTTAAGAAGAATTAATTCATAGTATAGATCAAAATTTACTTAAAGAAAACATTTCTGAGTCAGTTTTTCTTTTCTTGTTGCCCTCTCTATTCCTATAAACTATTTAATGCTGAGCTGAAAGAATGTTCAAAAAATTTGAACCAACCATTTATGAACTTTTGTAACAAGTAATCCCAGAACTTGACCTGACAGAGATTCCATAGAAATGTGTTTGAATTCTGAAACCCTGGCAAAGTTGACCTCTCCCTAAAATTTGTCATGGTAATATTAAAATATAAATTACAGATTCCCTAATTTGAAAATAAGACAAGAGAAGCAACTTTCTTTAACATCTTTAGAATATAATTTGATTCTGTAGGTCTCTATATCAAAGTTACCTCCTTGAAGAACAATTATGATGTTGATCAGCTTCTATTTTCTATTTAATACATTTCTGTAGTTTAATTATTTTATCACAAATAAACATATAACACTTGTTAAAAGGCTAAGTTAAAAGAAATCTTAGTACAAACTATTTTGTTTGAAATTTAGATTTCCCTGAAAAGTGCAAAAATATGTCAATGTACAGAGCAAGTACCATAGAAATAAATGTATTAAAGGATTAATTTATGCTGCTGATGATGACAAGACTAAAATGGATTGAATAGTTCTTAGGTAAAATGTAGCTTATTTTCAAATTAGTGTATATAGCAGTAGTGAGAGCCACACAATCAACTTACTATTTTTTCTGCAACATTGATTTTCCTCAGAGTTAAGACATAAAGCATTAATATAGGCACATCTTTGTTATAAAGTAGACTGCAAAGTTTCTATGAATTTTTAAGATAAAACAACAAATGACACTATTTCAAGTTTTATATCTGTTTTAGGCTCTATCTTTAACTGTCTTGATAGTATGACTATATTTTTCCCTTCTCTTACATATATTTTATGTTGAATCAAAAAAAATCAAAATATAAATGGATTACATTCACCAATCAGAAGATATAAAGTGGCTGAATGGATAAAAAGGTCCAGTAATATGCTGTCTATAAGAGATTCAACTAAGATTTAAAGACATAGATAGGATGAGAATGAAGGAATGGATAAGAAGATACTCAAAAGACAGCAGTCAAGGATGATTATATTTAGACAAAATAAACTTTAAATTAAAAGTGTCACAACAGACAAAGTCATTATATAACAAAAGATCAATTTATGTGATATATGTCATTATATATAGAGATATATAGCCTGCCATTTGCAACAACATAGATGAACCTGAAAGATGTTATACTAGGTGAAATAAGCCAGACACAGAAAGAAAAAACTACATGGTCTCACTTATATGTAGAACTTTAAAAGCTCCATCTATAGAGGCTGAGAGTTAAAACAATGGTTAACAGAGGTGGTATGGTAAACGAAACGAGATGATACTGGTCACAGGGTACAAAGTTGCATACATAGTATGAATAAGTCTAGAGATTTTGTGTATTGCATGATGATTATAGTAAATACTGTATTGAATGCTGGAAATTTGCTAAAAGAATAAACTTCAAGTGCATTGATTGCACCTCCATGTGGTAACTATGTGATATCATCATATCATGCTTGACTGATTATTTCACTGTGTATATGTGTACCAAATCACCATGCTGTACACCTTAAGTACAATTTTTATTTTAAAAAAAGAAATTTTGAAAAGGTCAACTCAGGGTGACATATTTATAAATATGTATATACCCAGTATCAAAGCACCTAAGTATATTTTTAATTGACATATCTGAAGGGAGAAATAGACATCAATACAATATATTAGAAGGCTTTACTACCCCACTTTCAATACTGAATAGATCATGAAGGCAGAAAATATATAAGGAAATAGCAAACTTGAGCAATGTTCTAGACCAAATGGAAGCTAACTGACTTAAAGATAATCCCATTCAATAGCAACAGAATACCTATTCTTTTCAAACACACATTCTCTAGAAAACATCTCAAACCAAATATTAATTGTAAGAAGATTGAGATCATTACGAATAGCTTTTCTGAACACAATGAAAAAAATCAGATGTCAATAACAAAAAGAAACCACAAAATTCACAAGCAAATGGAAATTAACACACTCTTGAATGATCATTGGGTCAAATAAATCAAACAAGAAACTAGAAAATACAATGAGAAAAATTAAAGCAAAATATACCAAAATGTATGGAATATAGTAAAAGCAGTACTAATGGGGAAATTTATAATGATAACACCACATTTTAAAAAAGAAGAAAAATCTCAAACGATCTGGGTTTACACCTCAAGGAACTAGGTGGGGAAAGGACAAAAAACTAAGCACAAGTTAGCAAAGCAAAGAAAATAATAATTAGAATTAAATAATATTTAGAACAAATAAATAGAATAGACACTAGAAAATCAATAGAAATTGGCAAAATTAAGAGTTGGGTTTTTTTAATAAAACTTACAAACTTTTACCTAAACTAAAAGAAAAGTGACTCAAATAAAATAGGAAATGAAAGAGGAGACACTACAACTAATGTCACAGAAATAAAAAATATTATGAGGGACTATTATTGATAATTGGACTTCAACAAATTGGAAAACTTAGAATAAATGAATAAATTCCTAGTACATTATTACTTACCAAGAATGAATCAGGAAGAAATAGAAAGTCTGCAGAGACTGATAACAAATAAGGAGATTGAACTACACACACACACACACA
>SJYV01049972.1:6087-17835 GCA_006410875.1 Neotragus pygmaeus | reverse complement strand
ATGAGAGAGGATGAGATGGCTGGATGGCATCACTGACTCGATGGACGTAAATCTGAGTGAACTCCGGGAATTGGTGATGGACAGGGAGGCCTGGTGTGCTGCAATTCATGAGGTCGCAAAGAGTCAGACATGACTGAGCGACTGAACTGAACTGAACTGAACCTTGTGAATCTAAAAGAATAAGAGGAAACCATGATACCTTGACCTTTCAGTTGGTTTTCTCTTATTACATCTAACTATTCACCTGCTGACCTGAGCTCCATCTTTTCTTTCTAAAATATTTTCCAGACTGTCTAGTCCTGATGAAACGGTGTTTTTTTTTTTTAAACCAGTAAAAACCATTTTAACTTATTCTACACACTAAATCAACTACTGTCTCAGTGATTCCAGATGCTTTCCCATGTCTTCATAACAAGTGGATTATCAAGTTCATCACGTGATCTTGGGCATAAAGGTGATCTATCTGAATTTAAGTTGCCTTATCTGTCAAAGGAAGGATTTAGACTCAGAAACACCTAAGATCCTTTCTGTATCATGACTGCATGATTCTAAGTCCCCGAATTTCAGTCTGATAGAAACAGATAAAAATATTTCCAAGAATACTTTCACAGTCAGTTGTCAGAGTGATGGTCCCAATTCACCCCTCTTTATAAACACAGCACTGAGTGCTTCCTGCCTGCCTGATCCTGATTGTGCAACAGGTTTTGGTCAGCGGGGTACAACAAATATCCCACAAGCGAGGCTTGAAAAGTGTTTGTATCCTGGGGTTTGCACCCGGGAGCCGTGTGGCCAGCAATCTGTGAATAAACTCAGCTAGCCTCTTGGAGGTGCAGGGCTCAGTCACCCTCTCCAGCTCAGCTAACAGCCAGCATTAAATACCAGACAGGTGAGTGAGGCCTTCTGAGACAGATCAGCTCCCAGCCATGCCCCCATCTGATGGCACCCTCCTGAGTAACCCCAGTCCGGGGGAGTCCACCTACCCAGCTGAACCATCCCAGGTTGCCAGACAATCAGGAGGTTATAAAAGCTGATTGTTAGGACTTCTCTGGCAGTCCAATGGTTAAGGCTCCCCCTTCCAATGCAGGGGATGCAGGTTTGATCCCTGGTTGGGGAGCTAAGAACCTACATGCCTCCTGGCCAAAAAAACCCAAAACGTAAAATAGAAGCAATATTGCAACAAATTTAACACAGACGTTAAAAAGGGCCACATCAAACAAAAATAAAAACAAAAAAAACCTTGAATAAAAAAGCTGGTTGTAAGCCACTGCACCTTGATGGTTGGTTACACAGCAAAAGATGGTTTGCTATCACTTCTTCATCTTGAATTATCTATTACAACTTTTTCAATGGGGTTGATAGTTATTTACAATGAAGATAAAATATGTCATTTTTATCATTAGAAATTAGTGCCCTGCCCCTTACGACTGACCTTTGAACAGCCCACTCTAAGAATCCACGATGGATTCTTCCTTGACGGTACTCTATTTAAACGAAAAAAGAAAATATTTTTTTTTTTTTTTTTCCCTCTCAGAGTTAGCAGCATGCTCCCTCCTCAAACACTGGTGCAGAAATAATGAGACGGGGATTTTCTCTCTCTTTTTTCCCTCCCTCCTTTTGATTGCAGCTGAATTGAATGATCCTGCACTGGGCCTTTCTGATTGTGTGTGTACTCTTCCCATGGGCTCCTTGTCTAAAGTGGCAGCTGTATTTCTCTCTGTCTCTCTGAAGAGATGACAATAGAAGTAAATTGTGGCCCTGCAGCTTATTCAGAGCTCTGAAAGCAGAGGCGGGCTTCAGAGAAAGCCAGCAGAACTCTGACATTTGTAGGCATCCCTGCAGAGGTGGCTGTTGGGTGGAATGCCCGCCCCATAGAGATGAAAGACCACCAGCCCCAAGTGGTTTGGGGCTATAATGTTTAGAAAATGACAAGCGTACTCATTGTTTCCTGACTTAAGTCAAAACAAAGCAAACGAAAACAACTCCCACACTGCAATCATAGCTACTTGACATCACCCGGCTCATATACAATGCAGAATGCATTTTGCCTTTGAAACAGGGGCTGGTAATATTGTTTTCTGTCTATAAGGGACCTGGGCAAAGGAAAAACATGATGACAAACACATCAACTTCAATGCATTTTGAATCTCAAATGCCTACTATTCATCATGGTCCAGGCTCATCCTTCGTCTCTGCAGAGGCAGGCATGAAGCCACATCCCTGCAGAAACTCTAAATGAAATAACTGACCAGAGTGCTATTCTGAGGACTGTGTTTTTAAGTTTCCACATGGTGGATGGAAATGGAACTGGATGTGTTCTGGGTCCTCAGCTCTCTTCAGCATTAGGAACTATGTTCCTTCTGGGAACTCACTGTCCGCCAGTAAGTCAGGAGGTAACCTGAATGGCAGCTCTTAAGACATATCCTAAGTCTCAGTGGGTAAAGAATCCACCTAGGTTCAATTCCTGGGTCAGGAAGCTCCCCTGGAGGAAGAAATGGCAACCCACTCCAGTATTCTTGTCTGGAAAATTCCATGGACAGAGGAACCTGGAGGGTTACAATACATGCAGTTGCAAAAGGGTTGGACACAACCGAGCAATTGAGCACGCAAGTTGCATCCGAAGCCCAGAATGGACGCCAGAGAAGTCTGGCTCATCAAAACAAATTCGAGTGACATGTCATGCTTTAAAGGGCTGTCTGTAAAATAGAATCAGGCAAGCACTTTTTTCCGCTTCTGATTTATACCCTTCATCTTTGTCGTGGGCTCTCCTCCAGCTCTTTAGGTATTATTCAACTTCCCAGCCATGCCCTAATTGTCCTTCCTGCATCTAGATGATTTTTTTTTTTAATTCACTTTCTTTGTTACTTCCCAATATTTCACATATTGTCTATATGTTCTTAAAAAATAAAAACCTCTTTCCATGTCTCTTTTACTTAAGGGGAATATTTTTATTATTATTTCTATTTTTGAATTACTTATTTTTCTTCTAAAATTGGCTGCCCATTGAATGCACAAATGAATAAAGAAAAATGAACAGAAATGTCTCAAGAGGATGTTGGAGGGAATGGTGGGGATTATGTTGAGATGGAGAGGAACAGATGGCAGCTGCTAGTGAAAGAAAAACACCTCTAATAAATGAATATTTAGTTACCCATTTTCTGAACTGAAGTTTGCCAATAGAGGCATGAATGCACACAGTCAGAATCAGCCAGGCAACACGGCAGGAAACTTCGAGATACGATGCCCAGAAATGTCAGTGAGAGACACTCAAAGGAACGGATGGAGCTTCTGAAGAATTCATGTGACCACTGGACCCTGAAGCACAGAACCAGCAAGGATGCTCCAGGGAGGAAAGTTTGATGGGGCAAAAGTTATCAATGTGTAAATATTAACATTTCTCCATTTGCATGCTCACCATCGTCTTCTGAGGATCAGTCAAGTCAGCTCCCAAGCTCTTCATTATTACAGAGACTTTGGGAACTGAGAAAAATTAATGCATGTGGAAAGCCTAAGTGATTTCCCTGAGAGCTGGCTGGAGAAAGAGTTTGTTGAGAGAGGAAAAAAAAGAGCCTTTGGGGTATGGTGTTCAGGGTGCTGGGAGGCATCAGGGCGAGAGGAGAGGATGTGACACCCTCGACACAGTGGAGGAAAGTAGAGAGGAGAGAAAAGCAGACTGTAGGAAGTGCTCCCGTTGACATTCTTCGTGAGAGATCAGGGAAGACTGGAAAGAATCTAAATTGGATTGGGGATGCAGTGCTGGCTGAGACTGGACTGTGTGGAGCCTGAGAGCTACTTATGTAACAGAAAACCTCCTGGCTCCACTCTTAGAGCCCAGCTGTCACATCGCACACTGCATATCACACATCATAGTATCAGAAACACAGAGAAAACGGAGGGCTGTTTTTCCTTGAATGGTCAATGTAGGTTCACATTATTTTAAGACCCCCTTTCTCCTGCACAGATACAAGTTTTCTATCACTCTAGAGTATGGGAAAGGATGCTATGTTGCCAGCCTCTAGACTCCCATGGAATCAGACCCTGACCTGGGGTTCCAGAGGAAGGAGCTTATTTAGAGGAGGTCAAGACAACTCAGGAGGGAAGTAAGGAAGGGCCAGAGAAGGCAAGGAAACCAGGGGAGGGTGTGTTTCCAAGTCTGGGATCTATAGAAAACTGTGCAAAGCCTTGGTGAACCGCTGTTTCACCCCTACACGCACTTGTACAGTGACTGAAACACAGAGGCTGATATATACAAACATACATGTTTATGTGTGTGCAGACAGATCCACACATGTGTTTCAAAACCCTTGAATGACTTGGATACAGTACTTTGCCCTCCTGTTGTTTTTTGCTTCCATCAGCCTAACTATGGGTCAGGAACAGTTCAGCTGGAAGTGGGAGTGGAAACGAGTGATGGTCGCAGAGAGCAGGGTGCAGGAATGGGAGCTCAGGTGGTAGTGGGAGACACAGGGGAAGCGGGAGGAAAGGTAGCTTGCCTACCACAGTGCCCAGTGTTTTGGGTGCTGTAGTGACCTGTGAGGTCAGGGTTTCCACCTGGCTGCTGATAAACCAACTGCGAGAGGATGGGATTTAGGCATGACATTCAGGCAGCCAGATGTCAGAGCCTGATTCCTTGAATCCCCATGAGGCACCAGCTCCCAGGGAAAGAAGGCTAAGGGTTGGAGCTGGGCTGTTCAGCAAGAATGATGGAGCTATTAACAGAGACCCAGGGAAAGCCCTGTGGTTAAACTTTAATGCCGGGAATGGACATGGCTTTCGTGTCTAGAGAACCCCCAGCTACCTGCCTCTGCTGTGTCCACAGGCCTGGGTTCATACTGGGGAGGTAACTGGCCATGGGGTGAACCCACAGGACTGCAAGGCCATCAGGGGAGCGGGAGGCCCGACAAGAGGCCCTCAGGTCAACTACTTTCAGCAGCTCCCTGTCTACCTTACAGCTCGGTTTTTCTTTTTCTCGATTATTCACCAATAGATGTCTAGGGTGTGCTGCGAGGAAGGCTAGCAGCACCGCCCTGGTTCTCTAGCCTGTTCGGGCCTGTAGGGCTGTGTCCAAAGCGTGGATGGGGCAGGAAGGGTGGAGACACAGGGGAAAGGAAAGAAAGGTAGCAGCTTCACTGGGGTCTCACAGCACCTTTGCTTTGGCCACAGGGATATGAAGCCACTGCCTCCAAGGAGCACCCTGTCTGGAGGTATGAACCTGCTTCTCTAAGAGGGACTTGCCCAGCAGGGAGAAGGGTCAACTGTTAACCAAGTTCACAGCTCACTTAAGTAAATGACTTTGCTAAGACCAATCTTTATTGTGTTTTCCTAGGTTCTGAAAAGACTAATTTCCAGTTCTCTTCCTTCCCCCACTTCTCCAACTCAACTCCTTTCCTTGACTCTTCCCACCCTCCCCTTCACATTCATAGATGATCGCCATCACCGGCAGCATCAGACCTCATTTTGAGAGGCTGGCAGTTGCGTCAAGAACTACTCCTGGGGTACTCCCAGGTTTCAAGCTATCCCCCAACTTGGGGGACACACAGAGAGCACCATGGGGACTTCTCAGGGAGCCTCACGAGAGTGGTCCCATTGCTTACTTTAGAAAGGATTTGAGAAGCTTTTCAGCATATAATACATCTTGCTGTAAAGGAGTTCTCCCTTACGTCTACTCTAAATCTCTCTTGCTGCAATTTAACAATCAGTATATTCTCAGAGAACAAATTTGCAAACACAAAAGAAACTCAGACACAGCAAACATGAAAAGAGTCACATTTAGATCAGTAAATGTTTAAGAAACATCTGATAACATTAGTGGTAAAGGCAAAATGTATGTGCATGCTCAGTTCATATCTAACTCTTTGTGACCCCCGTGGACTGTAGCCCACCAGCTTCCTCTGTCCATGGAATTCTCCAGGCAAGAATACTGGAGTGAGTTGTCATTTCCTTCTCCAGGGGATCCTCCCAACCCTGGGATCGAACACTCATCTCTGGCATTGGCAGGCAGATTCTTTACCCCTGCACCATCTAGGAAGCCCAAAGGCAACACAGGAAAATTTAATTCTTGAAACCAATGACTAGCATAGCCTGGAGAATGGGAAGAGATTAAAAAAAAAATCTATAGAGTAAATCGATATATTCTATTAGAGGAATTGTTTAAAAAATCATACAAAAAGCAAAAACCATCATCTTTGAGTTTATCTGGCTTAGTGTGCAGTAAAAAAAAAAAAAANATAGCCTGGAGAATGGGAAGAGATTAAAAAAAAAATCTATAGAGTAAATCGATATATTCTATTAGAGGAATTGTTTAAAAAATCATACAAAAAGCAAAAACCATCATCTTTGAGTTTATCTGGCTTAGTGTGCAGAAAAAAAAAAAAAAAAAAAAAAAAGCCCACCTGTGCAGCCCAGCTAGAAACCCGCCTGTACTCCCCATGGGTCACACACATGAACCTGTTCCCTCCCCAAGGCAGTCACACCCGAGGCAGAGACTGAGTGCTGGAGAACAGGGACAAACACCCTGTTAGTCTACAGAGATGGCGAACAGTCAGAACTGAAGTATTTCACTGCCTGTGGAAGTGGAAACCTCTGCCCACTTGTGCTTTAGGTTTGAATCTCAACGTTCTGGCCTTGTTCTCAAACCCAGTTTTCCCTTGATGTTTCAAAGTTGGTGCTTGATGGAACACAAAATCAAAAAGCTATGTATTTTCTTTCTGGCTTACTTCATTCTGTATAATCGGCTCCAGTTTCATCCACCTCATTAGAACTGATTCAANTGCCATTCTCCCAAATCATCCCACCCTCTCCCTCTCCCACAGAGTCCAAAAGTCTGTTCTATACATCTGTGTCTCTTTTGCTCTCTCGCATACAGGGTTATCATTACCATCTTTCTAAATTCCATATATATGTGTCAGTATACTGTATTGCTGTTTTTCTTTCTGGCTTACTTCATTCTGTATAATAGGCTCCAGTTTCGTCCACCTCATTAGAACTGATTCAAATGTATTCTTTTTAATGGCTGAGTAATACTCCATTGTGTATATGTACCACAGCTTTCTTATCCATTCATCTGCTGATGGACATCTAGGTTGTTTCCATGTCCTGGCTATTATAAACAGTGCTATGATGAACATTGGGGTACACGTGTCTCTTTCAATTTTGCCAGTACCATTCTGTTTTGATTACTATAGCACCGTAAAATAGTTTGAAATCATGGAGTGTGATGACTCTAACTTTGTAATTCTTTCTCAAGTTTTATTTGGCCATTCTTTTGTTTGTGTGTGTGGTTCCATATGAATTTTAAGATTAAAAAATTTTTTTTGAAAGTTGCCATTGGTATTTTGATAGGGATTGCATTGATTCTGTAGGTGGTTTTAGGTAGTATGGACATCTTAACATTATTAATTATTCCAATCTAAGTATACAGGAAAACTTTCAGTTTATATATGTCCTTTCTCACTTATTTTCAAGGAACAGGTATTTCAGCTACTTGATTAGATTGATTCCTAAATATTGTATTGCTTTGCCTCTATTGTAAATTGAGATACATTTTTAAAATAATTTTATTTATTTATTCATGGCTCTTTATTCATTATTGCATGGGCTTTTCTATAGCTGGTGCACAGGCTTCTCATTGAAGTAGTTTCTCTTGTTGTAGATCATAAGCTCTAGAGTGCATGGGTTCAGCAACTGTGGTTCCCAGGCTCTAGAGCACAAATTCAATAGTTCCATTGCATGGGCTTAGTGTCTCCACAGCATGTGGAATCTTCCAGGACCAGGGATCAAACCTACTTCTGCATTGACAGGGAGATTCTTTACCGCTGAGCCAACAGGGAAATTTTGCTTACTTTCTTAGTTTCTCTTTCATATTTTTCATATTTAGTGTAGAATGGGACTGATTATTCCATGTTGTTGTTTTTAATCTGCAACTTATTGAATTTCTATGTTAGTTGATATATTTTGGACTTAGTCTTCAGGATTTTCTATACAGATTCACATGTCATCTACAAACAGAGGCAGTTTTACTTCTTCCTTCCTAATTTATTTATTTTTCTTGCCTAGTTGTTCCAGATGGGACTTTTAATACTATATTGAACAGAAATTGTGAGGAGGTTACTTTTTTCTTGATCTGATCTTAGGGGAAACACTTTTAGATTTGCATCAATGAGTATGGTGTTGGATGTGTAGCTCTTATCTATGGCCTTTTTCATGTCTTGATTCATTCCTTCTATACTTAATTGGTTGAGAGTTATTATTTTAAAGGATGTAGAATATTAACAGATGTTTCTTCTACACCTTTTGACATGATGCTCTGATTTCTATTCTTTATTCTGTCAGTGCAGTAGTGCAGTGTATTGCTATCATTGAGATCTGTACATGCATCCCTCAGGTGCATCTCACATGATCTCGATGTGAATTCTTTGAATGTGCTGTTAAATTTGGTTTACCAATATTTTTGAGAATATCTGCATGTACACTTCTTGGGATATTGGTGTGTAACATTTTTTCTTTTTTTGTATTGGCCTCATCACCTATTGTGTCAGGGGAAGGTTGGCTTCATGATGATTTTAGCAGAATTCTCTTCTCTTCAATTTTTAGGAAAGTTTATCTTTAATTTTTGTTGAGTATAATTCACTAATTCCACTAAATATTTAGTAGAATTAACTAATGAAGCCACCTAGTCCTAGGCTTTCATGTGTGTGTGCAAAGGTGGGTGTGGAATATTCATTATGGATTCATTGTCCTTACTAGATTTAAATCTATTCAGATGTTCTATTTCTTCATGATGCCAGTCTTGGTAGATTTTACATTTGTAACACTATATTATTTTCACTAGATTATTAGGTTTGTTGGCATTTATTATTCATATTGGACTTTCCTGGTAGCTCAGTTTGTGAAGAATCCACGTGCAATGTGGGAGACTTGGGTTTGATCCCTGGGTTGGGAAGATCCCCTGGAGTAGTGCATGGCAACCCATTCCAGTATTCTTATCTGGAGAATACCCATGGACAGACGAGCCTGATGGGCAGCACCCAATTGTATTACAAAGACATGGACATGACTGAGTGACTTAGCACACCACACACATTGTTCATCTTACTCTACTATGGTCTGTAGTATTTATGCATTATCAATTGTATTGCTTTTTCTTTCATTTCTGATTTTATTTATTTGTATCATCTCTCTTCTTTTATTAGTGAGTTTGTCAATTTTGTTTATTTTCTTGAGAAAGAGTATATTTTCTTTCATTGATTTTACTATTGTTTCTCTAGCCTCTATTTCATTTATTTCTGTTCTGAAAATGAACATGCATATGTGCTCAGTCATATCTGACTCTATACCACCCAATGGTCTATAGCCTTGCAATCTCCTTAGTCTGTGGAATTTTTCAGGCAAGAATACTGGAGTGGGTTGCCATGCTCTCCTCCAGGGGATTGCCTGTATATCTTCTTTGAATATACACTTGTCCCACTTGTCCAAAATACAACCCAGAGAAGACCATCTGTACTCGTCCTGGACTTTTTAAACTGCTTAATGGAGCATTCAGGCACTGGAAATAAGAATCCGTACAACTTCTTCCACCTCATACATACGTTTTAGTCAGAGTCAGTATATTTTCACAATGGACTGAAGCCTTCCTGTGCAGACAAGCTACTGCCTCTTCTGTAGCTAAAGTGCTTTTGGGAAAGTTTATCCCTATCTGGGGATAAACTTGAAGAACTTGAAGTTCTTCTCAAACTTCATAATGATCGAGGCAGCCATTTTAGTAGTCAATTACTTTGGCTACTTTTACAATACTTTCACTGTGTTTACACCTCTCAGTCCTCTGGTTAAGACAAATGCACTAATGACAGATATTAAGATTCAGTTGGCAAAATTTGTAGAGGCCTTCCAATTACATTGGTCAAAAGCATCACCATTGGTCCTTCTGAAAGACAGATCCACCCCCTTTGGAACTCATGAACTCTTGCCCTTTGAGGAAGTCACAGGAAGGCCACTTTGCTCTTGCCTCTTTGACCAAAAACTGATAAGAAAGAGAGGTGCCATGATATTTCAACACATCTTGCAACCTGGAGATTTCCTCCATTGGAAGAAATACTTCTAGAAGGACTCTCTATGAACTTGACAGCATGAATTTTAAATAAAAAATACCTGAGAGTTCTCCCTCTTACCCCTCCATTTACTCTAATGTGACTTCAATATGTTTCCAAACTATACACTTTTACTCTAACTAAGGTCTTTACTGGCACTGGGGGAGGGTCAGGAAAGCAGCTGAAGCTGGAAAATCTGACTCTTGATCAGTGATGTTTTCAGAGAAAGATCTGAATAAAAAGGGAGAAGTGTAAAAATTAATAAAGAGAAACTATCATTGAAATAGTATTGGGAGTACAGAAGGCAGAGCACTCAGAAATTAAATTATATCCCAACAGGAAGAAGAAAGACTTCCTCTTCTAGCTCGGCAAGAACTCCTCAAGGAGAGATAAGAAAGCCTTCCACAGTGATCAGTGCAAAGAAATAGGGAAAACAATAGAATTTTAAAGACTAGAGATCCCTTTTGGAGAAGGAAATGGCACCCCACTCCAGTATTCTTGTCTGGAAAACCCCATGGATGGAGGAACCTGGTGGGCTGCAGTCCATGGGATCGTGAAGAGTTGGACACGACCAAACGACTTCACTTTCACTTTTCACTTTCATGCATTGGAGAAGGAAATGGTAACCCACTCCAGTGTTCTTGCCTGGAGAATCCCAGGGACAGGGGAGCCTGCTGGGCTGCTGTCTATGCGGTCCCACAAAGTCAGACACGACTGAAGCTACTTAATAGCAGCAGCAGAGATTTCTTCAAGAAAATTAGAGATACCAAGGGAACATTTTATGCGAAGATGGGCTCGATAAAGGACAGAAATGGTACGGACCTAACAGAAGCAGAAGATATTAAGAAGAGGTGGCAAGAATACACAAAAGAACTATATAAAAAAGATAATCACAACCTAGATAATCATGATGGTGTGATCATTCACTTAGAGCCAGACATGTTGGAATGCGCAGTCAAGTGGGCCTTAGGAAGCTCACAAAGAACAAAGCTGGTGGAGGTGATGGAATTCTAATTGAGCTATTCCAAATCCTAAAAGGTGATGCTGTGAAAGTGCTGCACTCAGTATGCCAGCAAATTTGGAAAACTCAGCAGTGGCCACAGGACTGGAAAAAGTCAGTTTTCATTTCAGTCTTAAAGAAAGGCAATGCCATAGAATGCTCAAACTACTGCACAATTGCACTCATCTTAGCTGCTAGTGAAGTAATGCTCAAAATTCTCTAAGACAAGCCAGGCTTCAGCAATATGTGAACTGTGAACTTCCAGATGTTCAACCTGGCTTTAGAAAAGGCAGAGGAACCAGAGATCAAGTTTCCAACATCCGCTGGATCATGGAAAAAGCAAGAGAGTTCCAGAAAAACATCTACTTCTGCTTTATTGACTATGCCAAAGCCTTTGACTGTGTGGATCACAACAAACTGTGGAAAATTCTGAAAGAGATGGGAATACCAGACCACCTGACCTGCCTCTTGAGAAACCTATATGCAGGTCAGGAAGCAACAGTTAGAACTGGACATGGAACAGACTGATTCCAAATAGGAAAAGGAGTATGTTAAGGTTGTATATTGTCACCCTGCTTATTTAACTTATATGCAGAGTATATCATGAGAAATGCTGGGCTGGATGAAACACAAGCTGTAATCAAGATTGCCAGAAGAAATATCAAT
>SJYV01049969.1:0-14834 GCA_006410875.1 Neotragus pygmaeus | reverse complement strand
CTTGAGATGCCACAGAGGACAAGGCCCTCACCTCGCCTGGAGGGGAGATCCTCCTGGTTTTTCTCGAGTTGCGGCAGGTCCCTCTCGAGTTACAACGGGGACCCCAGGGAACTGCTCCTGTGCCCTCTGTAAAGGCCAGTCTCCTCGCGATTTGGGTGGGCCTCTGGGGATTCCTTCACAGTCTGGGCGGATTCTATGTCCTCTTCTGGGGCCTGAGATTTCCTCTACAGTGCTGACGTGGATCGTGTGGCCCCTCTAGAGGCTCCCCAGGGGAGTCAGGCCTGGTCTCAAATGGAGATGTGCACGTCCGCTTCCTCCCTAGCTGTGGCAGTAGGATCAGTCTTCCCATCGTGCTGACACAGATGTCTGTGGCTTTCACTTGAGGTGTTCCCACAGGGTTGAAACGTGCCCCCGTGTTGTGAGTCCGTTTTCAGGGTGACATTCGGGGCAGTGCAGGGAAATCCGGTTCCTCTGGAGTGGACTGAGACATTTGGGAGACTTTTGGAATGGTGGCAGGACCCCTGGTGTTCTTTTCGACTTTCTTATGAGAGCGCCTCCTCTTGAGGTGTGACGGGAACGTCGGGAACACTTCCCCCACGAAGCAGGGAAATGAACCCTCATCTTGAGTGGAGGAGGGGGAAATGGGGCTCCTCTTGAGGTTTGGCAGGAATCTCGGTGTTCCTCTCGAGTAGAGAAGTGTGTGTCAGTATATTGTTGAGTCACTGGAAGGGTGTGAAGGAACCCTTCATTTTTCATGAAGGATGTGGTGACTTCCCACGAGATGCCTCTGAGGACAAGGGCCTCACCTCGCCTGGAGTGGAGATCCTCCTGGTTTTTCTCGAGTTGCGGCAGGTTCCTCTCCAGGTACAATGGGGACCCCAGGGAACTGCTCCTGTGCCCACCGTAAAGACCAGGATCCACGTGACTTGGAGGTGCTTTGGGGATTCCTTCGCAGTCTTGGCCGACTCCTATGTCCTCGTCTGGAGCCTGAAGTTTCCTCTCCAGTGCTGACGTGGATCATAGGGCTCCTCTAGCGGCTCCATAGGGGAGTCAGGCCTCGTCTCGAGTGGAGACCTGCACGTCCACTTTCTTCCCTAGCTGTGGCAGCAGGGTCAGGCTTCCCGTCACGCTGACACAGGGTACTGTGTCTTTCCCTCGAGGCTTTCCCACAGGATTGAAACACGTGCCACCAAAGTGTGAGTCCATTATCTGGGTGAAATTCGAGGCTGTGAAGGGAAATCAGTTTCTTCTGGAGTGGAATGAGACATTTGGGCTTTTTGGGGAATGTGACACAATCCCTGAGTTCCTCTCAATGTTCCTGTGAGAGCGCCTCCTCTTGAGGTGTGACGGGAGTCCCGGGAATCCTTCCCTGACGATGCAGGGAAAGGAACCCTCATCTCGAGTGGAGGAGAGGGAAACAGGGCTCCTCTTGAGGTGTGGCGGGTCCCTCTGTGTTCTTCTCCAGTAGAGATGTGTGTGTCGGGATGTTCTTGAGTGGCTGCAAGGATGTGAAGAAACCCTTCATGGTTCTTGAGGCATGGGGTGACTTCCCGTGAGATGCCGCAGAGGATGAGGGCCTCACCTCACATGGATGGGAGATCCTCCTGGTTATTCTCAACTTGTAACAGGTTCCACTCGAGATTCGACCGGGACCCCAGGTACCCACCCCTGTGGCCTCAAAAAGCCAGGATCCACGCGAGTTTTAGTGGCTTCTGGGGATTCCTTCGAAGTCGAGGCTGGCTCCTAATTCCTCGTCTGGAGCCTGAGGTTTCTTTTCCGGTCCTGACATGGATCGTGGGGCTCCTCTAGAGGCTCCACAGTGGAGTCAGGCATTGTCTCAAATGGAGACGTTCACGTCCGCTTTTTTCCCTAGCTGTGGCTGCAGGGTCAGGATTCCCGTTGCGTTGCCACAGGGGTCTGTGTCTTTCCCTCGAGGTTTCCCCACAGTATTGAAACACGTGCCCCTGTGGTGTCAGCCAGTCCTCGGGGTGACAGACGAGGCGGCTTAGCACAACCAAGTTCCTCTGGAATGGACTGAGACATTTGTTGGTCTTTTGGTGTGGTGGCACGACCCCTGGAATTCCTTTCAACTTTCTGGTGAGAGCGCTTCCTCTTGAGTTGTGACAGGAACACAGGGAATCCTTACCTGACGAAGTAGGGAACGGAACCCGCATCTCGAGCTGAGGAGGGGGAAACGGATCTCCTCTTCAAGTGTGGCGGCACCCTCGGTGTTTCTTTCAAGTAGTTAAGAGTGTGTCGAGATATTCTTGAGTCGCTGCAATGGTGTGAAGGAACCCTTTGAGGTATATGAGGGATGAGGTGACTTTGCTTGAGATTCCACAGAAGACAAGGCCCTCACCTCGCCTGGAGGGGAGATCCTCCTGGTTTCTCTCGAGTTGTGGCAGTTTCCTCTCCAGTTACAACGGGGACCCCAGAGAACTGCTCCTGTGCCCTCTGTAAAGGCCAGGCTCCTTGCGACTTGGGTGGGGACTTTGGGGATTACTTTTCAGTCTGGGCCGACTCCTATGTCCTCTTCTGGAGCCTGAGGTTTCCTCTCCGGTGCTATCGTGGATCGTGGGGCTCTTCTAGAGGCTCCACAAGGGAGTCAGGCCTAGTCTCGAGTGGAGACATGCACGTCCGCTTTCCTTCCTAGCTGTGGCAACAGGGTAAGGCTTCCCATCGAGCTGACACAGGGGACTGTGGCTTTCCCTCGAAGCTTACCCACAGGGTTGAAACACGTGCCACTGTAGTGTGAGTCCATTCTATGGGTGACAGTCGAGGCAGTGCAGGAAAATCAGGTTCCTCTGGAGTGGANAAGCAGAAGTAGATGTTTTTCTGGAACTCTCTTGCTTTTTCCGTGATCCAGCGGATGTTGGCAATTTGATTTCTGGCTCCTCTGCCTTGTGTAAAACCAGCTTGAACATCTGGAAGGTCACAGTTCACATATCGTTGAAGCCTGGCTTGGAGAATTTTGAGCATTATTTTGCTAGCGTGTAAGATGAGTGCAATTGTGTGGTAGTTTGAGCCTTCTTTGGCATTGCCTTTCTTTAGGATTGGAATGAAAATTGACCTTTTCCAGTCCTGTGGCCCCTGCTGAGTTTTCCAAATTTACTGGCATATAGAGTGCAGCACTTTCACAGCATCATCTTTTAGGATTTGAAATAGCTCAACTAGAATTCCATCAAGCTGTTATCACTTAGTAATTCAGGGAAATGGAATTAAAAGACAGAATATAATGTCATATTTTTATTGCTGATTTATTCATTTGAGTTGATATTGCTTTTGTAACTTAAAAGAGCTACAAAGTTTAAAATACTAAAAACAGAGAAAGCTTTAGCTTATACATTTTCTAAATTGTGTTTCCTAGCACACTAGTGTTCCACTCATGTCACTAGGTATCAAATGAATTATAAAAAATGTCCTAAGATTTCAAAATGAAAATTAATGTTTTGAATGTTTTAAAATTCCCCACATATGTTTAATTTCACCCAGTGTTCCCCAATTTTTTTAAACTATGAATAAGTTCTTCCTGAAATCCTATTAACATCTAGCAGCCATGGTGTGTTTCTGAAGCCAGCTCATACAGAGATCCAGTTGTACCCATTTCTTCCCAATTGTGTTCAGTGACATTGGGATGGTAACTTGAAATCGGCCACAGAGGGAGTATTTACATCCTGGAAATCATCAAACGCTGCAAGTCAATACTCCACCTAGTCTATCCAAATCTGAAGGAAGAGGTAAAATTGTCCTTGTATGTAGATGACAAGATATTCTATATAGAAAACTCTAGAAAATACACACACACACACACACACACACACACAAATAGAACTAATAAATGAATTCAGCAAGATAACAGGATACAAGATCAATATACAGAAGTCAATTGCTGTTCTTTCCACTAACACTGAAATATCAGAAAGGGAAAGTTAAAAAAAAATCCGAATTAAATTGCATCCAAAAAATACCTAGGAATAAACCAAACCAGGGAGTGTTAGTCAGCCATGTCCGACTCTTTGTGACCACATTGACTATAGCCTACCTGGCTCCTCTGTCCATGGAATTCTCCAGGCAAGAATACTGGAGTGGGTTGCCATTTCCTCCTCCAAACCAAGAAATTGAAAAATTTATATGCTGGAAACTATAAAGCACTGATAAAGGAAACAGAAGATGGCTCAGAGGAATAGAAAGATACTCCATGCTCTTGAATTGGAAGAATTAATATTGCTGAAATGGCCATTCTATACAAATCAAACTACAGATTTAATGCAATCCTTGTCAAGTACCTAGGGGCATTTTTCACAGAGCTAGAACAGATAATCCTAAAACTTACATGGAACTACTAAAGGCCCAGAATTGTCAAGGCAATTCCGAGGGAAAAGAACAAAGCTGGAAGCCCTAATGCTCTAAGACTTCAGACAACACTACAAAGCTATAGTAATCAAAATAGCATGGTATTGGCACAAAAACAGACATAGAAGTCAACAAAACAGATTAGCCAGCCCAGAAACAAATCCACACACCTAAAGTCAAATAATCATCAACAAAGGAAGAAATAATGTTCAACGGAGAAAAGATCATCTCTTCAACAAGTGGTCTTTGGGAAAGCAGAAGACCTCATGTAAATCAATGAAGTTAGAACACACCTTCATACACAAAAATAAACTCAAAATAGCTTAAATACTTAAATATAAGACATGACACCATAAAAATCCTAGAAGAGAATGTAGGCAAAACACTCTCAGACATATATTATAGTAATGTTTTCTTAGTTTCCCAAGGTAAAATAAATAAAAGCAAAACTAAACAAATGGGACTTAAACATATAAGCTTTCCCACAGCGAAGGAAAGCATAGTAGTAGTAGTAGTAGTAGTAGTAGTGAAGTCACTCAGTTGTGTCCGACTCTTTGCGACCCCATGGACTGTAGCCCACCAGGCTCCTCTGTCCATGGGATTTTCCAGGCAATAGTCCTAGAGTGGATTGCCATTTCCTTCTCCAAGGGATCTTCCCAACCCAGGGCTCGAACCCAGGTCTCCCGCATTGTAGACAGACGCTTTACTCTCTGAGCCACCAGGGAAGTCCAAAGGAAAGCATAAGCAGAACAAAAAGACAACCTACAGACATAGAGAAAATATTTGCAAGTGATGCAACAGACAAAGGCTTAATTTCCAAAATATACAAACCACTCATATAACTCAATATCAAACAAACAAACAAACAAAAAACCAGGTAGAAGACCTAAAGAGACATTTCTCCAAAGAAGATATATACATAGCCAACATGCACACGAGGAGATGCAAATTATTACAGAAATGCAAATCAAATCTAAAATGCAGTATCATCTCACACCAGTCAGGATGACTATCATCAAAAAGTTTACAAATAATAAATGCTGGAGAGGGTATAAAGAAAAGGAGCTTCTACACTGCTGGTAGGAGTGTGAAATGATGCAGTCATGGAAAAAAGGGGTTCCTAAAAATCTAAAAATAGAGTTACTATATGATACAGCCATTCCACTCCTGGGCATATATCCAGAAAAGACAAAAACTCTAGTTTGAAAAGATCCACGCACCTCATTGTTCATAGCCACACTATTCACAATAGCCAAGGCTTAGAAGCAACCTAACTTTCCATCAACAGATAAATGGATGAAAAAGCCACACACACACTCACACACACTCATACACACACACTCACACATACACACACACACACACACAATGAACTACTACTCAGCCATAAAAAAATGAAATAATGCCATTTTCAGCAACATGAATGGACTTAGAAATGATCATACTAACTGAAGTAAGTCAAAGACAAATAGTATTATTGATATGATATCACTTATATGTGAAATTAAAAAAAAATACAAATCAACTTATTTACAAAAGAGAAACAGAGACATAGAAAACAAACTTATGGTTACCACAAGGCCAAAGAGGGGAGGGACAAATTAGGAGTATGGTATTAACAGACACACACTACTACAAATAAACAACAAGAACTTATTATATAACACAGGGAGCTATATTCAGTATCTTGTGCTAAGCCTCTTCAGTCATGTCAGACTCTTTTGTGACCTCATGGACTGTAGCCCACTAGGCTCCCTGTCCATGGGATTTCCCAGGCAAGAATACTGGAGTGGGTTGCCATTTCCTTTTTCTCAATAAATTGTAATACCTATAACGGAAAGGAGTCTGAAACTATACATTCAAAAATAACACAATATTGTAAATCAACAATACTTCAACTAAAAAAATTTATTTAAACTCCACCTACTCCCAGAGCCCAGCTGTCAAATATTTTTCAGCACACCCATCTAGCAGACTGCATTTTACAAAGTAAGAAAATTCTGCTTTACATTTCTCCCTTTAATTGGAATCTGGTTGTCCTTAATACTTTTAAATTTGTTATATTCTTCATGTATAATCCATAAACAATTTTATTATACCTGGCATGTTCAAAGTTATTGATTAAAATTTTTCAACCACTAAAAAGAAGGTTAGAAAAGTGTAGAAGTGAGTAAAACAAGCAGAAAGGCCCCCCTGCAGCGCCGCTATACTGAGCATGGCAATCTGAGGGTAGAACAAAACACTTCTAGTACTTTCAAAACAGCAGGAAAAGACAATTTTAAGATTTCTGTTTATGTGATAGTGCTTTTCTTAGGTAGTATAACATGCTAAGTATGTTATAACATATAGTATAACATTTCCTCCAACCACAACCTCTGCTAAGCTCATCGCGTAGAATAGCTCCAATTCCCCACAGGACAGTGTATGAAAGTAGGTCTAGATTTGTGTATTTGGGGCTGAAATGACCAGTGTCCTAAACGAAGTTGTCACATGCACGTTGAATTAGTAAGCAACTTCCTCTGTCAGGCTAACTTGAAGAACGTTTCCAGTAAAACCATCCTTGGTGGTACATACGTCATATCTTTATCCTCTCAGCTACTTTTACACTGATTCCTCGGAGATGAAACTTAGGACACCCGCTGAAGAATGGGACAGGGGCCAGCGGTTGGAGATTTGTGAACAGGTGGCATAAAGCAAGACTGGTTCAATAGCAAGCAGATGGCACATCTTTATAATGGAAGATGTGTATTATTCTTTAACCGTGTAACAAAAGAGGCATATACTATATAATCAAAATCCCTCTTGCCATGCTTGGGTTGCTGGCAGCCGCCCTCCTCAAACAGAATTAGAACACAGCACACAGATCAACTATGTAACACGCGTCTAGGGAAGCAGAAGTGGGAATCCCAGCAGCGGGAAAACAAGCCCTGTTTCCCAGCAACACTGTGGCCAAGTGCCGTACAGTAACGCTGAGCCCAGGCCTTGAAGCAAGACTCCAGTTCCTCACCCATGGAGTCATGCATTCCAGAATTACAGGCTTGCATGCCACAGGCTTCTGAGTGAAAGAGGAAACTCCAACTGTGACTTGTACGGCGGGCTTGCCTCACACACGGAGGTAGAAACGGGCCATGCGTTCAACTCGAATTCTCACCGCTACGTGACTGTTCCAGGAATGACGCAGGCCATGTACTGATACGTTGTAAATTACAGTGTGAACAGGTAGGAAGCATGTGGCCGTGTGAATAAGAGATTTCACGTCAACATTATATCATTTTCATCTACAAGTAACTACATCAGATTTATATGTAACTGTGGGGAAAAGGAAATAAGCAGTTGAGTTCATATAATCCATCCACCTCATAACACATTAGACATTTACACGCACCCCACAGAAACCATGGAGATGAGAGAGCATTCCAAAAAGTCAAGACAGCTTCTAGTCATTTCCTCCATTGTCAAAACGTCTCGGACTTATAAAAGCTCCATTTGTCTTTAGAAGTTGTTCTCCATGCTGACAGATGAGCTTCAAACATTTCTTTAGGCTTAGGTGAGATGCATGTATCACTCTTGTTTCCTAATGAGACCCAGGAGAATTGAAGAGTCTCTAAGGAGTCTCTCCTGCTTACTTCCCTCTGATCACTACCCTTTGCTCTCAAAGTTTAACTCTCTATCTGACTCTTAAAAAATATAGCTAGCCACATCCAAGTTTCGGATGAAAGGGATCTAAACCTCAATGTATTTTACCCTTGCCATAATAGCTACCACCTACTGTGTACCCTTTTCCCCAGTACTTGACTTTTTTCTGTGTATTTCTTATAACAAACCCATAGAGTAGATAGCTTACAGGTAAGTATTCTTAAATGTAGAAAAAATAAAGAACTTGTCTAGGAGTACAGAGTTAGCAAGATGTAGAGCTAAGATTTTAACTGTTTTCCTAAAAAGCTGTTGAGTGTTGTCACTTCAGTATCCTCTCTCAATGTGACTTCAATATTCAAGACTCATCTTCATTCTTGCTTCTTTGATTTCTTAAGTCAGCAAGGCATTGGCCCTGTGTTGCAATCATTCTTGGGAAAACCAAGAACAATAAAATAAGTACCCAGGTTTGTTTCTTATATAGGCTATGCCTGCTGAGAATGAACCCAATGGAAAAGGTCTGAATCGCCTCTCAGATTTCCTTGTGAGTGTGTAGATCTGAGGAAGATGGCCATTGCCGTGTTGTAATTGAGACGAGCTGACTTTTGTGCTGTCTCTCTGAGATCTGCCCTGGCACTCACATTTCCTGGCCCTTAACTTGATGAATGTTGGCAGAACACAGTGGCTGTTGCTTGCAGGAGTCTTAATGAATGATTGCAGTCTGATTGACTTCTAGCCCAGACAAAATGCTGAATACACTCACTTTCAATACCCAGTGACTCTTCCATTAATACCCGGCTGAGTTTTACATGGAGCCTAAAGTCTCAAACAAATTGAATGTTAAATTCAGTCACAAAAGGGCAAACAGTCCAGTATATAGAGATGCATTAAGATAATAGATGTCATACCTACTTCTCAATTTTGCTGTGAATCTAAAACTATTGTAAAAACAAATTGCCTTAAAAAGAAAAAGATAACAGGTGTAAATGTACAACCATAGGTTGATTCTATGTGCCTCAAAGCTGGCAGCCCAAAGTAAAATAAAACAAAATGGATATGAATTTTTCTTGGGAATCACAGTTTTGTGATATTCATTGAGTTTTCTTAACATGTTACTCTATCTTTCCTAGATACATATACACAAGAGTAATAACATGTGATACAAGATTCTAATAAAAACTCAAGAGGACTTCAAATACCTGCATAAATAATACAGATGGAGTACAGGAAAGAGCTCAGGATTTTATCTGTATGTCCTTAGACAGGTAAGTTTTCATCTTCCCTCTCCTATAGATTGAGGACTGTAGTATCACCTTTTTCAGAGAAGTATTGTGAAAGTTAAATAAGGTAATAATTGTGAAAATGTTTCCTAATATTAATATACAGAGTTTTATATAAAAACTAAAATTTAAGAGTATGAGAGAGAAATGTGATTATTTGGCTGCTATTTTTTTAGTCATGTTCAGTGTCTTGTAGGCTTTGGGGAAGGAAGACAATAGAGAAATGTAGTTTCAATAAACATTACTTACTTACTATTAAAAATATGAGAATAATTCATAAAAGGTACTTTTCAAAACATTCTCTTCTACACATTTGTTTAGCAATTCTCTCCTTGCTCTTTCTTACCTAAAAATTTTTGAAAACATATAAAAAGGAACATGAATAATTACCTGTAATACCATCCAGATATAACCACTGTTAACATTTAGTCATTTATTATTAGACATTTTTCTATATACTTCTGTATTTAGAAGTATACTTGTGTATACTTCTTTTGGCTTGTATTTCCAAATGTATGTTTTAGGTGAGCAAATTATAAGTAGCATATCAGTGGGTTTTCTTTCATGAAGATACTTAACTAGTATAAATTTAATAGTCTTACTAATACTTGGTCGTGTTTCTATAAGAATGTATTTTCATTTTGTTCTTTGAAAACATTTGCTTCCTGATTTTTCCCTATTTACTTTTGCTGAATGGAGTTTGACTTTGGCTTGGAGAATTTGGTGGTGGAGTGGGGGGCATTGCTGCTATTTACAATCCTTATTTTAAAAAGAAGAAAATCTACGCTTATTCCTTACATATTACCTTCAGGTTTCCAGAGATAGTCATAAAAATGGTGGCTCAGTGGAAAAGAATCCACCTGCAATGCAGGTGAGCTGGGTTCAATCCTTGGGTTGGGAAGATCCCCTGAAGAAAGGAATGGCTACCCACTACAGTATTCTTGCCTGGAGAATTCCATGGATAGAGGAGCCTGGTGGGCTACAGTCCATAGGGTGGCAAATAGTTGGACATGTCTGAATGACTAACACTTTTGCTTTTCAACCATAAGACTTAGGGGCAAAGTAGTTATTTGTTAACTACCACTGATGAAGAATTAAATACTTTGTGTCTTTGCTTTCAAATCCTCAGTGATTTATAGGTCATCATTTAAGTTATGATTCCTGTATTTTTCTTTTTTTATGTCTTATACAATAGAAACTGTGTGTTTTAAATGGAAACCAAATTGTGTAATCCATGTGGTACTTTAAAAATTATTAGGCTAATAATTTAGTAATTTTTACTAATAATTTAGACTCCTGCCCCTTTGCAGACACTATTTCCCTTCTGATCTTTGACACAGTTTGCATCATCTTGACTCAAGGTTTTGGATTATTTTTCAAAGTTGCCTGGACATTATATTTTAATCCATGTGTATCAAAAAATGACTTTCTGTTGCCTTCACATATTGATAACTTGACTGGGTATAAAATTCTTTCAAAGCTCTCTAATAAAAAACAGTAACCAAGGAGGAGGAGAAGAGTGTTCAGAGAAGTGAAGGGGGATGGGGAGTAAAGAAAAAGAAAAAGAACACATAATTGGCTTACTATGACTCAGGTCCTCTTCTACTTTAAATATACTAATTCACTTAATCCTAACAACGACCCTGCTGCTGCTGCTGCTGCTGCTGCTACTACTGCTAAGTCATTTCAGTCGTGTCCAAATCTGTGCGACCCCATAGATAGCAGCCCACCAGGCTCCCCCATCTCTGGGACTCTCCAGGCAAGAACACTGGAGTGGGTTGCCATTTCCATCTCCAATGTATGAAAGTGAAAAGTGAAAATAAAGTCGCTCAGTCGTGTCCGACTCTTCGCAACCCCTTGGACTGCAGCTCACCAGGCTCCTCCGTCCATGGGATTTTCCAGGCAAGAGTACTGGAGTGGGGTGCCATTGCAACAATGACCCTAAGAGCATGCATTTATTATCTTTTGTATTATTGATGAAAATGAGGCACAAAGAAGATAAGGACTTGGCTCAAACTCAAATAACTAATATGCAGCAAAGCTAGGATTCTAAACCAGACAGTCTGGCCCCAGCCTCGCCATGATCTTGCCCTTTGACCTCTATTGTTTCATATTCTAACATTTAACAGCAAAGGAATTAAAAGAGAATCAATGTCCCTTGTAGGGGAATTGGAGAAATCTACGTTAACATTTTTCTTCTCTATGTGTTTTTCCTGATTTTTATGTGATTCTGGGTTTTTAAAGTTTTCATAAAAATATATGTAGCTGTGGTTTGTTTTCACAAAGTTGGTCTATAACCTATTTCAATGCACGTTCTAGCTTTTGAGGATGAGATTATCCTTTTGCCATAATGGAGTTTTCCTTTGATTATTGCTTTTGATCCACCCTTTCTAGTTTTCTCTATGTAGAAAAAGTTCTTTTTTATAGGTTCATCTCTTGGATGGGTCATGTATGTTCCTCACAGTTTTCTGATTTTAGTTTCTGAATTATGACTGAATATATTTATTTTTTATTAATTAAACAATTGTCTTCTATGTGCACGCAGTACTTCCAATCATAGGTTCTCAGATTTTCTTTTTCCATAATGATGCCCACATCCATATTCATATTCTCTCTCCTCTCTCACCCGTCCCTTGCCCTCTCTTTCTTTTTCTCTTTTTCTCTCTGGGCTTCAATGAATTTTCACAAATCTGGTGGTCTTTCTGCTTACTCAACCTTCAGAAGATTTATACTTACTTAGTAGTGGTAGATAGTCAAATAGAAGACTGATAAAATTTATAAGGGTCTCTCCTTAAAGCTTTTGTATTTTTAAAGACAGAAGAAATAAATGAAAAGTAAAGGGGAATTACACTTACTGAAAATGTGCATATATATTCAATGATGCATAAGTCTAGAAGAATTCGGAGGGAGATTAGAGCCATAGACAATTATATCAAATAACTGCATTGCAGTTGGTATAAAAGCCCTCCTGCAAGAGCAGTCACTGGCATTCCCCAAATCACTCAAGGGTTGTGGCGTGTGATAGAAACATGTTCTTTCTCAGCCACTTTCAACAGCTCTCTTCATTCTGCTTGCCCTTTGCTCACCAGCCAGTTCTGCAAGGTCTTCCTACGGGGCTCTGAGGACTGAGCTAATCGCCGGAAGCCGGAGGGGACATCCTATTCTCAAGAGTCGAATGGGCAAAACACAAAATGGGCTGTTTCAACATAATAAGATAAGGGATACACAACATGTAAATACTGGATGCTTGGATGGTTGGGGAATGAAAACACACATACATATATATATACTACATGTAAAGGAAACTTTCTGTAGAACTACTGATTGAACTCACTTTGATTGAATTAACTTTTTTAATGTTTTGAGACAGATTTATTTGTTAGTTTGGTTTAGTTTGATTTTTTTTAATCATTAATTAACCAAAGGGCTATCTTATTCTTAATATAATGTAGCCTCTTTTCTCCTTAATCATCTTATAATAGAATCAGAGAAACAAATCCTCACATTTTTACATATCCTTGTGTCTCAAAAGCTCACCCAGAGAGTTGCATCTGGTGAAGTCAAAAGGTCAGAAACAAAACAATTAACTGGTTTATTCATGCACTGATCAAGCAACTTATACAGTGAAACAACTGTGATCACAAACTGTACTGAACCTATATATCTTCTCCTTACGGTCTGTATACTATTATAATTCACCTTGAGCAAATTATTTAATAAATTTTAAAAAAAAAGATTGTCTACTTTCTCTCTCTCTCTCTCTCTCTCTCTATATATATATATATATATATAATGTATATTACAACTGAACATGTATATTCAATATATCATACATAGAAATATATATTTTATATATTAAATATTATTGATGTACAGCTGTATCTGTATCTACAGATAGAGAAAAATACACATATATGTCCGTGTCAGCTTGAAATCTGACAGGTTGTTCGTGGGAACATGTGTATAAACATTTGAATGGAGAATCCATTCATTATGAAAACCATGTATTCCTACATGACAATAAGGCAAACACCAGAAGACAAATCAGAAAGGAAAAGTGGGAATGAAAATGCAAAGTCTTGATAAATCACTGAAATAAGAGATTCTTTTCTCAATTTAATGATGGTCTGTTTCCCCAGATTAATGGTAATCCGATACCATATGTTTAGTTCAACCCCTGCAGCTCTTAGTGCATGCCTCTTTCAGATTCAGGCTGCTAGGTCAGCAGTTTCAGCTGCTTTTGGCAATGTTTTGATTTTTCACAAGAGTTGTTACAGTAACTCCAAATCTGAGTTTCCTAGATAAGCTCTCATCTCTTTCATATTACTTTCATCTCTTCACTAAGATATCAGATTATAAAGAAGCCAACAGTGTTAATGCATATTTATATTTTTTCAGATAAATGATGAAGGTTTATAAATATTTTCTGATAGTTAATAGAAAAGTTTTTAAAACTGTCAATTTACTATGCCCCAGTTAAAATTTTTAGCATTTCGTTACTGATAATTTTATTTGGGTGTTTAGACAGTGTTTCAATAAAAGTACTATCCCAAATGCCTGGAAAAATACTATTCTCTGTGAAAATGTTAGTCACTCAGTAATGTCCAACTCTTTGCAACCCCATATAGTGTAGCCTGCCAGGGTTCTCTGTCCACGGAATTCTCCAGACAAGAATACAAGGGTGGGTTGCTATGCCCTCCTCCAGGGGATCTTCCTGACCCATGGATCGAACTGAAGTCTCCCCCATTGCAGGCAGATTCTTTACTGTCTGAGTCACCAGGGAAGCCCATTCCATAATTAATTAAAGCTTTTCATAGACACAGTATTGCTTTGGGGCAAAATTAAGACATCACACACAAGTAAGCGAAAGACAAAATAGCTGAAAGAAACCAGAGGCCCTAATTTATGAAAAATGTGCCCAATTAATTTTTAATAAGAAAAAGAGTCAATAAAGCAAATAAGCAAACAACTAGATAGGACATTGTTTCATCCACTCTGGAAGACACTAGATATTCTCAATGTACACAGGAAAATTATTTTCCTTATGGTTCCAAACTGTTCAGGCTCTTCCAATCATTGTTTTCTCCTAGGTGAGGAAGTATTACTGCATAGCATCCTGTAAAAGGCTTTGAACTTTGTAGTCATTTAAATCTTAGGGAAAGAAGAGGAAAACAGGTAGGATTATGACTTTGGGAGTGTCTACCTCAAGTTTATGAGAGTGGATTGTCTTGGAAAGACAGTTCTAATGAGATGGATGAAACTGGAGCCTATTATACAGAGTGAAGTAAGCCAGAAAGAAAAACACCAATACAGCATACTGACACATATATACGGAATTTAGGAAGATAGTAATGATGACCCTGTATGTGAGACAACAAAAGGACACAGACATAGACAATGGACTTTTGGCCTCAGAGGGAGTAGGAGAGGGCGGGATGATCTGGGAGAATGGCATTGAAGAATATATACTATTATGTAAGAAACGAATCACCAGTCTATGTTTGATACAGAATGCAGGACGCTTGGGGCTGGTGTACGGGGATGATCCAGAGAGACGTTGTGGGGTGG
>SJYV01049960.1:0-30871 GCA_006410875.1 Neotragus pygmaeus | reverse complement strand
ATGTTTAACCAAGTTGAGCAGGTCTGTTTCCCAAAAGACCTCTCAGAACTTTGAAGATGCTTTTGACAATGCTTCTGTGTTTTGTGACTCTACCAGAGGAAAATCCTTCTGTAGAAAAACCTCCCTTCATGTGTCCCATAAGCAGCCTAGAAAATGCTGGAAATCATGGTTCTGAAGGATGCCTGCTCACGTCAACTCACTTGGCCAATCTTTAAAGGACAACTCAAGTCCAATTCAGTGAACAGCAAGGTTGTTCACAGTGGGGGCAACAACAGAAAGCAACGCTCTGGGGTAAGGCTTTCCTTCACTGAGTGCAGACTGTAATATACTTGGCATTTGTTCTGTACATTCACAAGGCGTTTTCAGATACGTTCACTAATTTCAGCCCCTTGGCAACACAGATTAGTGTTTTGTTCAGCTTCCAGGAGAAAACTGAAACTTACAAAGGTAGCATCTGACCTTGTCAATGTCCCCTTCTCTGCCACATTCCCCTAACCCTTTCCTTTTTTAGTGAACCGATTTGCTTATCATGGTTTCTGTATTACAACATGTGCTGGATCTTTTGATTTAATTTTTTCACCCCACCATTCCTCAGTGTATTCTGGAACCCAGCCCTGGTCACGAAGGCCCATGCAACTTTACAATATTTTAGGAATAAAGGTGAGCCCATAGGCAGGAAAGTGAAAGTGAAAGTGAAGTCGCTCAGTCATGTCTGACTGTTTCTGACCCTGTGGACTGTAGTCCACCAGGCTCCTCTGTCCATGGGATTCTCCAGGCAAGAATACTGGAGTGGGTTGCCATTTCCTTCTCCCGGGGATCTTCCCCACCCAGGATTCGAACCCAGGTCTCCTGCTTTGCAGGCAGACACTTTAACCTCTGAGCCACCAGGGAAGCCCATAGGTGGGAAACTATTCATTAAAAAAAGAAAGAAAAAAGAAAAAAACACCCAGCTCAGACTGTGCTATTTGTAAACACATGCCACCTGGGCCAGGCCCTACTGATGCCTCTGGCCAGCCGCCAGCCCTCAGCCTGGTGTCTGTAGTTCAATGCCCCTAACACTACATGAGCTAATTTGTTGCATGTGTATAAAGGTCTCTGGGAAATCAAAGCTCTGCCTGGTAAGGAGGGTTCTCTGAAGGCAGATGTCTGATGGAAGGAGCAGGAAGTTTGGAGCCAGGAAATCACTAGACTAGGTTCAGTCCCAGATCCTGAACCTTCTTCCAGGATGATTTTGGGCAAGCTATGTGCTCACTTCTAGCCATTTTGTCTCTTTGTATTAAAAGAGAGAGAGAGAAAAAAAAAAGAGAGAGCTTTCCAAGGCACCCTTCAGATCTCACGAAACTTTATTTTTTAATGTGAATTGACCAAGTCAAACTTCGCAATCAATGAGGTGACTGATGTCGCATCAGATAGCCCTTGTGGCCACTATTTGAATCGGGGCACTTGAACCCTCTCAACCTCCCTCTCCTGCCAGCGAAGATGAAAGTGTCATTTCTGACCTCCGCACTGGCCTTTGCCTTGAACTTTGCCGTGCCTTTCATATTACCATTTCCAGCTGGTTCTTTGCCCCCTGGTGAGACCAGACTTTTCTGAAAGAGTGTAAACTTCTCTGAATGATATTTGAAAATAAAATATAATTGATTTCACAGCTCCTTGAACCTCTCCTATCAAGAATTGATTTTTTTTCTCTCTTCTGTTTTACACACTTGAAAGCGATTTGAGTGATGACAGGTAGAAAATCCAATACATAAATGTTCTTCATCCTTTCTCTTTTTCTTTTTAAATTCTTTCTTGCAATAACAGTGCATCTGGGTATGTGTGCAAGTCCATGTGTTTGTATAAGTGTCCTTTCACATATATTCATATCGGTATTTGCCTGTGTTTATATGAGTTCAGCCTGCATGCACTGCACACCTGCATTTGTATGTCAGTGTCTGTGTGCACCTACATATGTAGAAAATGCATTTATGCATTTGTGTCTTTCATGTGCTCACCCTAATGCAAGTTTGCAGAACTGCGTTTATAAGCATGCATATTAGCATGCATGTTTTGCATGCACATATATCTGTGTGCTTGTGGTCTGTGTAAAGTTAACCCATATATGAATAGGCAGGTTTGTGTCTAACTGCTTGCATGAGTGTGCTTATCCCTGTGAATGAGTGTACACATGCCTGAGGAGTTAGATTGGCATTTCAAAGCACACCTGGCCTTGCTATTCATCCACATCACCTCCCAAAAGAATACATGAAACGCAACTTTTCTTGGATGCTCCAGACAGCTTCTGCTGATTTGGATAGTCATTATGAACCATGGAATGCTCTCCACTGCCAGCCCCGTATGAGTTGTCACTTCCTCAGGCAGGATAAAGTCACCCAACTGGACTGTGTCCTAATTATCTGGCAAGAGAAGGAGGTGTGGCAGATGCTGCTATGGACCTGGGAAGCCCTCTCTCTGCAGCAGCCCTTGGTCTCTATTGGCTCCCGGGAAGCCACCCCTGGAGCCTGGGCTGAACTACTGTCTGAGTGACACAAGGGTTGGCGGAACATGGTGCGGATTGAAATGTTGGTGTGGCAGAAGCTGTCAGTGCCAGACAGGCCCAGCACACCTGTCTTCCACCCCTAGCCTGCCTAGACGGGTGTGAGTGGCAGATCTGTGCTTCCTGTCAGTCAGCCTGTCCACTCTGGGCTGGCAGCGCCGCCAGCCTGGTCAGTCTGTGACAGTGATGCTTGGGTGCGGAGAAACTGGGCTCTTGTTCAAGGAGGCCTTTGGCTTCCTTCAGCAGGGAGAAGGAACTCCCACATGGGGATCTGCGGCATTACCCTGGGGGAGAAAACATGGGCACTCTTAATGTTTGCAGGTAGAATAAAATGTAGCAACTCACCACAGACTCTGAGGATGGAGTGGGCTTTCCTGTTTGGCGGAGTGGTTGGGACAAGAAAAGCATGCTAGATTCACAGGACGTAGACCCAGGCTCAAGTCTCCAGTCTTCCACCAGTGGGCCACAAGACTTTGTACAACGTGCTTTAGATAAATGTCAGGACAAGGCTGGACTGATTCTCTACTGACAAAACAGAGTAGACTCCGGCCCCACCCTGGTGTAATGGGGAGAGTCTCAGTGTCAGTTTCCAATAGGAAACCTAGCCCAGCGGGCAGAGGATAATAGGGCATTATTTTGCCGACCACAGGAGTTACCGTCTAAAATCAACAAGACTCTGTTCGAAAAGATCAAGGTCTATTTTGTTCCTGCTTTCCAGGCTCCCTTTTGTCTCTCTGATGAGCTCCACTTAGGTGTTTCAAGTGAATTCACAAAATATCCCACAACAATCACATTCCTTCTCTTCCCCAAAGTACGGTGGCAACACACAAGCAAATCATTATCCACTCCAGACCAAAGGTTACCTTCTACCTCCTTGCCTTGGACCCTCCTCATTGGTGTGGCCTGAGAGGATGTCCGTGATCAGATCTATGCCTGCATTCTCATCTTTTCTGCTCCTCACGGTGCATTCTGGCCATTATGTACCCCCTAGCATCAGCGCTGTTCCTGATCATATTTCAGCCTCTCTCTCATGCTATTCCTCTGAAATACGGTCCTTGTGTTCAGTTTAGGCTTAAATATCTTTCCTTCAAGAGGACTTTTATGTATCTCAAGGCAGATGAAAACCTTGCCAAAACATTGCTTACCACATTCTACTTCTCCTGCATAAAATGACCACATGGCATTAGAATTGACTGCTTAATTGATAGTGTTCCTTGTTAGAATTAATGCTACTGTAGGGCAAAGAACTGCTACTGTAGTTCTGATGGATAGCATAATGTTTAACCCATGGAATATCCCCTAAATATGTGCAAAGTAAACTAACAAATGAATAGCAATTAATAATGCATTATATATGATTATGTTAAATTACTATAGGTGAAGTGAAAGTTACTCAGTCATGTCTGACTCTTTGAGACTCCAGGCCAGAATACTGGAGTGGGTAGCCTATCTCTTCTCCAACAGATCTTCCCGAGCTAGGAATCGACCTGGGGTCTCCTGTATTTCAGTTGGATTCTTTACCAACTGAGCTATCAGTGAAGGACTTCATAAATACCATATAGACTTTGAATACAAGTTCCTGAGTATAGGGACTTGTTTGTACACTAGTGTACCTCTTTCCATCTGGATAGAACTGTCTGGAACAGAGTAGGGTCTCCATTAATGTTTCATACACGTGGTTATCAAGGGAAGGGAGTTGAGGGAGGGATGGATTAGAAGTTTGGGGTTAACACATGTACACTATTTTATATATAGGATGGATAAATAACAAGGTCTTACTGTATAGCACAGGGAAATATATTCAGTATCCTGTGATAAACTATAACGCAAAAGAATAAGAAAGAGAATATATATGTATAACTGAATCACTTTGCCATACAGCAGGAATTAATATAACATTACAAATCAACTATACTTGAATAAAATAAATTTTTAAAAACACTTAATATAGTAATCTATTTTAAAATAAATGTTTCATGATATGCACATATTTGAATATATTGAGTTTCTTAACTTTTTATACCTAAGTACATGTAACATTGAATAACAGTGACCCTGGAAGACCTGGAGATGTAGGTCAAACTGGCATAAATCTCTGATTGCTTTCCAGCTCAAAGTCCATGCAAATGCTCTGTTCTGTACCACAGTTGTATATATTTTAACATGAAACAAGTGTACCTTAGTTGCCATGAGCAAAATGAATAATGAAGAAATACATGCTATCCATATCACCTGGCTTTGCACACTTCCTGGCATATGGCCACATACTATTGCCAATAAGCTTCTTCTACTCTGAGAATGAAGGAAATCCCAATGGCTAACTCAGAAGCCATGTTGTGACCAGAGATAGGATGCGGACTTGGTGGTCTGCCAAGTAGCAGAAACTCTTTTGGGGATGATGTTTGGGGTTTTTCCTCTTTAGGATTATACGCATGGAAAGTCTCCTATAAAGGAATCCAGGAGCTAACCTGAGCAGTTCACTGTATCTCACAGCTGAGAGTCCACCTCTTGCTCCTCCCACTAATGTCTTCTCACTGCTGTAGAACAGCTCTTTTTCTTAGTAGCCTCCCTTCTGCTTTTTCTTTTTTTAATCTGACAGCTGTGATAGCACTGACTCATGCCCTTTCATTCTCTCACATGTAGAATGCAAAGCTTTTGAGGCCTCTTACATTATTCCTTTATCCTCTTATATGTTCACTGTTGAATACCATCTGCAAATTTAATTAGCCAACAATTTACTCCCTGTGACTAATCATTAGCAAAGTTGAATAACCTGATGAAAAAACAGAAACTTTCTCAAATGCTGTGTACAGAATAGAAAACTTCAGCCTTTTTTTCTTGTCTTTTTTTTTTTTTTTAACCTTCCCAGCTTACTGTGATGGGGGACCCAGATGCCAGAAGCCCAAGCCAATCAGAAGTCAGACATAAAAATACAATGGGATTCATGGGAATATTTTAAAGATGTTCTAAATAAGGAATACCAAGGAGCTTATCTAGAACAATGCAGTTGTTTTTGGCACAAAGCTATTCTATTCACTTCTGAGTATGTTTTCTCCTCTGAATATGAGGTAAGCAATTTTGAAAACAATTTAGCTCTTTCTGCAGCATCTGTTTAGGTAGTATTGTCGTTCTTCAGGAGATTTCCCTGAAGCATCTGGATTTCTGCTGTGATTGCCCTGGCCTCAAAAGCACTTCTCTTTCACTGATTCCAGAGTGTGTTTGTTTTCCCTCTGCAAAGCAATTAGGTAACCACGTCCTCTTTCCAGCTGTTACTCCCTGGGAAACCTCTTCTGACCTTCAGGAACAATCCAGTCCATGGAGATAAAGAGAAGGTTACTCTTGTTTCATTGTCAGAAATTGCTGCAAACAGACTGAGATAGCTAAGAGAGCCACGCAACATCTTGGACAAAGTCAGTCATTTCTTTGCTCAGGTGTGTTGAGTTTTAGGCACAACATCTGAAAGCAGTGTCCATGAAGAAATCAGTGCATTTTTAAATTCAGTGTTATCTCTCTTTTCACTATGTATGTCTACCTAAAAGTGTTATTCTAAAAGATAAATAGATGTATTTGAATATTATATCACGAAAACAATGTTAAGAGGCAGAAAGAAGAATGCTGGCTATAAGTTAGGTAAGTGATCTCTTCTCCTTAATAACCTGTATGGCTTCTACTCAGTAATTTCCCTTTGTAAGCCTTGTTTCTTTTCTTAAATGAAGTAATACGACCTATATATTTCAGCCAACCTGACTTTGAGCTGTCCTGTGCTGTGCTTAGTCACTCAGTTGTGTTCAACTCTTTGTGATCCCAAGGCCTGTAGTCCACCAGGGTCTTCTGTCCATGGGGATTCTCCAGGCAATTATACTGGAGTGGGTTGCCATGCCCTCCTCCAGGGGATCTTCCCGACCCAGGGATCAAATCCAGGTCTCCCGAATTTCAGGCAGATTCTTTACCTGCTGAGCCCCCAGGGAAGCCCAAGAATATTGGAATGGGTAGACTATCTTTATCCAGGAGACTTTGAGCTAGATCAGGATAAACATTGTAATTAACTGATTTTTACACACACAGAGCCTACCCACAGTTGAGAATAATTTCATGATTATTAAATAGAAGCCACAGGGTTGTTAATAAGGGTGATGAGAAAAAGGATGAATGTAAATTATGAGCCATCATTATCATCATCATCACCATTATTATTAATGACTGTAGTTGTGGGATTGACTGAGAGGTATCAAGGACACCTAGACGATTTAAATTCATTAAATATTTCTAAAATATTTGTCAATTTTCTTGTTTTGTTAGGTTATTCTTGGTGATACAAAATGATTCTTTATTTCTGGTGGCAAACATGTGACAAAAACTCATGGTCATGGTTAAGCATGTCCATAAGTTTTTTACAATAATATAGATGATAGTTGGTGAGTCCAGAACCACCATGGCCAAACATAAACATTTCATTACCCAAAGAGAATCAGATATTTGCCATCACTAGGGGCAAAATATCAAATTAGAAAATATTAAAATTGAAGCCAGAAGATAGAAATTATAGTCTTTGTTCTACCAACTCTCACTGTGTTACCTTGTGTTATACGCAGAATTCTAGGATGGCTCTCAAGATTTCCATCAAGAAGTATACACATTCTGTGTAATTCCTTCCTTCTCTATGATTAGGAGGGACTTGTGATGATGATGAATGTCAAAGAATTGATGCTTTTGAACTGTGGTGTTGGAGAAAACTCTTGAGAGTCCCTTGGATTGCAAGGAGATCCAACCAGTCCATCCTAAAGGAAATTAGTCCTGAATATTAATTGGAAGGACTGATGTTGAAGCTGAAGCTCCATACTTTGGCCTCCTGATGTGAAGAGCTGACTCACTTGAAAAGACCCTGAGGCTGGGAAAGATTGAAGGAAGGAGGAGAACAGGATGACAGAGGATGAGATGGTTGGATGGCTTCACCGATTCAATGGACGGGAGTTTGAGTAAACTCCGGGAGTTGACGATGGACAGGGAGGCCTGGTGTGCTGCACGACTGAGCAACTGAATTGACTGAACTGTGATAATGAGATATCATTCACATGATTAGGTTGCACTATACGACAAAGGTGAAGGGAAGTTTCAGATGCAGTCAGCACCTCTAAGCAGCCAAATTAATCAAAGGGAGGTTATTCTTGGTGGACCCAGTCTAACCAGTTGAGTACTTTAAAAGATGATCAAGAAGTTAGATTCAAAGCAGCATAGGTGTTCTCCTTCTGGTTTCAGAGTAGCAAAATGCCCTGTAATGGAGCGGGCCACAAGCCATGTAATTATGAGTAGCCAACTGAGGGCTTCAGTCTTACAACCATAAGCATCTAAATTCTGCCAATAATTAGTAAACATAGAATAGGATACTGAGATTAGGATGAGATAACAGTCCTGACTTGATTTTAGCCTGGTAGATGCTGAACAGAGGATTAGCTAATTCATGCCCAGACTTATGAAACACATAAGCTGTGAGATGGTAAATGTGTTCTAAGTTATATTGTTTTTGTGGTAATTTAGTATGCAGCCATAGAAAACTCATATACTTTGGATAATTTGTCATGCTGTGTTCTCACTATTAGAAGAGCCAAAAAATACACAAGCAACAAGAATATACTATATAAAACAGGGAAGTATAGTCAATATTCTATAAAAGTATAGAATGGAGTATAATCCATAAGAGTTTTGAATTCTGAGTCACTATGTTGTACATCCATAACTAATATAACATTGTAAATGAAATGTATTTCAATTTAAATAAATAAATAAGAATACAATTTCTTCAAAGTTTTGACATATAGAAGAATGCAAAATTAACTCATCATTTGTATTCCTCAAAATTTTGCTTATTTTTTTCCAGGTTCCAGGTCAACTCAACATGTACTAAATTGAACTTTTCAGCTGCCTCCTTATTCTGATTGCAAATCAGGTTTACTGAATACAGTTCATCTCTTGGTTAATATAGCTTCTCCAACAACCCAGTGCCCAAAGCTGGAAACCTCAGAGTCATTCTTTATTTCTTCCTCTCTTGATTCTCCCACATAGGATCAATTGTCACCTCATCCAGAAACTCCTCTTAGCTGTGGCCTCTCTTCTGCTTCCCTACTATTCATCTGGACAACCTCAATGGCCTTTATGCAAGGCCATCACTTCCCATTTGATGCACTTTTTCAAAGCCCTAAGAGTTATCTTTACAAAGAGAAAGCTGCTTTATTCCCTCTCCTGCTGAAACATGCTTAAGGGCTTCTCCACGTGGCATTTTGGGTTCCTCACCTTCTGGCTTCAGCCTTTTCACTCCTTTCCCAACATGCTCCCTATATCCCACACTAAACTTTCCATGAATACAGTGTGTTGATTTATGTCCCTGTCCAAAAGAAGAAACTGAAGCTCTAACCCCCAGTGCCTGTAAATGTGATCAGCAATCAGGGTCTTTGTTGATGTAATCAGGTCAAGATGAGGTCATGACCATGGACCCTGATTTACTAGGACTGATGTCCTTGAACGATGAGGAAAACTTGGACACAGACAGACATGCCACGTGAACACAGAGGCACACCAGGTGAAGAGAGAGGTGTGAAAACAGAGGCCAAGATTAGCGTGATGCTGCCGCAAGCCAAGGAGTACCGGGATGTCCAGAAGCTGGAAGAGGTGAAGGAAGAACCTCTCTCAAGTGTTTGGAAAGAATATAGCTCTGACAAAACCTTGATTTTGGATTTCTAGCCTCCTGAACTATGATACAATGATTTTTGTTGTTTTACAGCAACCCTAGGAAATTAATGCAGTCCCTTTCAAAGATCCATGACTTTGAATGAGCTGCTCCCTTTGTGAAGACATTGAAATCCTCTAAACATATTTCAGGAACCAGTAGGTAAGCCATCACCTTCAGAGAAACCTTCTAGGAGAGCCTCAGACCACGTTTGTTTTCTTTTCCTGATGTTCTCAGAGTTAGTTTTCTGACCTCAGTTCCAGAGCTCACACTGAAATGTTTAGTTGTAATTTTCTTGGTTGTCTCCTGCATTGGGTTGAAAACTCTTAGAGGTCAGATTATGGCATATAATTCTTCAATGTATGCTTGTCGATTAAAAAATAAAATCTCTGCAAGCCTCATGTATCCAGTGAGACTGAATTTTGGAAATAAAATATGTTATTTATTAATTTTTGTTTTTAAGAACTCATCCTTTAGACACCTTGTATGGGAGGTTTGCTATTCTCATCTTGTAGGTGAAGAATCTAAGTCTCCATAAATGTTGGTTCCACTAACCCTTTTTCTATTAGTACATGAACAAACCTGACAAGCCCAAGTCTGGGTACCAGTCTCAACCAGATTTTACTATGCCACTTAACTTGGGGAGCTGGGTAATTTTTGATGATTATGAGTCTGATCAGCTGATGGAACTTATAATGGAAATTTGAAAAATAAAAATTATTTTTTAAAAGGCTTGAAATGAAATATGTAATATGATCCTTGTGAGTGAGTCCAGCATTTATCATCATTTCACTGACACGGTGGATGAATTATATATACCGCAGTATAATGATGTCATATCTCACAGTCCTCAATGGCTTGTGGAATTGAATGGTCTGTCTGGGTGCAGTTTACAGAAGAAAAAGGTGGACAAGAATGAATACAGAATCATTTGGCATACTGTTTAGGGTTTCCACCAGCCACAATTTCCTTGTATTATTGCCATTGTTTAAGTTCAATGTATTATAAGCAACATACATTCTCTTGCACCATGAAAAAATACTTCAGAGGAATAAACGCATTCTTTTAAAGACAGGTATTTATTTTCTTCTGTTTTTCTCTACTCACTCTGTCTCTCTGTATCTGTCTATATCTCTCTCTGTCTCTCAATATTTCAGCCTCTACAAATCACCTAATCCAATGGAGTCCAATTTTCCAACTTGCAGGTTCATGGTTAGGGAGCCATAATCTCACAGGAAAAGCACCATCAGTGTGTTGAAATGGAAAAATATGGCCTTCTATTGCTTTCTTCTCTCAAGATAAATGGGGTTAATAGAGAGCTTTCCTTTCTTGTGTGAATGACTCCACGCCTCAAGGAGCTGAGGTGGAAGAATGAACCTCAATATGGCTTGGCCAACATCACTCTTCTGAGTATAAGCCCAGTATGCAGCAGACATTTAACAAGTATTCAATAAATTCAGATTTGCTTTCTCATGTATACCTTGGTATATATGAAATGGTAGAATGTAAAATTTTGTGTTAAATAAAATTCACTTTGACATTCAGTGTCATCATGCCCATCTAGATATATAACAATAAAAGCAACAATAACAGAAACATTAGAATAATAGTTACAACTAAAGTAATAGCTAATAATCATCAAACGTTATTTATGACTGCTCTTCTTCTGCATAATACTAATTTCTGACCCAGAGGGATGGTACGGGGAGGGAGGAGGGATGGGGATTCAGGATGGGGAACACGTGTATACCTGTGGTGGATTCATGTTGATGTATGGCAAAACCAATACAATATTGTAAAGTAATTAACCTCCAATTAAAATAAATAAATTTATATTAAAAAAAATAATTTCCCAATTCCAGTGTGAAATGAAAGCAGGTTCAGTGGACTCGTATATTGAATGTACAGGTCCCATCTTATTCCCACAGCTACACTGAAGTAAAGCCATGTAAAGTAAAGCCAAATTAAAGCCACTTTGTTGCCATGTCCCACCATCTCACTGCAGAGAAGAGGAGACTCCTACTTCTAGGGTAGGATAAGGACTAATTCTTACTATTCCAAATTTGCTAATCTGATTGGAAATGCAGATACTACTCATCCTTTGGAGAGCTCGTGAGTTCCCAGTAAGTAGGTACAGTTTCATCAGGCACAGCAGAGACAGAGCTGAAGCACATGCTACCTTCTTAGTCACGTTGGGCTAGATCAGGTTGCAGTAACCAGTGACCCCCGCCAAAGTTCAGTGGTTTGAAACAACACAGTTTATTGTTCAATTACCCACATATGAACATCACACTCTTGTGAAGTGTTTCTGTTCATGTTTGACTAATGCTGATGAAGTCTCTGTTTTACTGAACATCACTGGAGGCAGCAGCAGAGAGAAGGAGATGGATAATCACACCTTGGATCTTAAGGCTTCTGCTCAGAATGGATACATGTCACTTCCGCTGACAATTCGTTTGTAAAACAAACAGTCTTACCTAATTTCAAGACAGGGAGGAGAGGTGATTCTCTTGGGTGCTTGAAGGGGGGTTTTGTCAAGTTTATTGGTGAGTAGCACTGATGCCTACTACTGAAACATCAAACTTTCAAGGAAAGGGGGCCTGAAGGAGCTGGAGAGTCACGGTCTCCGATTTATCCACCTCTGTTCTCTGTTGTGCCCCACCTGATAAGCCTTTCACAGACAACTCCAGCAAAAGTGCTCCTGTCAAGTCACCAGCAAGTTCCACATCTCTGAATCCAACGCCTAGTCTCAGAACTCATCTTGGCTGATCCATGAGCATTGTGTGACACACTCTCATTTTCTCCTGATGTCCTTATCTGCTTTAACTCTAAGCAAAAACACTCTCCAGATTTGTTTTCTCTTATACTATGGGCTTTTTCTTCTCAGTTTCATGTCCTTATCTCTGTGACCTCTTAATCTTCCAGTACCCCCAGACAATATCCTTGGCTTTCTTCTATCTAAACTTACTCACTGGGTGATTACATCCAGTATCTTAGTTTTAATCCCACTTATAGGCTGAATATACCCAAGCATGTTTCCACAGCCTATGCCTTTTTTCCTGAAATCAAACATTCTATAGTCAACTGTATATTTGATATCTCTAACTCATGCCTAGACCAAATTTTCCAGTCTAAACATGTCTCCATTTTGTTCTTTTTAGAAAACTTTGATGTCTTGACATCTCAAGTATGCCCAGATACATTTTACCATATCTGGTTCTAATCTATGGGTACCAATCTGGTTCAAGCCAACATATTTGCACTATTGCATTAGCTTCCTGAAGAGAGAAGTAGCTCAGTCGTGTCTGACTCTTTGTGGCCCCATGGACTGTAGCCCACCAATCTCCTCCATCCATGGATTTCTCCAGGCAAGAATACTGGAGCGGGTTGCCATTTCCTTCTCCAGGGGATCTTCCCGACCCAGGGATCGAACCTGGGTCTCCCACATTGTAGGCAGACACTTTACCATCTGAGCCACCAGGGAAGTCCTTAGCTTCCTAAGGGGTCTCCCTATTTCTCTCCTTGATTGAACCCAGGCCTCTCAGTCTGTTCTGTCACATCAAGCAGAGGCCAAGCCTCAAACCTACAGTGCCTTTCCATGCCATCTGAGTAATTTCAAAGATAATGGCCCTACAGCCCCGCATAGCTTGGCCTCTCAGTTTCTGTCTGACTTTACTTCTTCCTTCTCTCTCACTTGACTCCAATCAAGTCAGCCTCTGACTGTTTCTTTGACTGCAGAAGTGCTCCAGGCTGAGCCTTGGAGTCTGTTTGCCTCTTTGGAGTGCCTTTCCCTGCACATGTGCGAGGCCTCCCTCTTTTTCTTTTCCAGGCTTTGTTCAAATGCTTTACTCTCAATATGGCCCTGCCTGACCACTCTGTTTGATGGAAGCCACTTTTCTGCCCCTGATCATTGGATACACCTCTTTCCTTTTTTTTCTCTCTCTGAAATTTACTTAGGCATTTTGTTTCCTTCCAATCTTTCCTACTAGTATTGAACATTCTTGCCTGTTTTGTTGACCTGTATATTTCTAGTACCTAGGGAAAAAAGTCTGAAATCAGTTAGCCAACAGTATTGCTTTTAAAGGAATAAATGAATGGAAGGATAATAAAGAAATGAATGAATGGATGAGGTTAATTTTATATGGTTTGGGCTGTTACCAAGAAGGACCTGGGATTAAAGGACTAGTCTGCCCATGTACAAAAAGTCCATCAATCTTCTTAAGTAACATCACTAAAAACCAATTTCCCTCTTATTATTCAGGCATAGCATACTCAGTGAAATCTAAACTATAGTACTATGGCAAAATCACATCATATTGTGTATAATCTTGTGTTTATAGGTTGAATATATGTTAGGGAATCATCTAATCACTGTAGAGGAAAAATGTCCTTTCAAGGTATTGTTTGATTGAACAGACCACAGAACATGGACTATCCTAGGGACCTCTTTCAACATAATCTGGTATTTCAGTATGTCTAATTTACTCTTCAAACAACCTCAAATATAGGGTTCTGGGGGAATTTTAGTTAAATCTTCTATATGTCTCCCCTAAAAGAACTCACTAATATTTGTCATACAACTAAAGCTGGTTTTCTCTCTTTAGAGGAAAAAAAGGAGATGAGCAAAACATATTTATCAAGAAGTCAGAATGATTTGTTATATACTAAAATAATGAGTTGCATATATTTAAAAACAAATACTCTGTAATGTTTTCATTACAAGTAAATACTTATACACAAGTCTCCATGTTCCTATGAGAACTATGTCTCTCTAGAAATTATGGTTAGCATGTGCTGATAATAAAGCTATCAGAATAGATTAGGACTTGCACAGTGAAACTGGATGCCAGAGAAGGAATACATTCAGAGTTTTCAGAGGTCCCATAAGTAACATCTTATTATTTCCTGAGTGTGGCCACATTAAGAAATAGACAAAGAAATCAAATGGACAGCAAAATGTTAACTATATTAGAGATAAAGTTGTATTAGAATCAGTAACCTCATCTGTGGCCACAGTTAAATTTTCTGATTAGTTTCTAAAATATATACCATACCCTTAGAAATTCAGGATCTAGCATATTCTATAAGTTTAGGACTCAAGTGAATAAAGCCTTTGTCTTGACATTCTGAATAGGGATATTACAAAGGTTCTGAACTGATCACACTGAATTTCTTCTCTCAATTCTGTCAATTAGGAAATCTACTTCTCTTGATAATGAGAGAGGAAGGGTCCAGAAAAATCAGAAGCATTTCCAAATTTTGATTCCTGGGAAAAGAAAATTTTCTTTTGTATGAGATTATGAGGAATAGGGGATTTGTATTCTTCCTTAGCAGAGAAAATTACAATAAAGTTGACTCTTATCAGAACTCACTATTCATTATCCACAAAAGACATAATAGGAGGGAAAACTCAACTTTCAACCATTCAAGTATCCAGTTACAACAGAATCTTTATGACTGATCACTTAAGACTTTTAAAAATGTATGTGTAGACAGTAAGAAATACTTGGATTTTTACTTTAGAAGGTGAAACCACTTGAACAAGTGAAGTGATATCTAGATATTTTCTGATAGCTTGGGGTAGAGAAAAAAGTTTGATTGTGAAATATTTTGTCATATCTGTCACCTGCTGCTCTTAAAAGTATGTCTGTTTATTATGAAGGGCCAAAATTAAGCCCTGACCAGGCAGAATCCAACTCTTTCTTTGCGATGAGCTGGGCACAACTGAGCAACTGAACTGAACTGAGGCAGAATCCTACCTTATTTTGTCAAACAGATAAGTAGGCTCAAATGTTATCCCATTTAATATATCAAGAGGGTAAAGCTGAGCTTCACAAACCTACTGAAGGACTTTCCATGGTCTAAGAGCAAAAAAGATAAAAAGTGAAAGTCACTTAGCCATGTCTGCCTCTTTGTGACCCCATAGACTATACAGTACGTTGAATTCTCTAGGCCAGAATACTGAGTGGGTAGCCTTTCCCTTCTCCAGGGGATCTTCCCAGCCCAGGGATTGAACCCACGTCTCCCACATTGCAGGCAGATTCTTTACCAGCTGAGCCACAAGGATAGCCCTCTAAGAGATCTAACACCCAAATCTCTAACTTCACACCCAATATCAGTCTTCCACTTTGGGGGCTTGCATTTCTTGCTCAAAGTCTTTCCTATTGGTATTTAAGTGTACAGAATGAATAAATTTCCCTTTCCAGAATTATAAGCAGGAAAAAGATATGGTGAGTTTCAATTTCATGTATATAAAACTGAAGGCAGCCAATGATTTCATTCTGTTCTGTCACCAAAACCCAATAAGCTACGTGGTCAGTTTCTTGAGTTTAGGCTCTGAGCCCATAGTGCCCAACATGGTGTTGTTTAGAAAGAGGGCCTTAGTAAGTACTTTTGCCATGAATGAATCAAAGTCTCCTCTTGGATATGACTGTGGTTTGTGATGGATTNTTCTGGCAGTAATTTAACACAGCTTCTTAAGGAAACTTCCAGCCCGCTCCCTAACCCCTCTCCCCTCCTATGTCCCAGCCCATCCTGGCTTGTCTCCCTTTTCAGCCTGAGCAGTCCCCCTCATTCAGTGATGCCTGCTGAGTTCTCCTTAACTCTCCAAGATACTTGCTCTTATGAGTTGATTTCTGTCCTCCAAAGAAGAGGATATGTTGAAGTCCTAGCTGTGAGTGTGACCTTATTTGGAAATTAAGATGAGGCCATTAGCGTGATGGCCTGAATGGAAGGAAATCCAAAAAAGAGGGGACATACATATACACAGAGCTGATTCCCTTTGTTGTACAGCAGAAACACAACAGTGTAAAGCAATTATACTCCAATAAAAATTAATTAAAAAGATGAGGCCGTTGGGGTGGGTCCTATTCCAATATGACTGATATCCTTAGAGGGAATCTCGCAAACACAGACGCTCACACATGGAAATGCCACGTGAGGACACCGAGCGAAGATGGCCGTGGAAGAGGCTGGAGTCATGCTGTCCCAAGGCAGGGAATGCCTAGGGCTGCCAGAAGCTGGGAAAGGCGAAGAATCCTCGCCTTGAAGCTTCTGAGGGAGCTTGGCCCTGCCAACACCTTGATCTCAGACTTTTAGCCTCCAGAATTGTAAGACAGTAAACACAGTTCTTCGCCGGGGAAACTGTGGCTCTGGGAGCAGCAGTGAAGCCTCCCCAGAAGACAGTTTGGCAACCACTGTTTATCCTGCGCTTTCTCAAAGTGATCTTTTTTTTTTCCTGGCTGTGCTCTCAGCCTGTGGGATCTTAGTTCCCCCACCAGGGATTGAACCCAGGCCCTTGGCAGTGAGAGAATGGAGTCTTAACCACTGGACTGCCAGGGAACGCCCTCGAGGTGCTGTTGACCATCTCCGATGCTAACCGAGCCTTTTTCCCCTGCCCCCCAGAATTGGTGGGTACATGCACTGGTGCTGTAAGCTGCCCACTCTGTGTGACCCTGGATAAAGTTCTGCCAAAGCCTTTTCCTCCGGAGGCCAGCCTTTGTTGTGGAAAGCACTGCGCACAGATCTCCTGGGATTTCTACTCCTCCTCCCCTGCCTAAAGCCAGGAGGGGATCGTTTTTCAGCTTTTCACTCTGAGAATCTGGTGGGGTGCCTGGAGGCAAAACCCAGGAAATGAGGCAGCTCTCCCAATACTGCAGCTCCCACAAAGCTTCTTACTTTTAAGCTAGACCACACTGAGCCACTAGCAATTTGTCAAAACTGTCATTTAAGTATGCCCACTAGGTTTTGGCTCTGGTAGATTTTGGTTCTCTGTTAAGCAGATCTCAGGTTCGAGTCTGTGGATTTGTCTGTCTTTCCAGATTTGGGGGCGCAAGTTTGCCGTGCAACCTCAGTTCTCTGATGGGCCCCCCAAAAAGCCAATGATTTTCAGTCTTTTCATCTTCTTCACATCATAATGATGTGTTACGATTTCCAAATTCTTTACATGTTGGAGCTGAAACTGGAAGTATTCTTTTATAATATTAAAATAAGTGGCTTGTAGATCACTGTAACGGTTAGTTTTATGTGTCAACTGAGTTAAGGGATGCCCAGAGAGCTGGTAAAACATCTCTTGGTGTGTCTGAGGGTGTTTCCAGAAGAGATTAACATTTGAATCCACAGACTGATTGAAGAAGATTGCAGTCACCATGGCAGGTAGGCATCGCCCAGTCAGTTGAGACCTGAACAAAAAGTCAGAGGAAGGGCCAGTTTATTCTCTGCTTTAAACTGGGACATTCATCTTTTTTTTGCCCTTGGATATCGGTGCTCCTGGTTCCCAGACCTTCAGACTTGGGCTGGGACTTGCATCATCAGCCCTGTGATTCTTGGGCCTCTGGACCTCAACTGGAACTTACGCCATCAACTCTCCTGGTTCTCAGGCTTTTGGACGTGGACAGAATCAAACCACCAGCTTTCCTGTGTTTTTAGCTCTCAGCAGATTGAGGAACTTCTTGTCCTCAACGAGCACAGGAGCTGGTGGCCAATGATCTATTCTATTAGTTCTGTTTTACTGAAGAACCATGACTAATACATCCTCATATAGTTGAGTCTTGCTTTTTTTTTTTTCCTAAACAGCCTGTCAATTCTTAACTGTTAACTTTTAATCCACTCACCTTTAAAGTTACTAAGTATAGTTGATTAAAATATACCATTTTGCTAGCTGTTTTCTGTTAGTTTCATTTCTTCTATTTCTTCCCTTTTCTGCCTTCTCTAGTTTTATTATTTAAAAAATAAAGTTGATTTTATCTCACTTATTTTTTCTACTTCTTTTAAAAACTTTTGAGTCAGGCCATAGAGTTTACAATGTACATTTTGAAAAGTCTGCATCTGCCTTCCGATGGTACTATTTCATGTGGTGAAAGACTTGAAAACAGTGTTATCTTGAGTCCCAGTCCTTGTCCCCTTGTCATCATAGATTCACTCTTAGGTGTGCAATAACCACCCAATACATTGTTACTATTAGTGCTTTAAAGACTTGCTTTAAACATCTTCCTTTGGTATGCTGAAAAATGTTAAGGTGGTATGAAATGACCAAAAAGAGTAGAAAAGAGATACAATGAAGAAATCCAGGTAACTGAAGAATCATAAGAAATTTTGGAAAGATGTTTGTAATAGAATACCCATACTGATGACCTAGAAGGAAAATCAGAGCTCCCCTGGAGTCTGGATGCTGAGAGTCCAGCCCTTAATTGTTGGTGACCTGGGCTCCTTTCAGGGCTGAGAGAAGAATGCAGGAGATGGGTGATTCTGCAGTGGGAAAGATTTCCTGAGTCAGAGGGACCATGGTCCTCTGAATAAACCTGTTCTTCCTCAGTTTCGTCATTACTGGTGTCATGGTGTAGACCTACAGGCCATCTCATTCTTGGTTCCTCATCCAGCACCATGCACACACTTTCAAGTCATACTTCTTTATCCATTGTAAAAACCTCTGGCTTTTGATCTGAGTCTTCTTTCAAACAATATGTCACTTTGTGGATAGTGAAAGACTTTTTAGTCTTCACTTAATGAAAATTGATATTTTGGAATTTGCTTAAATTCCCCCCCACCTCCCCAGGACTTCCCTGGTTGTTCAGTGGTTAAGACTCTGCTCCCAATGCAGGGGGCATGGGTTCAGTTCCTGGTTGGGAAACTAAGATCCTACATGCTGTGCAGCCAAAAATAAAAATTAAAAACAAGTTTTTCCTTTCTTTTTTTAATTACTATTTTCCTGCCCTCTTTTGGTTTAATAAAATATTTTAAAGTTTTCCTTTATTTCAGTTATTGGATCTTTAAAGAGCTATACCTAGTTTAAAAGTAATTTTAAATTTGGCATTTTGGTTAACTAGTCTTCAATACAGTGGGGAAAATTATAAGTAAAGTCAGTGAAGTCACTCAGTCATGTCCGACTCTTTGTGACCCCATGGACTGTAGCCTACCAGGCTCCTCTGTCCATGGGATTTTCCAGGCAATAGTACTGGAGTGGATTGCCATTTTCTTCTCCAGTGGGGAAAATTATAAGCCTTTTCAATAAGTGGTTTTTGGAAAACTGGATATACACATAAAAAAGAAGAAATCAAGTCCTTATCATAGACCACACACAAAAATCAACTAAAAATGGCTTAAAAATTCTAGAAGAATAGAGAAAAAGCTTAAAGTTGGCTTTGGTAATGATTTCTTGAATATGACTCCAAAAAGCACAGGCAACAAGAGCAAAAACTAGAAAGATGATATCAAACTAAAAAGCTTCTGCACAGCAAAGGAGTGAATCAACAAAATGAAAGGGCAACCTGCAGAGTGAGGGAAAATATTTTTGAACCATAATCTGATAAAGGATTAATAACCAAAATATATAAGAAATTCCTACAACTCAAAACCAAGATTAAATAAATGATCTTATTAAGGAAGACCAGAAACTATAAAACTCCTAGAGGAGAACATAGGCAAAACACTCTCTGACATAAATTACAGTAGGATCCTCTGATCCACCTCCCAGAATACTGAAAATAAAAGCAAAAATAAACAAATGGGATCTAATTAAAATTAAAAGCTTCTGCACAACAAAGGAAACTATAAGTAAGGTGAAAAGACAGCCTTCTGAATGGGAGAAAACAATAGCAAATGAAGCAACTGACAAACAACTAATCCCAAAAATATACAAGCAACTTATGCAGCTCAACTCCAGAAAAATAAACGACCCAATCAAAAAATGGGCCAAAGAACTCAATAGGCTTTTCTCCAAAGAAGACATACTGATGGCTAACAAACACATGAAAAGATGCTCAACATCACTCATCATCAGAGAAATGCAAANGTTCTGGCCTGGAGAATTCCATGGACTGTGTAGTCCATGGGGTCACAAAGAGTCGGACACGACTGAGTGACTTTCACTTACTCACTTCACTTACAGTTAATTACTGAAATAGTCCTTTTCCAAAAATAAATCTTTGTTTTTAGTGACGTGCCTCCTTTCTTTCACAATCTTTTCTTTTCTTATCTTTTATAAGCAGAACATAGTTTGATTTTTGTATTTCCATCCAGTCTGACAATCTTTAGCATTTTTTAAACATTGAAGTTATTTAATTTTCAATGTTGTATTAGTTTCTGGTGTGCAGCAAAGTGATTCAGTTATACACACACACATATATGCTTTTTCACATTCTTTTCCACTATACTATTGGGTATTGAATATAGTTCCCTGAGCTTTACAGTAAGATCTTATTGTTTATTTATTTTATACATAGTAGTGTATATCTGCTAATCCAAAACTCTTGTTTTATCCCTTCCCCACTCTCTTTTCACTTTGGTAACCATAACTTTGTTTTTCACATCTGTCAGTTTGTTTCAAATATGTTCATTTATGCCATATCTTAGACTCCACATCTAAGTGATATCATAGGATACTTGTCTAGAACTTTCTGACTTACTTCACTTGGCATGATAACTTCTAAGTCCACCCATGTTGCTGCAAATGGCATTATTTCATTCTTTTTTACAACTGAGTAGTTATTTCACTCACAGAGAAGGCAATGGCAACCCACTCCAGTACTCTTGCCAGGAAAATCCCATGGATGGAAGAGCCTGGTAGGCTGCAGTCCGTGGGGTCACTGGGAGTCGGACACAACTGAGTGACTTCACTTTCACTTTTCACTTCTATGCGCTGAAGTAGGAAATGGCAACCCACTCCAGTGTTCTTGCCTGGAGAATCCCAGGGATGGGGGAGCCTGGTGGGGTGCCGTCTATGGAGTCGTACAGAGTCGGACACGACTGAAGCAACTTAGCAGTGTTTCACTGTATGTACACACCACATCTTCTTTATCCATTCCTCTATCAATCGACATTTAGGTTGCTTCCAGGTTTTGGCTATTGTAAACAGTCAATGAACGAACACTGGGGTGCATGTATCCTTTTGAATCACATTTTTCTCCAGATATATGCCCAGGAGTGGGATTGCAGGGTCACATGGTAGCTCTATTTTCAGTTTTTAAGGAACCTCCATACTGTTCTCCATAGTAGCTGTACAAATTTACATTCCCACCATCAGTGTACAAGGGTTCCCTTCTCTCTACCCTTCTCCAGCAATTACTGTTTGTGAAATTTTGATGATAGCCATTCTGGGTGGTGTGAAGTGATATCTCATTGTAGTTCTGATTCATATTTCTCTAGTAATTAGCAACGTTGAACATCTTTTCATGTGCCTAATGTCCATCTGTATGCCTTCTTTGGAGAAATGTCTATTTAGGTCTTCTGTCCATTTTTTGAGTGGGTTGTTTTGATGCTGTTGAGTGTCATGAGCTCTTTGTAAATTTTGGAGACTAATCCCTTATCTGTCACATCATTTGCAAATAATTTCTCCCAATTTGTGGGTTGTCTTTATGGTTTAATTATTGTTTGCTGTGCAAAAGCTCCTGAGTGTAATTAGGTCCCATTTGTTTCCTTTTGTTTTTATTTCCACTATACTGGGAGATGGAATGAAAAAGATATTGCTGTGATTTATGTCAGAGAGTGTTCTGCCTATGTTTTCCTCTAATTTTATAGCATCCAGTCTTATAAATAGGTTTTTAATCCATTTTGAGCTTATGTTTCTGTATGGAGTTAAAGAATGATCTAATTTCATTGTTTTACATATAGCTGTCCAGTTTTCCCAGCACCATTTATTTGTTGTATAGTCTTGTCTCCTCTGTCATAAATTGACCATAGGTGCAAAGGTTTATTTCTGGGTTTTCTATCCTATTCCATTGATCTATATTTCTGTTTTTGTCCCAGTACAATATTATTTTGATTAGTTAACTTTGTAGTATAATCTGAGTCAGGGAGCTTGATTCCTCCAGTTCCGTTCTTCTTTCTCAAGACAGAGCAAGCGTCCTTTAATTTCATGGCTGCAGTCACCATCTGCATTGATTTTGGAGCTCCCCAAAATACAATCTGTAGCTGCTTCCAGCTGCTTCCACTTTCCCCCCATCTATTTGCCATGAAGTGATGGAACCAGATGCCATGATCTTAGTTTCTTTATTGTTCAGTTTCAAGTGAGTTTTTTCACTCTCCTCTCTCTCTCACTCTCATCAAGGGGCTCTTCAGTTCCTCTTCACTTTCTGTCATTACTCAAGAGGCTATCTTTTCTCAATTGTGTATTCTTGCCTCCTTAGTCAAGATTAATTGACTATGGTGGGTAGATTTATTTCTGGGCTCTGTATATCTGTTCCATTGATCCATATGTATGTTTTTCTATCAATATCATGCTGTTTTGATTACAACAGCTTTGCAGTATTGTCTGAAGTCTGGGAAGGTTGTGCTTCTAGCTTTGTTCTTTTTACTCAGGTTTACTTTGGCAAATTTTTTTTTTTATGGTTCCACATAAATTTTAGGATTATTCTAGTTCTGTGAAAAACATCATAGGTAATTTTATAGGGATCACATTAAGTGTATAGACTGCTTTGAACAGTATAGCGATTTTAAAAATATAGTACATATGCCGATCCATTCTTGTGACCCCGAGATGAATCCGACTTGATCATAGTATCCTCAGTTGCTTGGTAATGTCCAACTCTTTCACAATCAGGGGCTGTAGCTCCCCAGACTTCTCTTCCCATGGGATTATCCTGGCAAGAATATTAGAGTGGGTTGCTATTTCCTTCTCCTGTGGCTCCTGCATTGGCAAGTAGATTCTGACTCACCTAAAAATTTCTTAGATTTGGCTTGCTAATATTTTGTTGAGAATTTTTGCATCTATATGAGGCAAAGATATTGTCCTGTAATTTTCTTTTTTGTTATTGTCTATGTCTGGTTTTGGTATCACAGTGATAACAGCTTCACAGAATGACTTTGGGAGAGTTCTCCCTTTTCAATCTTTTGGAAGAGTTTGAGAAGGACTGGTATAAATTCTTGGTATGGTTGGTAGATTTCTTCAGTGAAGCCATCTGGTCCTAGACTGTCTGCAGTGATTTCTGGTGGTGGTTGTTTTTTTTTAACAGATTCTATTTCACTTCTGGTGTATTACGTTATTTCTTCTTGATTCAGTTTTGGTAGGCTGTATTTTTCTAGAAACTTGTCCATTTCTTAGTATAGTTCAAAGTATTCTCTCATGGTTTTTTGCATTTCTGCAGTATCAGTTACTACTTCTCTTTCATTTCTTACTGTGTTTATTTGGGTCCTTTCTTCTGCTTGGTGAGCCTGCCCAGAAGTCTGTTAATACTGTTTACCCTTTCACAGAACCAGCTCTTGGTTTTATTGATTTTTTCCTACTTAAAAAAAAAATTTCTATTTATTATTTCTTTCCTTCTGCTGACTTTAGGTTTTATTCTTTTTCTTATTCTTTTAGGTGGTAGGTTGTTTGACACTTTTCTTATTTTTCTGAGGAAGGCCTGTATTACTATGAACTTCCCTCTAAGAACTACTTTGCTGGATCCCATAGATTTTGTATGGCTGTTTGTCACTTGTCTCAAGGTATTCTTAAATTTCTATGATTTCATTGTGGATGCATTGGTTGTTTAGCCACCATATAATCTTTTTTTTTTTTTTCCTTTTCTTATTCCTCTTTCTATAGTTGATTTCTAGTTTCATGCTGTTGTGGTCAGAAAAGATTCTTTGGCTTTTAAATGGAATATTCAGTGCATTTACATTTAATGTTATTTCCTAATGCAAATAGATTTAAATACTATTTATTTTCCTGTGTTCTCATTTCTTCTCTGTTCATTTTTTTCTCCTTTCTTGGCTACTTTGGATTAATCAAGGATTTATTATTTTTTCTTACTTGGTAATATTCTTTTACTATTCTTGTAGTAAGCTAGAGCACTGGTTTATAAGATAAGGAACCTGAACCAATACAAGACCAATATCTGAGAACTTGAAAGAAATGCAGTTTTTCAGATCTCAATCCAGACTAAGAGAATCAGAAATTCTGAGTAGGGCCCAGGAATCTGAATTTTTAACAAGTCTTCCTAGTTATTCTGATATATACTGAAGTATTAAGAATCAGTACCCTCTATTTTGCTACGTCTTTGAGTTAGTACTTTTACTACTTGCCACACAATGCGAAGACATTCAGCACATGTATTTCCTATCTTACCCTAGTACTGTCATGTACTTATTAACTTCTGCAAGTATTTTAGACCCAAATCATTGTGTTACACAACAGCACTGCTATTGTTTTTATCACTCAATACATATTTATATTTACTGACATACATATTCTTTTGGTTTTCTTCATTCTCTTCTGCAAAGGGCAATTTTTCTTCTATATGAAAAATTAACCTCCTTTAATTTTTNGCACTGCTATTGTTTTTATCACTCAATACATATTTATATTTACTGACATACATATTCTTTTGGTTTTCTTCATTCTCTTCTGCAAAGGGCAATTTTTCTTCTATATGAAAAATTAACCTCCTTTAATTTTTTAAATATGGGTGAACTAGTAACATTCTCTAACATTTTGTTTCTGTAAAAAACTATCTTTAACCCTTTTTCATAGAAATTCTAATTTGAGAATTCTGGGTTAGCAGGTATTTCCTTTCAGCACTACAAAAATTTCATTCTGGTGGTGTCTTTTATCATTTCTATTCAGAATTCAGTGTGTTTCTTTAAAGTTGCCTGTTATTTTCCTGATTTTAAGGGTTTTTTTTTAATTCTTATTTTTTGTAGTTTTGATTTTTATTTGCCTAATAATGATTTCTTTTATTTGGTCTTTCCTGAGCTTCTCAGGACTTCTTGAATCTATACTGTGTTATCTTTTATCAGTCTTAAAAAATTAAAACACTGTTTCTTCTCTGTTCCTCTTTTCTTCTCCTCTGGAACCCTAATGGCAGGTTTGTTAGAGCTTTTCCCCATATCCCATTTATCTCCTAAATTTTCTGAATTGTCCAGGATTTTCCTTCATGCGTCAATCTGCACATTGTCTACTGACCTATCTTCCAGTTCACTGATTCTCTCCTCTGGTAGGTCTAAAAACCCATCCATTGAATTCTTAATTTCAGTTGTAATACTTTTTAGTTCTCTTGATTCTTCCACACAGATTCCAATTAAATTTTCTATAATTTGCCTATTTTCTTCAACGTATTAGTCACAGTTATTTAAAAATCAGTATCTGGATCACTTGTGGATACTGTGATATCCTTTGTCTTTCCCCTGTCTTCGCATTTAATTACTTGGTCTTGTTTCCTGGACTGTCTGACAATGCTTTCCTGAAAATGAGACCTAAAGCTGAGGATATGTTATCTTCCAGAAAAAAATTTAGTTTCCTTTTGGCAAGTAGAATATTAGCATACCACGCTAATAACAGTCTGAGACTGGTGTTATTTTTGGTTTGCTCTTACTCATAGAATGTAATCTTTCTGAATTATCGATCTGAAATACTGGGGTGTTTACCACCGCTCCCTTCTGGAAGAACTACAATTTTTGTTCCCCCTTCTCTATGAGACTGCTGAATCCTGGCTAGTGCCAACTCTACTTGATTTGTCTGTGTCCAAGTCCAAGCACACACAGGTTAGCGGTCAGTAAAACCCTTAAGTGGATACTGCTTGCTAAAAGTTGAGGTCACTTTTGAGATTCCTCAGGATAATGGTCCTTAAGCCCTGGCTCTTTGGCAAGCTCAAACTTCAACTTTTACCTCCCTGGCTCAATGACTGCTCAAGGTGGGCAGTTTTCCGTTCAGCCTCTATGCCATGCACTGAGAAGTGGGAAACGTCCCAAAGGAAAATGTGCATAGCTTATCTCAGTGTGCTACCCTTCTTATTGAGATTTTCACTTCTGAAGTCCTATCTTTTTCTCCAATGCCTCTCCCCTCTTTTTAACTGGTGGGAGTGTGGAGTGGTAATTTTATATAGATAGGGAGAAGGGTTAATCTGATACTAGCTATTCTATCATATCTGAAAGCAGAAGTCCAAAAACTCCAGCTCCTTTATTTAGTCATGAAGTCTCAGCATTACTATTTTCTAATTGTTTCCTAACAGCCATAACTTCTATGTTTAGGCCTCAGTATCTCCTACTTGGACTACTGCAAAGAACAGTACTGGATACTTCTGATTTCAGCCCACAGGTTTCACCAGAAATACTCAAGTCTAGCTGGGTACCCTTAGGGATGATTTTTAAAAGTACAGATTTTTGGGTCCTCTCCAAAAAGAAAAGTAACTGATTTGGTAGGCCTGCAATGGAATCTAGGAATTACTACCACCACCAAACAAACATACACACTAACATACTCATCCCTCTCCTAAGTGATTGGGATGGCATCAGCCTGTATACTGTTATCTGAGAAAAATTATTACTCTTTATCTCAGCTGCCAGTTTCCTATCTAAATTAGAAATCTGACTCTGATTATAACCTGTCTTCTGTTAATCCATTAACTTTAACAAATAGGAAGATACTACATATAGCAATTGAGTATGTGTCTGTGTTTGTGTTTATGTAGGTGCATAAGAGAGTACAAGAATGAGAGATAAAAAACAAAGAGCAAGTGAAAACAAGGAAAATAAGAGGAGAGGGTAAAAGCAAGACTGACAGATTAGATGAGTACAAGTGTGGGAAATAAACGTCCTCAAGGTGCCCATCATGGTCCAGTAAGGAGGAAAGAAATGCAGAGAACTGAGTTACTTCATGAACCTCCCACAGCCTTTATAGGGCTTTGAGATATGAGGTTAAGAAACTACCTTCATTTCAAATATCTCTCGATACAAAGAGGTATTTGTATCCCACTAGATATACTTAATAATGAGCTGGCACAAAGTTTTGACCCTTGTGTAAAAAATAAAAAATTGCAGTAGACTACCTCATATTATTTCTGGGTATGTACCTAGACTTGAATATCATGAAAGATGTTGACCAACATTCAAATAAACTTTAGAAGTTTGACTGAATTATTTACCTTACTGGATTCAGCTGATGCCCTGGGATTTTGTCAATCTTTTTTTAAATCACATATTTAGAGGGGTAACCAATGATTTTGAAACAAACTGATTCAATAAAATGCTGTACTCAAAAAGTTTTTGGGACTGGAAATGTCAAGAATTTAGATTTAATATAAAGCTTCCCAATAAGTATTTTTCAATTTTCCAGAGAATTATTTATTTACTTCTAACTTATGTAAAGCTAAAAAGCATTGAGGATTCAGCTTTCAATCTGCCATGCATGGTTTGGTCAAACTGATATCTTCTTGAACCTCAACCATAAAGAAACCTGTTGCTACTATAAAAGCAAATAAAATGTATTACTCAATGACATTTCAAAAGTGTTCAAAAAGAAGAATTACTTTGTTAGTCACAGTGTTGATTGCCAGAGTTGGAGAGGCACTTCCCGAAATAATACACTCCATTCCCAAAGAATCTGAATCTATGCTATATGGAGTTGAGGCCTAAAATACAAGAACAAAATAAATAATTATTAGCTCATAAAACCACCAAATTTAACACAATTTGAAGTAATTTCACAAAATTCTCCAACATCCAGTTTTGTACTTTGTTTCTGAAAATAAACTCCTTGCTGAATTATCTTCTACTATATTTTAATAGGCTACCACTAACCTGATATGGAGAAGGAAATGGCAACCCAATCCAGTATTCTTGCCTGGAGAATCCCAGGGACAGAGCCTGGTGGGCTATTGTTCATAGGGTTGCAAAAAAGTCAGACACAAATGAAGTGACGCAGCACACACCCACTGACCTAATAATCACCATGGGCTATGGAGTGAGTTTACAAATATTAGAGACAAACTCTGTAGCTGATACCACTAATAGTCCACTAATGTCAATCCCTCCCTCTTCTACCTTTTAGTAATGGATCTATGTAGTCATTAATTCATCAGTGCCCAGCTAAAGATCACCTTTTCCAGCCTCATTTGCAACTACTTGCAGCGATGGGACTAAGGTGTGACAAATGGGATTTGAGCAAGAATGATGTGCGCAACTTTTGGGTCACATCTTTGAAAAGAATTTGCTTGTCCCCCATTCTCTTTCCCTCTCGCTGCAACCCTGGGACACAGATGTGGTGGTAGTGATCCTGTATAATCAGAAAGCCAAAGTTAATACCCTCAAAAACAATCTCAAAAAAGACAGAATGATCTCTGTTTGTTTCCAAGGCAAAGCATTCAACATCACAGTAATACAAGTCGATGCCCCAACCACTAAGGCCGAAGAAGTTAAGTTAAATGGTTCTATGAAGACCTACAAGACCTTCTAGAACTAACACCAAAAAAAGATGTCCTTTTCATCATAGGGGANTTTAAGCCATTCCTCCTCTTTGTCACATCCTTCCTTCTTACTTTTCATTGACCTACTGGATGCTGTGGGCTGAGATGTCAAATCTTATCTTAGGATTTGAGAAGCAAGTTGTTCACATCAACTTCCTAAACAAGTTTTATTTTTATCTTATGCCATTTTCATACAGCTCAGCAAGGCAGTATTTAGTGAGCTCAACTTTGCTTCCTGATGGGGCAAGTTTTCCTGAAGGTCTTATTTTAAAATGAGAGGATGGTATGAGCAAGTCAAAAACTGAAAACAGCTATGGGTCACACAAAACCGTGGTCCACTTGAACAAACCTGGAACACATTTATGAATTTGGGCAAAGTTATGTTCAAAATTACAGAGTCACTGGCATTTTGAACAGGCATAAATAGATATGCTTTTTTTCCTGTGTTATTGAGAAAGTGTGGCTATTTGAACTTCAGTACAATCACAGGCTGAGTTCTGTGTAATAATCATTTGTTCTATATTCTTTAAAGGTAGGATTTCTTAACTATTGTATATGTATGTCTTGCATATTTGACTCAGCCGACCTGCTGTTATATTTGGGCATTTCCACACTTAGGTGCTTTAGTTCATTTTTGGGGTGAGGAAGACAAGCCAAAGAAAAGAGTTTTTCAAATCACCAAGCAAGTCAGTCCAGTTTCAAATTCTTGCCTCACAGATGGCATGGGGTCTTACCCTTGTTTAGAAATTCTACACAAATTCGTATAAGACGAGCACCATTTGGGAGTGTAGTCACCAAGTGGCCAAACAGAATCCATCTGCTCTACCTTCTCCAGAAAGCTTTATCAGGATACTGTTGAACACCTGGATTCCTCTCATGATCTGGCCAGCCTTACTGCACAGCCTGGGCTGCTGTGTCCATGGACTGATGGAATGAGTACCCTTAGGAGTATACACACCACATTCTGAGCTGACACATACTGTGAATCTAGAGAAAGGGTGATTGGAGCCTCTCATTTCCAGTGGACCAAAGGTCAAGGTGAGTGGGTTTCCAGGCTTCAGCAGTTATAAAAACGCAAAGAAATGGAGTGATCGTTTCACTCTCATATTCAAAAACTTGGTAATGATGCCAATTCTCCCCAAATCAATCTACAGACTTATAGGACTCCCAATCAAAATACCAGTTGGATCTTTTAAAGGTGCAAGCAAATCAATATTAAAATTGATATGGAAAGACACAGAAGCCACAATAGCTCAAACAATTTTGAAAATATTTTATTATACATTAGTTTAAAAATGAAATGAAAACTCTCAATGGAGTTCTATTTCTTCCTCTATCAAATCTGTACTCTCTCTGCACACATGCGAGCCCCTGCATAATCTGCTTGCCCTCTTTTTCATGTTTCTAGGTAGGTTTCTTCGCTGTCCTCTGAGACGGTTCAGTTGTGACACTCCCACCGCCCCCCGCCCCATACATCTACATTCTTTTATGAACAAACATTATCGATCTTTTATAAAAGGTCAGCCACCAGTGACCACCCTTGGGGGTGCAAGAGCTTCTGGGCTATAAAAACCCCTCTCTTCCCTCCTCCTCGCGCTTCTCTTCCCCCCTCTTCTTCTTTCATTCAAATCAAGTCCCACCCCTTTGCCACACCTGCTCCAGCCATTCTTGTAACCACCAGACTCATTCTCTTGTCATCCGTACCAATAAACTAACCACACCACAGCTGTTTTTTTTCTGCCTTCTTCCAGTTAGATTTTAAGTTCTTCGAAAATAGGAACTTTTTGTTTATTTGCTTTTTCAGTCAGACTTCAGATGATCAAACAGCTCTTCACATAGAGTAAGTGCCCTATAAACAGTTCACTGTTTAAAAAAAATGCATTTAATGTGAATGAGCAAATGTTAATCCTAGGAAATTATGAACATGGTTCTGAATTAGGAGGAGACCTGAGTGTTCACAGTTCACTGCAAGAGCTGTATGTTTATAGGTGAATCAAGTGATAGAACCAGGAATGACATTTTATTAGTGTGGGCATTTTAGACACAGAGAGAATGCATGGACTGTTACACCCCAAAAGGTTAACAATCCATGGCTCTGTGTGGCAGTTTTGAATGGCTTTGCTCCTTAGATTTGTTTATCTTTATTGGCTAAATTTTCTAAAACCCTGTCATTTATTTTTGATAAGAAATATTGTTATGTAACACTAACCCTAATTGCAATAAAGGTCAGCATTGTTTATCTTCTTAACAAGACATAGATAATACTTTAAAAATCAAACCAGATCAAATCAAAGAGTTAAACAAGTAGTTCACAGCAGTCCCAGAAAGAGGCAGGATTTTTGTAAGCTAAGTTGAACAACTGTTGATTTTGAGGGCAGCAAGCAGCTGTCCTCAGTTCAGTTCAGTTCAGTCACTCAGTGGTGTCCAACTCTTTGTGACCCCATGAATCGCAGCACGCCA
>SJYV01049956.1:0-11724 GCA_006410875.1 Neotragus pygmaeus | reverse complement strand
CTCTGCTTTTTAATATCCTGTCTAGGTTGGTCATAGCTTTTCTTCCAAGGAGCAAGCATCTTTTAATTTTAGTCACATCTGCAGTGATTTTGGAGCCCAAGAAATTAAAGTCTGTCACTGTTTCCATTGTTCCTCCATCTATTTGCCATGGAGTGATGGGACTGGATGCCATGATCTTAGTTTTTTGAGATCATTGAGACATTTAGGTGGTACCATGTACATTTCCATATTCATTCTTTTCTGTAAGTAAAAATAGGGTTGGGGAGGGGCTTTCTGGAGACTTAGGGACTAAGGCTAGTTTCTCTCTTGTTCCTCTTGACCCCCTTTTCTGACCTGGAGAAAATAAAAGAGTCCAACATTATGAAGGATGTTCAGGGGAAGAGGGAAGGATCCCACTTGATAGGATGGGGCCAGACACTTGCAAAGGAAATATCTCAGGAGAGAGCTTGGAGGGAGACTTAAAATGGAGATAATACTGTCAACACCTCCCCAGAAACTGAGAGAGGAGCAGGGAGCTAGATATCTGGAAGCTAGAACTTTAACTGCCTGGATGCCCTTTTCCAAAACCCTACCCCTTCCTCGGAGGGACTTGGACATACTCCTTGGTTTCCTTTATCCTGGTCTGCCACATGGCCTAAGATGGTGGTCATCTCTCCAGGTTTTTAGCACCCTTTTCTAAATGGGATTTGATGAGACCTCACTTCTTGGAGAGTTATTTCAAACAGAGAGGGAATGTTAACTGGACATATGGGAGGAGTGGGCTCCAGAAGAAAATACAGGGTTACCCAGAAAGGCAGAAATCTAGTTCCCCAGAGTGGAAAGAGAAAAGACATTCAACAAACAATAAATATTTATTGAGTACCTTATCATGTACCAGGTACTGTGCTGGACCACCCCTACCCCAGCTTACCCAAAATGAAAAAAGATAGAGTCAGAAAACACAAATGCTGAGGGTGAGGAAAGGGCCAATTGAGCAAGAAAGCTGAGGGAACTGAGAAGCCTGAGATGATGGGGACTCGGCCTGAGGCCTTCTTTTTGGCCTCCTCACTCTAATCCTCCCCCTCTTCTGTGGTGGCATTCTGGTACTGCTGGTGTTTAGAGATGAGGTTGTCCATGTTGCTCTCAGCCTCAGTGAACTCCATCTTATGCATTCCCTCACCTGTGTACCAGTGGAGGGAAGGCCTGCCCACAGAACATGGCAGTGAACTGCTCAGAGATGCACTCGAAAGCTTCTGGATGGTCGTGCTGTTGCCAGTGAAGGTGACTGCCATCTTGAGGCCACGGGATGGGATGTTGCAGATGGCCGTCTTGACATTGTTGGGGACCCATTCCAAGAAGTAGCTTCTGGCTTTGTTCTGCATGTTGAACATCTGTTCATCCACCTCCTTCATGGATATTAGCCCACAGAAGACAGCATACACCATGAGGTACTGAAAGGTTGTTGCTGAATCATGAAAGATGCTGGGTTTCTTGGCCTCCAGAGGAGAAGAATTCAATCCAGGGCCAGAGACTAGGCTTGATTGCTCAGAGCTTTTGTGTAATAAAGTTCTTCCGTGGTGGCTCAGAGGTTAAAGCATCTGCCTCCAATGCGGGAGACCCAGGTTAGATCCCTGGCTCAGGAAGATCCTNCCGGACCTCGGCACAAGGCTACCATGGCACACAGCCCGGAACTCGGTTCAAGGCTACCGAGGCACACAGGATGGACCTCGGCGCAGGGTGATTGCAGCACACAGCATGGACCTCAGCGCAGGGCACCGTGGCACTCAGCCCGGATCTCGGCGCAGGGCGACGACAGCACACAGCCCGAACCTCAGTGAAGGGCGACCATAGCAAACAGCCTAGAAATCTGTGCATGGCGACAGCCTCACAGAGCTTGGAAGTCGTTGCTAGTCAACTGTGAATCACAGCCAGGTCCTCGGTGCATGACGAACACTGCACACAGCCCGTACCTTGGCAAAGGGCGACCGAGGCAAACAGCTTGAAACTGAGTGAAGGGTGATCGCATCACACAGCCCAGAACTCGTCGCTAACCGACCGCGGAACACAGCCCCGACCTCGGTGCAGGGTGAAGGTTGAACGCAGGCCGTAACTCAGCCCAGGGCGACAGCAGCACACGGGCCGGACCTTGGCACAGGGCAACCATGGCACAAAGGAAGGACATTGGGGCAGGGCGACCGTGGAACACAGGCCGTATTTTGGCTCAGGGCGACCGGGGCAAAAAGCCCGGACCTCAGCTCAGGGCAAATGTGGCACATAGCCCGAACTTCAGTGAAGAGCGACCGAGGCACATAGCATGGCCCTTGGCACAGGGCGACCCTGGCACACATCGCGAACCTCAGGAATTGGCGACCGCAGCACACAGCCCAGACACCAGCGCAGGCTGACTGCAAAACAGAGCCCGGACCTCAGAGCAAGGCTACCGCAGCACACAACCGGGACTTCGGTGCAGGGTGACTATGGAAAACAGGCCGGACCTTGTCGCAGAGCGACCAAGGCACACAGCCCGAAACTCAGTGAAGGGCGACCATGTCACACAGCCTGGAACTCGTGGCTAGCCGAACACGGAACACAGTCCGGACTTCAGGGCACGGTGACCGTGGCACTCAGGTGGAATCTCAGCACAGGGTGACTGTGGCACACAGGCCGGACATCGGCTCCAGGCGACCGAGGCACACAGCCCGAACTTCAGCGCAGGGGGACCGCGGCACACAGCCCGGACCTCTGGAGCAGGCTACCGCGACGTACAGCCCAGACCTTGGCAAAGAGGAATTGCAGCACAGAGCCGGGAACAGGTCACAAGCCGAGGGCGGAACACAGGCCGGACCTCAGCACAGGGCGACCTCAGCACACATCCCGGACCTGGGGAGATGGCGACCACAGCACACAGCCCGGATCTCGGTGCCAGGCTAATATGGCACACAGCCTGAAACTCGGCACAGTGCGACCGCGGCACACAGCCCAATCCTCAGTGAAGGGCGATCGCAGCACTCAGCCCAGACCTCGGCACAAGGCTGCTGCGGCACTCAGCCCGGTACTCGGTTCAAGGCTACTGAGGCACACAGGCCAGACCTCAGCACTGGGTGACCACGGCACATAGCATGGACTTCAGCGCAGGGGCTCGTGGCACACAGCCCGGACCTCGGGACAGGGCAACCTCGGCAAACAGCCCGGACCTTGGCGAAGGGCGACCGTGGCACACTGCCCAAAACACAGTGAAGGGCGACCGCGGCACACAGCCAGTAACTCGTCCCTAGCCGACCACGGAACACAGCCCCGATTACGGCACAGGGTGACATCGGAACACATCTGGACCGAAGCACAGGGAGACCACCACAAACATNTGGCGAAGGGCGACCGTGGCACACTGCCCAAAACACAGTGAAGGGCGACCGCGGCACACAGCCAGTAACTCGTCCCTAGCCGACCACGGAACACAGCCCCGATTACGGCACAGGGTGACATCGGAACACATCTGGACCGAAGCACAGGGAGACCACCACAAACATAAAGGACATCAAGCAGGGTGACCGCTGCACACACGCTGAACTTAAGTGAAGGGTGACCGCAGCACACAGCCCGAACTTCAGTGAAGGGCAACCGGAACACACATCCCGGACCTCGATGCAGGGTGACCCTGGCACACAGCACGGACCTCGATCAAAGGCGACCATGGCACACAGCCCGGAACTTGGCACAGGCGACCGCGGCACACAGCCCGGACCTTGGCGAAGGGCGACTGTGGCACACTGCCCGAAAAACAGTGAAAGGTGACCACGGCACACAGCCAGTAACTCGTCGTTAGCTGACAGCGGAACATAGTCTGGATTTCGGGACAGGGAGACTGCAGAACACAGGCCAGACGAAGGCACAGCGCAATCGCGGCACACATCTAGGACATCAAGCAAGGCGATCACTGCACACAGCCTGACCTCAGGGAAGGGTGACCGCAGCACACAGCCTGAAATTCATTGAAGGGCAAGAACAACACATCCCCGACCTAGACGCAGGGCAACCCTGGCACACAGCACGGACCTCATCTGAAGGAGACCACGGCACACAGCCCGGAACTTGGCAAAGTGCGACAGAGGCACACAGCCTGAACCTCAGTGATGGGCGACAGCGGCACACAGCATGGAACTCGTCACTAGCCGACTGCGGAACACAGTCTGGACATCGACGCAGGGCGACAAGGGCACATAACCCGAAACTCATTGAAGGGCGACCACATCACACATCCTGGAAATTGTTGCTAGCCGACCGCGGAACACAGTCCGGACCTCGGAGCAGGGTGACCATGACACTCAGACCGGACCTCAGGGCAGGGTGACCACGACACATAGGCCAGACCTTGGCACAGGGTGACAGTGGCAAATAGGCCAGACCTCAGCGCAGGTCATCCGCAACACACAGGCAGGACTTTGGTGCAGGGTGTCTGTGGAACACAGACCGGACATCGGCTCAGGGCAACCGCGGCTCAGAGCGTGGAACTCAGCGCAGGGGGACCATGGAACACAGCCCGGACTTCTGAAGAAGGCTCCCGTGGCACACAGCCCAGACCTTGGCAAAGGGGAAATGCGGCAGAGAGCCGGGAACAAGTCGCAAGCCGAGGGCGGAACACAGGCTGGACCTGGGCATAAGGCGACCGTGGCACACAGCCCAGACCTGGTGAGATGGCAACTGTGGCACACAGCCCAGACCATGGAAAAGGGCAACAGCGGGACACAGCCCAGACCTCTGCAGAAGGTACCTCGGCACACAAACTGGACCTCGGCCCAAGGCTACCGCTGCACACAGCCCGGAACTCAGTTCAAGGCTACTGAGGCACACAGGTCGGACCTCGGTGCAGGGCATCTGCGGCACACAGGCAGGACCTCGGCGGAGGGTGTCTGCAGAACGTAGGCCGGACATCGGCTCAGGGCGACCGCAGCTCACAGCTCGGACCTCAGCATAGGGGGACCGTGGAACACAGCCCGGACCTCTAGAGAAGGCTACCGCGGCACACAGCCTGGACCATGGCAAAGAGGAACCGCGGCACAGACCCGGGAACAGGTCGCAAGCCAAGGGTGGATCACAGGCCGGACCTGGGCAAAGGGCGACCGCGGTACACAGCCAGGACATGGGGAGATTGCAACCCTGGCACACAGCCCGGACCTCGGAACAGGGCGACCACGGCACAAAGCCCAGACCTCTGCAGAAGGCTACCTCGGCACACAGCCCGGACCTCAGCACAAGACTATCACGGAAAACAGCCTGGAACTCGGTTCAAGGCTACCGAGGCACACAGGCCGGACCTCGGCGCAGGGCGACCGTGGCACACAGCATGGATCTCGGCGCAGGGCGACTGCGGCACACAGCCCGAAAATTAGTGAAGGGCGACTTTGGCACACAGCCCAGATCTCGTGGCCAGCCAAAGGGGAACACAGCCTGGAACTTGGTGCAAAGCTAACACAGCACACAGCCTGGACCTCGGCGCAGGTTGCCCATGGCACACAGCCCGAACCTCGGTGAAGGCTGACCACGGCACACAGCCCGGAAATCTGTGCAGGGTGACTGTGGCAGAGAGCTCAGAACTCGTCATTAGCCAACCGCGGAACATAGCACAGACCTCGGCACAGGGTGATTGCAGCTCACAGGCCGGATCTCGGTGAAGGGCGACCGCGGAACACAGCCCGAACCTCAGTGAAAGGCAACTGCAGCACACAGCCCGAAAATTTTCGCCCGCCGACCACGGAACACAGCCCGGACCTCGGCACAGGGTGACCGCAGAACACAGCCCAGAAATCTGTACAGGGAGCCCGTGGCACTGAGCCCGTAACTCGTCACTAGCCGACCACAGAGCACATCCTGGACCTCGGCCCAGGGCTACCACAGCAAACAGGCCGGACCTCGGCGCAGGGCGACCACGGCACACAGCCCTGACTTTGGCAAAGGGCGACCGTGGCACACTGCACGAAACACAGTGAAGGGTGACCGTGGCACACATCCAGTAACTCGTTTCTAGCCAAAAGCAGAACACAGCCCGGATTTAGGCACAGGGCGACCGTGGAACACAGGCCGGACTGAGGCACAGGGCGACTGTGCCACACATCATGTACATCGAGCAGGGCGAATGCTGCACACAGCCTGAACCTCAGTGAAGGGTGAACACGGCACACAGCCCAAACCTCATTGAAGAGTGACCACAGCACACATCCCGGACCTTGATGCAGGGCAAACCTTGGCACACAGCACAGATCTCGACGGAAGGCGACCACAGCACACAGCCCGGAACATGGCGCAGGGTGACCGCGGCACACAGCCCAAACCACGGTGGAGGGCAACCGCAGCATACAGCATGGATCTCGTCACTAGCCAACTGTGGAACACAGCGCAGACTTCAGCACAGAGTGACCGCGGCACACAGGGCGGACTTCGATGCAGGGAAGCTGCAGCACACATCCGGAACCTTAGTGAAGGGCAACCGCAGCACACATCACGGACCTTAACTTAAGGTGACCCTGGAACACAGAACAGCTGTCGGCAGATGTTCAGTGCGGCACACACCCAAGATTTCGTAGCAGTGTGACCACGGCATACAGGTCGGACCTTGGCTCAGTGCGACCGCGGCACACAGCCCGGACTTTGGCGCAGGGCGACCGGGGCACACAGCCTGAACCTTAGTGAAGGGCGACCGCTGCACAGAGCCCAGAAATCTGTGCAAGAAGACCATGGCACAGTGCTCGGAACACATCGCTAGCCAACCCCGAACACAGCCCGTACCTCGGCACAGGGTGACCGAAGCAAACAGGCCATTCCAAGGCACAGGGCGACGGCAGCACACAGCCCGAAATTCAGTGAATGGGGACTGTGGAACACAGCTCGGAAATCCTTGCCAGCCAACCGCGGAAAACAGCCTGGACCTCGGCGCAGGGCGACCACGGCATATAGCCTGAACTTCAGTGAAGAGTGACCGAGGCACATAGCGTGGCCCTTGGCACAGGGCGACCCTGGAACACATCACGGACTTCAGTAGGTGGCGACCTCAGCACACAGCCCGGACACCAGCGCAGGGTGACTCCGAAACATAGCACAGACCTCGGAGCAAGGCTACCGCGGCACACAGCCTGGATCTCGGCGCAGGGTAACTACGGCAAACAGGCCAGACCTTGTCGCAGGGCAAGCAAGGCACACAGCCCGGAGCTTTGCGAAGGGTGACCAAGGCACACAGCCCGAAACTCAGTGAAGGGCGACAGCGTCACACAGCCTGGAAATCATCGCTAGCTGAACGCGGAACACAGTCCGGACTTCAGAGCAGGGTGACCGTGGCACTCAAGCGGGACCTCAGCACAGGGTGACAGCGGCACTTAGGCCGGACCTCGGCACCAGGCGACTGTGGCACACAGGCCGGACATCGGCTCAGGGCGACCAAGGCACACAGCCCTGACCTCATCGCAGGGGGCCCGCAGCACACAGCCCAGACATCTGGAGCAGGCTACCGCAACACACAGCCCAGACCTTGGCAAAGAGGAACCATGGCACAGAGCGGGGAACAGGTCGCAAGTCGAGGGTGGAACACAGGCGGGACCTCGGCACAGGGTGACCACGGCAAACATCCCAGACCTGGGGAGATGGCGACCGTGGCACACAGCCCAGACCTCGGTTCCAGTCTAATATGGTACACAGCCCGAACTTTGGCGCAGTGCGACCGCAGCACACAGCCCGATCCTCAGTGAAGGGCGACTGCAGAACACAGCCTGAACCTCAGTGAAGGGTGACCGCGGAACACAGCCCGAACTTCAGTGAAGGGCAACCGCAGCACATCCCGGACCTCGACTCAGGGCCACCCTGGCACACAGCACAGACATCAACCAAAGGAGATCGTGGCACACAGCCCGGAACGTGGCCCAGGGTGACCGCGGCACACAGCCTGAACCTCAGTGAAGGGCGACCGCAGAACACAGCATGGAACTCGTCACTAGCCAATTGTGGAACACAGTCCGGACTTTGGCACAGGGCTACCGTGGCACACAACCCGAAACTCAGTGAAGGGCGACCATGTCACACATCCTGGAACTCGTTGCTAGCCAACTGTGGAACACAATCCCGACCTCACAGAAGGGTGACCATGACATTCAGACCGGACCTCAGCACAGCGCGACCATGACACATAGGCTGGACCTTGGCGCAGGGTGACCGTGGCACACAGGCCAGAACACGGCACAGTGTGACCGTGGCACACAGGCATGACCTCGGCACAGGGCGACCGCGGAACCCAGCCCAGACCTTGGTGAAGGGTGACCGTGGCACACTGACCGAAACACAGTGAAGGGCGCCGCGCACACAGCCAGTAACTCGTCGCTAGCCGACCGCGGAACACAGCCCGGATATCGTCACAGGGCAACTACAGAACACAGGCCGGACCGAGGCACAGGGCGATCGCGACACACATCAAGGACATCGAACAGGGCGACTGCTACACACAGCCTGAACCTCAGTGAAAGGTGACGGCGGCACACAGCCCGAACCTCAGTGAAGGGCGACCGCGGCACACAGCATGGAACTCGTCACTAGCTGACCGTGGAACACAGCACGAACTTCAGTACAGGGTGACCATGGTTCACAGGGCGGACTTCGATGCAGGGCAACCGCAGCACACATCCCGAATCTTGGTGAAGAGCAAGCACGGCATACATCCCGGACCTTAAGGCAATGCGACCCTGGAACACAGCATGGATGTTGGCAGATGTTCACTGCAGCACACACTCAGGATCTCGTAGCAGAGTGACCAGGGCACACAGGGCGGACTTCGGCTCAAGGCGACCGCGGCACACAGCCTGGACCTCGGCACAGGGTGACCGGGGCACACAGCCCGAACCTCAGCGAAGGGTGATCGTGGCACACAGCCTAGAAATCTGTGCAGGGCGACCATGACACAGTGCTCGGAACACATCCCTAGCCAACCCCGAACACAGCCCGGACCTCAGCACAGGGCGACCGAGGCAAACAAGCCATACCACAGCACAGGGCGACTGCGACACACAACCCGGATCTCGGCGCAGGGCAACGGTGGCACACAGCCTGAAATTCAGTGAAGGGCGACTGTGGCACACAGCTCGGAAATCATCGCCAGCCAACCGTGGAACACAGCCAGGACCTCGGTGCAGGGCGATCGCAGCACACAGCCCAAACATTGGCACAGGGCTACTGCTGCTCACAACCCAAACCTCTGTGAAGAGCGACCACACAACCCAGCTCAGAAATCTGTGCAGGGTGACCGTGGCACAGAGCAGGGAACTCGTCGCTAGCCGATGGTGGAACACAGCCCGGACCTCGGCGCAGGGTGATTACGGCAAATAGGCCGGACCTTTTCGCAGGGAGAGCAAGGCACACAGCCCGGACCTCCACGAAGGGCGACCAAGGCACATAGGCCGAAACTCAGTGAAAGGTGACCGCGTCACATAGCCTGGAACTCGTAACTAGCTGACCGCGGAAGACAGCCCGGACTTCGGCACAGGTCGATGCGGCACACAGCCCGAAACTCAGTGAAGGGTGACCACGTCACACATCCTGGAACTCGCTGTTAGCCGACCGCAGAACACAGTCCGGACCTTGGAGCAGGGAGACCGTGACGCTCAGGCTGGACCTCAGCACAGGGCGACAGCGACACATAGGCCAGTATTCGGTTCACGGTGAACCGCGGCACACAAGCCGGAACTCGGCACAGGGTGACCACATCAAACAGGCCGAACCTCGGCGCAGGGCATCTGCAGAACACAGGCCGGACTTCAGCTCAGGGTGATCACGGGTCACAGCCCGGACCTCAGCACAGGGGGACCATGTAACACAGCCTGGACCTCTGGAGAAGGCTACCGCGGCACAGCCCAGACCTTGGCAAAGAGGAACCGTGGCACAGAGCCGGGAACAGGTCGCAAGGAGAGGGTGAACACAGGGCGGACCTGGGACAGGGCGACCATGACACAAAGCCCGGACCTGGGGAGATGGCAACCGTGGCACACAACCCGGACCTCGGAACAGGGCGAACACGGCAGAAAGCCCGGACCTCTGCAGAAGGCTACCTCGGCACACAGTGCAGACCTCAGAACAGGGCAACTGTGGCACACAGCCCGGATCTCGGCACATGGGGAATGCGGAACAGAGCCCGGAACTCATTGCAAGCCGAGGGCAGAACACAGCCCGGACCTCGATGCAGGGCAACCTTGTCACACAGCACAGACCTCGACCGAAGGTGACTACAACACACAGCTCGGAACTTGGCACAGGGCAGACCGCGGCACACAGCCCAAACCTCTGTAGAAGACTACCTCGTCACACAGCCCAGACCTCAGTGAAAGGCGACCGTGGCACAAAGCATGGAACTCGTCACTAGCCGACCGCGGAACAAAGCCCGGACTTCAGCGCAGGGTGACCAAGGAACACAGCCCGAAACCCAGTGAAGGGCGACCACATCACACAGCCTGGAACTCGTTGCTAGCCGACCATGGAACACAATCCGGACCTCAGAGTAGGGTGACCGTGACGCTCTAGCCGGACCTCAGCGCAGGTCGACAGTGACACATAGGCCGGATATCGGTGCAGGGCGACTGCGGCACACAGCCCAGACTTCGGCGCAAGGCTACCGTGGCACACAGCCCGGAACTCGGTTCAAGGCTACCGTGGCACACAGACCGGACTCGGCACAGGGTGACTGCGGCACACAGCGCGAACCTGGGGAGATGGCCCCGCGGCACACAGCCTGGAACTTGGAACAGGCTGACCGCGGCACACAGCCCGAACCTCTGTAGAAGACTACCTCGGCACACAGCCTGGAACTCGGAACAGGGTGACCGTGGCACACAGCCCAGACCTCGGCACAGAGGGAACGCGGCACAGAGCCCGAAACTTGTTGCAAGCCGAGGGCGGAATGCAGCCTGGACCTCGGTGCAGGGTGACCGCGGCACACAACCCCAACCACAGTGAAGAGTGACTGAGGCACACAGCACAGACCTCAGGGCAGGGTGACCCTTGCACACAGCACCAACCTCGGGAGATGGTGACCGTGGCACACAGACCGGACTTTGGCTCAGGGCAACTGCAGCACACAGCCCAGACCTCGGTGCAAGGCTAACATGGCACAACCCGAACCTCTGCACAGGGTGACCATGACACATAGCCCGGTTCTCAATAAAGGGCAACCGCATCACACAGCCCGGAACTCGGTTCAAGGCTACCGTGGCACACAGACCGGACCTTGGCATAGGGCCACTGTGGCACACAGGCAGAAAATCAGAGAAGGGAGACCGTGACACTCAGCCCAGTATTCTGTGGAGGTAGACTGGGGTACAGACCTCGGAACTCATCGCTAGCCGATGGCGGAACACATCCGGGACTTCAGCACAGGGCGACCGCGGCACACAGGCCGGACCTCGGCGCAGGGTGACTGAGGCACACAGGATGGTCCTCGGTGTATGGCGACCGTGGCACACAGGCCGAACCTCAATGAAGAGCCACCACGGCACAAAGCCCAAAAATCTATGCAGGGTGACCATGGCACAGAGCTTGGAACTCATCACTAGCTAGCCCCGGAAAACAGCCCGGACCTCAGCACTGGGTGACCGCGGCACACAGCCCAAATTTCAGTGAAGGGCGACTGTGGCACACAGCCCCAATTCATCGCCAGCTGACCACGGAACACGGCCCGGACACTGGCGCAGGGTGGCCGCAGCACACAAGTCAGACATCAGCACA
>SJYV01049955.1:5903-19361 GCA_006410875.1 Neotragus pygmaeus | reverse complement strand
AAAAAAAATAAAAAGCTTTGATACTACACATTTATATAATATAGTGATAGTGCTTTCCAAGCTGCTCAAGTGGTAAAGAATTGGCCTGCGAACGTGGGAGACCAGGAAGGAGACATGGTTTGAAACTTCGGGTCAGGAATTCCCCTGGAAGAGGAAATGGCAACCCACTCCAGTATTCTTGCCTGGAAACTCTCACAAGCAAAAGAGCCTGGCAGGCTATAATCCATGGAGTAGCAAAAAATCAGACATGACTAACCAGTTGAGCATACACACACACACACACACACACACAGTGATACAGCTGAAGACAATTAAATGAATATCCTAGACTCATACTACCATTCAAATACACAGAATTAATTTCAATTTGTTTAAATGGGACATCAATGTACAAATTGATAATATAAAAAAATCACATATGATAAAATCATACCCATGGGTAAAGTCCAGATAGTTGTTTGTTACTATCAAGAAACAACATGGAAACATTAATCATTGGTGAAACAAAAATAAGTTCTTTTTGCCTATTGGAAATACCATTACAAATAGAAGGGAGAGAATTTGAAGTAACAGATTTTTAATATTTAAACAATGTGAATTAACTAAATAAACATTTTAAATGAAATTAAAACATGTAAATGGAAACAAAATATTTGTTCTTCTTAAACTTTGAAATTATTCACCTCAATATTCAGAGACTGTTAATAGTTGGTTTTTAAGTTGATGACTCATTTGTTCAATTTGCTTATTTTTAAATAAAAATATCTAGTAAGAAAATAATACAAACTTCTCTTTCTCACTTGTTTAATATAATTCCGATATGTTCAAACTGGTTTTAGAAAGCCAGAGGAACCAGAGATCAAATTGCCAACATTCGCTGGATGATCAAAACAGCAAAAGAGTTCCAAAAAAACATCTACTNTAGGTTTTAACAAATGAACAGTAGGAATATCTGAGCGACTACATCAAGTTTCAACCTGACATATCAAAAAAATGGTTTCTATTTATTCTTTTCAATTCAACTGAATTAAAAGGGGAAAGCATAATTCCAAGCCACATGTACCATAATGTTTGCTGTCTCAGATGAAGGGGTAGATTGTTCAGGTACTAGGGTTTCTCTGCGGCACCACACCCAGAGGTCAAGTTCAGTAGTTCTGGCTGCTAAACCGATGTACAAACTCAGACAGCGAGTAGACGGCTCCCCATCCGACCTCAGGATCCATGCTGATAAAATCATTCAGGTTCATCTTGGAATCTAAAAAAATATATGAAAGAAATGTCCTCTGCAGGCACAATTCTGGTTTAACAGCCCCAAAGACCAAAAGTAGGGAAAATTATTCCAAGATTTCATAAGGGATCAGTATCATTCTGTGGTATTCTTCTCAAATGTATAACCTCAACTGAATCAGGAAAAACATCACACAAACCCAAACTGAGGGACACCATACACAGTCACTGATCAGTATCCTTCGAAAGGGTTGTTGTTTAGTTGCTAAGTTGTGTTTGACTCTTTCGTGACCCCATGGACTTTGGCCCACCAGGCTCCGGTGTCCATGGGACTTCCCAGGCAAGAATACTGGAGTGGGTTGCCATGTCACGAGGGGATCTTTCCAACCCAGAGATCAAACCCACATCTTCTACACTGGAAGAAAAATTCTTTACCGCTGAGCCACCAGGGAAGCCCCTTCAAAAGGGCAAAAGTGTAAAAGAAAAAAAAATTGTCACAGATGAAGGAGTGTGAGGAGACATGACAACTACATGTAATACCCTGGGTTAGATTCTAGACCAGAAAAAAGAAATTGGGGTAAAAGTCACAAACTATAAATACGGTCTGTAAGTGAACAGTACTGTGCTGATATTTTTGTACTGATTTATTATTTTCTTGCTTTAGATAATTACGCCATGGTTTTCTCAGATACCCTGGAATTTGAGTAAAAGGTACAAAGAACTTTCTGCGCTTTTTTACTCAATTCTCTAGCAATCTGAAGTCATGTCAAAATAAAAAGTTAGATGAAACATGCACAAATAAACTGCTGATCTACTGGATAAAATGGCCAATTTATAGGAAATTCAGAAGACAGAAGAGATACAATCTGCAAAACCAGACCTTTTCTCCCAGATTCATTGCTTCAACAAATAAATTACAAGGAAAAAAGAGCTGGACTAGGAATCTCTACATATTAAAAAAAGACTCCACAGAGACATAACAACCAAGCATAAGGTAGGGGTTTTATTTGGATAATAATTCAAATAAATGTACTATAGGAAAAAGATTACAACTTTATGAGATAACTGTGAATCTAAACACTGACTAGAGAGATAAATGCTGATTTTAAAGAACTATTAAATTTTTTAGCTGTAATAATGACTCTGTGGTCATACTTTAAATAAACTAATCCTTATATTTTAGAGATTCATACTGAAATATGTAGAGTTGAAAGTACCTAATATCTGGAATTCACTTCAACATAATACAAGAAGGGGGAAAGTGGATGGGCTATCACCCATGAGCTGATAACTGTTGAAAGTCTCATTTTCTGTCTAGTTTTGTTTATGATTTAAATTTTCCATAACATACATTTTTTTAAAAGTGTGTACACATTTCTTCTTGTCCTCATTAAAGAATAGTTATAGAACTATACTCCTATCAAAAACTGTCAGGAAAGTGGACAAAGTATATTCAGCAACTCTTTCCACAAGCCAGACAATGGGCAACACGACTGACTGCTAAGAAAGCAGAAACAAGGGAGGGAGCCCTAGGACCCTCCAGTTCACTGCCCAGGGAGCATTTCCAGACCACAGCACAGAAGGAGCAACACGAGCAGCTCGGGGGTTCTGCCCGAGGGGAGACAGACCTGAGTCCAGCAGGGCACATTGGCTACTTGCTGGGGACAGAGCGTGGGAGAGGACGGAACTACGCAGACAGTGCTCCAGATTTCTGCAGAGGCCACTCAGCCTCTACCCCCAAGTCTGCCTAAGGACTGAACTCATGAAGCAAGGAAAGAAGCCCAGAAAGCAGCTGGTCTAAAAACTCCCAGAACTTCCACAGTCCCCACCAGCAAAGGGGGAGAGAATTCACAACACATGGGCATTTAGCAGAATCCTCAAAAGGGTTACACCTGAGTAGCGGGGCTAAATGAGTGCAGGGTGAAAGGCTGCTGAGAATCTGCACTGCACACTCAGTTGCTTCAGTCGTGTCCAACTCTGTGAGACCCCACAGACTGCAGCCCACCAGGCTCCTCTGTCCACAGGATTCTTCAGTCAAGAATACTGGACTGGGTTGCCATTTCCTCCTCCAGGGGATCTTCTCGACCCAGGGATGGAATCCGTGCCTCTTACGTCTCCTGCATTGGCAGGTGGGTTCTTTACTACCAGTGCCACTGGGAAGCCCATACTGAAAGAGTAAGTCTTGAAAGGACCCACCTGACCCATGTGATTTAACTGTAAGCTAGAACTGAATCCAATATTGTTTTTAAAAGTACCTCAAGATCTAGCAACTAACAATGTAACATTCACAAAGTCCAGCACCCAACCAAATAACATGAATCACACAAAGAAACAGGAAAACGCGACTCAACATCAGGAACAAAATCCATCAACGTAAACAGACTGAAATGACAGAGATAACGCAACCAGCAGACAAGGATCAGCTATTATAAACACACTCTGTATATTCAAAAGGGTAGAGGAAAACGTGGGCACAACAGAGAGAAACGGGAGATATTAAATCAGCCCCAAGTGGAATTTTTAGAGATAAAAAAATAAAATATGTAAAATGAAAAAGAAAATGCACTGGATGGGATTAACAGCAAATTAATGCAGCAGAAAAAAGATAAATGAATTTATAGACAAAATAATTATTCAAAATGAAACACAGAAAAATCCGAAAAAAAGTGATCATTGACTTAACAGAATAGGAATGAGGCATCTAACATGAGTAGGTGAAAGACAAGAATTTTTTTTTAAGGGGGAGATAGAGGTGGTGGCCAAAGGAAACATTTGAAGAAATAACGGCCAAATGTTTCCAAATTTGATGAAAACTATAAATCTACCAATCCAAGAATCTGAACAAACCTCATGTGGACTAAATCTAAAGAAAACTACAGTCCATCATAATTAAATTGCTGAAAATGGGAAATAAAGAGAAAAAAATCTTAAAAAGCAGCCAGGGGAGGGGGGAAAGATACACAACATTTAGAGAAACAAATATAAGAACAGTTTCTTTGATCAAAAACTAAGCAAGCAGAAAACAAGAAGAGAGACACCTTTAAAAAACTGAAAGAAAAAAACATGTAAAACTAGCATATATTGTCTAACAAATATATCTTTTCAAAAATGAAGACACTTGGGATACAGAACACTAGAAACAGAGTCTTACAACAAAAAAGCTAGATAATCAGCAAAACCAGGACTTCTGTTGATGTGATCAGACAGCCAAGGATGCATAATGACCAAGTAATCCAAAATAAAGGAAAGACAGGCGCCTCCCAGGAAAGAAGGGGTAAAAGTTCTTGCTTATCTGGGGTAGATGTACTTACCTGACTTACTCCATGTAAGTCAGCTAAAATCTTTACCCAATGGCTAAAGGAATCCTCAAGTTCCGAAATACAGTGGTAATCATTTTCCAGGACTTTTTAATGCAATTAAATAAAAAATGATTATTATCTGCAGGCATTCAACACCTACCAGCATTTAAAAATAAAATTAAAAAAATTTTAAAGATCAATATATAACAAATCATCATTTGCCTGTATCTCCCTAAGAGGCACTATAACATTTCTATTTACGTATAACACTAGTCCTCCAGCTAGGTTCAAATTAGCCAGTGTCACTATAACACACCATATGAGAACAGGAAAACGAAAGGACAGAGAGGCAGCAAATGGCTTAGAAAGAGAAAAGGACAGTCATGGTGTACCCTATAGTTCAGTCCAAGACTTGGGAAAGGTCCTTAAAAACTGAGCCATTAAAGGCTGGTGCTGGAACTGAGCTTTAGGGCAAGGCTGCAAGACTGTGAATCTTGGTTTCCTTCTTATCAGAGATGGGCAAAAAAAGGAGGGGTAGTTTCCTTCATTTAAAATACACTAAACGCTGAATTTAAAAGTGGGCCAGCAGACTCATGGCCACCAAAACTATTAAATGTTGGGGCCAAAATATAATGTGCAATGAATGACATGTGATAAATTTTAAGCCCCTAAGGGCCAATTCCATAACTAAATGCAGTAAAGCTGCTATGAAAGTTACCTAAACAGGCTTTAATTGCAAGTTTGATGTCTTCTTGAACCTTTTCTTCTTTTTTAACTTTTTTAAAAAATAAAGCAATATTAATTAGCTAAAAGTAATCCTCCCTTATCCTAACTTCAAACACATTCCTTTGATAAATGGGGCTTCCCTGGTGGCTCAGCTGGTGAAGAATCCACCTGCAGTGCAGACCTGGGTTCGATCCCTAGGTTGGGAAGATCGCCTGGAGAAGGGAATGGCTACCCACTCCAATATTCTGGCCTGGAGAATTCCACAGACTGTATAGTCCATTGGGTTGCAAAGAGTCAGACTTGACTGAGCTAAAAGTAATTCCCCCTTATCCTAGCTTCAAACACATTCCTTTGATAAATGGGGCTTCCCTGATAGCTCAGCTGGTAAAGAATCCACCTGCAATGCAGGAAACCCCAGTTCCATTCCTGGGGCGGTTCAATTGATAAATACAAGGCTTGAATTAACGGACTGACCACACCACAGAACATGGCCACATGGTTAAATTACTACATGAGAAACCAGTATGTTTACCCCACACTTCAGAGCAGATTCCTTTGAGTTCCAACCTCAAGTTCAGTAAGCCCCCAATGAGCTAGTTACACAGGGACAAAAAGAGACATCCCCTTCCCTGCTCTTGAGCACAGGGCGGTAATAGACCCTGCTACCCTCCAGCTGTGCCCGGGGGGCAGGCAGAGGGCTGGACCTTCATGGATTCCAGTGTTCATGTCTGCCAAGTGAAGAGGAGATGAACATAAGATAGGAGGGGGTTGGCACAAACAGCACCTCCTGGGAGGCAATCACCAAAACCCAAAGGAACAAGTAAAAGAGGACGGAGGCTGACAAGGTTTCCTGAAGGCTTACGACTTGTCAGCTCCTGTGGCAGAGCTCCTATGTGGAAGAGACACAGGGAGCCACACAGGCACTGTCCAGACCACACCCAGTAGGGTGTGTGAGATGAAAACAAGACCCACGAAGCCCTCTCTTGACCTAAGCTGGCCCAGTTCTGATGCTGAGCCTGGGAACCAGGTTGGTGGACCCGAAGCAATGCCAATATTAACTTTAAAAATCATGAGAGCTTTCCACAGAGTCCCCAAAATCAGGGATGGAATCTTCCTTCAGTGTTCATTCCCTTCAAATATACCAAATATACTTTTTACTTTCTTCCCTGCTGAACTCTGAACTCTAATGTTCTTTTTTCTGGCCTCCTTTACAGCCTGCAGAGCATCTTGACTCAGACAGCATCATCCTCATCAGAGGATGGTTTTTACCAATTAATGGCAACCTTGTGAATTACTTCCCACCATAAATTCACCCAGGTGAATGCTAGACAATAGTAATATGATGAAGAACCCTTGATCTACTTAAGTCTCGAGAAATTATTAACTGGACTGATGCCTAAAAGCACATAAATAAGATGAGTGGGACAATAAAACTGGCTAGCTCTCATTGCCTTTCTAATGCAGATCTTATTACAGAGATTTCACAAGTCTCAAAGAGGCACCAGGGGATTCCCTTCACCATAACATGAAACCCCACCACAGGAGGCTCTACAAGTCCCATGGTAAAGTGGCACAAACACACAGTTTTCCCCAAGTCTGGTGGACCAGAGGCAGGGATAGCCGATATTCCAACAACAGAGTTGTGGTTTGGCTCCCTGAAGCCTTTCCTCTCCCATGAAACCTTCCAATCCTGCTCTCTGAGCCTCCACTTCTGAGTCTGATAAATACACACAACTACACTCCCTCTCACCTCCTAACCACTCCGGGAGTCTTACCCAAACGACAGTGCACTTCCTGTCCTTGGTTAAGGGAACTCGCTCAACAGCACACTGATGGGAAACCCCTCTGAGAGGGCGTCCCCTGCTCACCTCCAGTCTCGATGCAGGGATACGAAGGGGGAGGCTCTCTCCAGTTTCCAATGGAGTCTTTCATGTGAGATCGGTCAGAAGCAAAGTTCTTCAGATATGAATCTGCACGGATCACTCTAAATTTCCTGCACGTAAACCAACACTCATTTAGGTTAACAGTTGAAATTCTAACTCAATTCTTACAGAGACCCATTTTCTATGACATGCACAAAACTAGGCACACATTTTTGTACTGTTAATGACAGGCAGATAGTTTAGTCGCTAAGTCGTGTCCAATTCTTGCGACCCCATGGGCTGTAGCACACCAGGTTCCTCTGTCCATGGAATTCTCCAGGCAAGAATACTGGAGTCAGTTGCCATTTCCTTCTCCACTATTATTGATACACAAACAGATATGTGGTTTTAACACCTGTTACAGATGCCATGAGGAATGATCAGCTGACGTTCCAAACTACAAAGGCGTGGAAATCTATCCAGTTGCCTTTTCTTAGTCAATGAATACATCAAGGACCAAGGGCATAATTTTTAGGTGTTGGTATCATGAAAGTGTTAGTCACTCAGTCGTGTTGGACAGTTTGTGACCCCATGGACTGTGGCCCACCAGGCTCCTCTGTCCATGGGATTCTCCAGATAAGAATACAGGAGTGGGTCCCCAGTGCCTTCTCCAGGGGATCTTCCTGACCTAGGGATTGAACCTGGGTCTCCTGCATTGTGGGAAGATTCTTTACCATCTACCAGGGAAGTCTATCATAGTCCTCTCAATTTTGGCATCATATGGCATCCAGCTCCCCCAACCCACACCACCCCACCACCCACACACCCAAAAATAAGAGTATGAAAGACATTCCGAAACTGACTTGAAGAAAATGTTTTGGATCTCATCACACAAAGTTTTAAAGACTGCCAGCCTTTCATATGATGGACAACCTTCAAAATATTTTGAATCTTCTGTGTAGTACATGACTTTCAAATATCAACTCAATGGTGAAGCCAAGACAAGCAACCTTTACAAAACCAATGCAGAAACAAACACGCAAACAAAGTAACTGTATAATCGTCAAAGTCTAACTTCAGAAAAGTAGGTAAACCCACCCGGAATTTCCTCACCTTCTGAATTGTGGATGGATGTCCTCATCAGACTTAAAGGCATCTTCCACGTATGTGTCAAAGGGGCAGGGGAACGGCAGGACAGTGTCAAGGTCATAAATGAAGCTCTGTCCTCCGCTTGAAACGTGAAGCAAGACAACGTGGTAATCCTAGACGTAAAAGTTGCTGAAGTTAACCAGGTTACCTTATGATGGAGTATTCCAAGGTTATAGTAATAATGCCTATCTACCAGCAAAAACATATACAAGGCTAATACAGCCCTCCTTAAAATAACAAAGCAAACATAAAACCCTGAAAACAGACCAGATGTCCAGTGACAGGGAAGAGTTACATAAACAGTGGAAATGTTCATGTACATTAACTGTATACCTTCAACCCAGCAATTTTACCATTAGCAATTCATCTTAGAGAAACACTGCCATATGCAAGTAAAGGTATATATTCAAAGAAAATCTGCAGTGCTGTTTTTAACTGTGAAGATTCAGAAATAATCAGAAGTCCACCAAGAGGGGAAAGGCTAACAAACCACGAGGCAGCCATAAGATGGGGTACTGCGCAGTTGCTAAAAAGAATTAGGTAAACTTTTGTGGAAATTGGATTAACTCCATGTTACACAGTTGGATAGAAAAAGCAAACTGCAGATTATTATACATTGTTTTTTAAATTGATGTGTATATACAGATGTGTATGTTCAAAAGTACACATTTGAGTACAGAGAAAAAGTCTATATGGATGTGAGTACAGAGAAAAAGTCTATTAGGATATCCTCCAAACCATTAACAAAGCGGAACGGCCTGAGGTCAGCCTGGAGAGGGAAAGAAGGACTTTAAAATGTTGTTGGGACTTCTCTGGTGGTCTAGTGACTAAGACTCTGAGCTCCCAATGCAGAGGGCCTAGGTTCAATCCCTGGTCAGGGAACTGGATCTCATATGCCACAACTGAGAGTTCTCATGCTGCAACGAAGATGAAAGATCCCTCATGCTGCAACTAAGACCCAGCACAGCTAAAGAAATACATTTTTTAAAATGTTGTTGCTACTGATTTTCAATCAGCCATGCCCTTATCTGTAGCCATTAAGGAAAAAGGACACAAAAAGCTTCTCCCGCACAGCTGGGTCCCAGCATGCATGTGAATTCTCAGTCTCAGCCCCAGACACAGGGTACTGCTCAAGCCAGCTAAGAGCTAGAACGGATGTCAAGAAGATTTATCAATGGACATGAGGGCAGTCTGATGCTCAGAATGCCTCGGAAGAAAAACGCTCACAGAGAACAGAATTGTGAGATTAAAACGTCCAATCACATTAGTACAATGTTAGGAATACCATATGTTTATAGTACTTCAGAGCTTACAAAGCACTTTCTCAAATGATGTTTCACTTGACCCTGTGAGGTAGGGGAAGACAATTAACTGAGACTGGAGACACTGTGCCATCAGAGCCCAAAGTGCTATCTCTGGCTTCAATTCTATCTTAGGAAAGCAGAAACAGCATCAGAAACGAACGCTTCTCTCCTGTCCTCCCCTTAATGCATCCAGCCCTCCCCTATAACTGTCTGAGACTTCAGCCTCCTGGGCCTCTTCACGTTATTCCACTCCACCTGCACTGTGTCTCCACCGCTCTCCCCCAATTCATCACTGCAGCTCCCGCTCAGATGCTCTCCCCACCCAGGAGTCCATCTTCGACCTTCTCCCAACCCTGCCAGCAGTAGTCTCTGCCATATCCCAAATTGGGTTCTCTCCTGACATCTACTTCATGTTATGTTTGTTTTTAAATACACCCTCCCAATTACTTGTGGGAAACTGTGCTATTAAAATACTGATAAAAAGATGAGAAAGATAGGTCCAAATGTTCAAGAAGTTCCTGGAGAAGAGAGTGGGAAACCCAAGTCAGTGGTGGCAGAGAAGTGAGAGGATGAGGGAAGACAGGAGGCGGGAGAGCCTGCAGGTTAGGGCATGTGAGGCAGGATCACCCAATTCAACTTCAGCCACGCCACCGTCAGCCTCTATTTCCTCTTCTGTAAAATGGGGATAACTGTAGTGTTTGAAAGTGAAAGTTGTTCAGTCGTTGTGTCCACTCTTTGAGACTCCATGGACTGTAGCCCGCCAAGCTCTTCTGTCCATAGGGATTCTCCAGGCCAGAATACTGGAGTGGGTAGCCGTTCCCTTTTCCAGGGGATCTTCCCAACCTAGGGATCGAACTGGGGCCTCCTGCATTGCAGGCGGATTCTTTACCAGCTGAGCCACAAGGGAAGCCCAACTGTAGTAGCTCACCTCATAGTATAACTCACACTGTTACTGAGAGAATTAATGAGATTATTACGTAAATACTCAGCCTTCTTAAAAGCCAACNTCCAATACTTTGGCCACCTGATGCAAAGAGCTGACTCATTTGAAAAGACCCTGATGCTGGGAAAGATCGATGGCAGGAGAAGGGGACACCAGAGGAATGGTTGGATGGCATCACTGACTCAATGGACATGAATTTGGGTAACCTCTGGGAGTTGGTGATGGACAGGGAGGTGTGTGCTGAGGTTCATGGGGTCGCAAAGAATCGGACACGACTGAGTGACTGAACTGGACTGTACATCGAGTGCAGAAGGCCTGAGGCAAGAATAAGCTAGTGAGGGCAATACAGGCAGGATCTTAGGGATGACTAGGAATTCAGGAGCCTGGATTGAAAAGTAAGATTTCATCATCAAGTAAGATAGTGAGGATCAGATATGGAAGGATTTATAAACCATTGTGAGAAGTTTGAATTTTCTTCTTTCTTTTTACTATACTGAAATAAAAAGTGTATTAGAGACTAGTATAGGCTTCCCAGGTAGCTTAGCTGGTAAAGAATCTGCCTGCAATGCAGGAAACCCCTGTTCGATTCCTGGGTTGGGAAGTGAAGGAAAGTTACATGGCTCAAAATAGCCTGGAGTTAAAACTCCCCTCTAGGTACCCCCCACCATCCTATGCAAAATAAAGAACTCTCACCCGAAGAAAAAAAAATGGACCTTAAGGTTGATTACGCCCAGCTCCCAGCCGTTTAAGAGATAACTGCTCCGAACAACTTTGGAGAACAGGCCCCCTTAAGACAGTAGATTTCTCTGTATACTTACTCTTTTCTTGGGTTAGTGCTGCAGCTCACTAATCTGACTGCTGCCTCTTCTCGCTTCATTAAAGGTGATCTGTTCCTGTAAAGCAGAGAAGGCAATGGCACCCCACTCCAGTACTCTTGCCTGGAAAATCCCATGGATGGAGGAGCCTGGTGGGCTGTCGTCCATGGGGTCGCTAAGAGTTGGACTGAGCGACTTCCCTTTCACTTTTCACTTTCATGCATTGGAGAAGGAAATGGCAACCCACTCCAGTGTTCTTGCCTGGAGAGTCCCAGGCACGGGTGAGCCTGGTGGGCTGCCGTCTATGGGGTCGCACAAAGTCGGACCCGACTGAAGCGACAGCAGCAGCAACAGTTCCTGTAAAATGCCGGTCTTTTTCTGAACCTCACCTCCTCTAACTCCCTTACCCTACACGAAGATCTCTTGGAGAAGGGATAAGCTACCCACTCCAGTATCCTTGGGTTTCCCTGGTGGCTCAGCTGGTAAAGAATCTGCCTGCAATGTGGGAGATTTGGGTTCGATCCCTGGGTTGGGAAGATGCCCTGAAGGAGGGCATGGTAATCCACTCCAGTATTCCTGGGCTTCCCTTGTGGCTCAGCTAGTAAAGAATCTGCTTGCAATGCAGGAGACCTGGGTTTGATCCCTGCATTGGGAAGATCGCCTGGAGAAGGGAAAGGCTACCCACTCCAGTATTCTGGCCTAGAGAATTCCATGAACTGTATAATCCATGGGGTCGCAAAGAGTCAGACACTGAGCAACTCTCACTTTTCACTTTTCTGGTGGGGCTGGAGGCTATGTCCAAATGACCAATCCCCAGCAAAACCTCTGGAGTCTCAGGGTCTGGTGAGGCTCCCCTGATGGCTCCCTGCAGGTTGTCACATATCTTTGCTGCAGAAGTGAGCACTGTCTACACCTCCACTGGGAGAAGACAACCAGAAGCTCTGCATGTGGAAGGCTCCAGCATTCTGCCCCCTACGTCTCTTCCCTTGGTTAATTTTAATCTGTATTCTTTGGCTACAAAACCCATTGTTTAGTTGCTCAGTCATGTCTGACATAGGCATCCTTAGGTGCGGTCTGTGAATGCATACCACTGATACCAACTTTATTGCCTTCATGTGTGTATCATTCTTCTGAGTTCCCCAAAAGTCAAAGATTTCTAGTTTCCCTGGTGGCCAAGCAGGTGGTTATATCATTTACTAAAAGGGAGGGACACAAATGTAGAAGCAAGTTATATGGAAAAACAATTTACTGTTCTTTAAGTGGGTGTTTGAAACCTGGCCATAGGGAAAGTTTAAGAGCCAAGTAGAGGTGTGGTTGCCATCTATGGGGTCGCACAGGGTAGGACACGACTGAAGCGACTTAGCAGCAGCAGCGGTGTGGTTCAGAGCTTGCCTTGCAGAGACTGGATTTGGAGACCCGGCTGTTGAAGTCACAAGCAGTAGGGTGGTTAACACTCCGGAAAGGGATGGCCTGAATTGCAACTCTGTAACACCTGGTTAGTAAGTGTTGCTGAATGACTGTATAGTACTTTGGGAACCATCAACACTTAAGGGCCATACAGAGCAAAGCCAGCACGGAAGGAGGCTGACAGTAAGAAGCCGTGGAGTTTGGAGGATCCATCAAGAGTGGTGGGATGCAATACAAGAGAAGTTCCGACAAAGAAGGATGTTCAGAGTGCGCTCGAATGAGGTAAAGTAGGAGAGAATTCTGCTTGACCACTTACCCGCAGAGGTCTACCATGACGACAGAGGGGACGAGTAATTTTATTTTGAAGAAGAGATGCTGCGCAAACAGGAAGAAATCCCGGTCTCACTGGGTAAGGGCTTTAAAGTGGCAGTGAAAAGAAATTTTTTCAGCTCTTCTCTGCCTTTAATAAAGTCTTACTGTATCTGGAAGTTTGGTTGAGACTACCGTCTCGGGATCTGTCTCTTTTCAAGGCCTCTCAGTAATGAGCAGTTGAACTCCCTGTTTAGGGACGTGCGCGGCCAGCCTTCAGCCTCAGTACCCCAGAAGTGAAGTAGCTCAGTCGTGTCTGATTCTTTGCAATCCCGTGGACTGTAGCCTACCAGGCTCCTCCGTCCATGCGATTCTCCAGGCAAGAATACTGGAGTGGGTTGCCATTTCCTTCTCCAG
>SJYV01049954.1:0-11255 GCA_006410875.1 Neotragus pygmaeus | reverse complement strand
AGCACGGAAGAATTGATGCTTTTGAACTGTGGTGTTGGAGAAGACTCTTGAGAGTCCCTTGGACTGCAAGGAGATCCAACCAGTCCATTCTACAGGAGATCCATCCTGGGTGTTATTTGGAAGGAATGATTTTGAAGCTGAAACTCCAGTACTTTGGCCACCTCATGCGAAGAGTGACTCATTGGAAAAGACTCTGATGCTGGGAGGGATTGGGGGCAGGAGGAGAAGGGGACGACCGAGGATGAGATGGCTGGATGGCATCACTGACTCGATGGACCTGAGTTTGGGTGAACTCTGGGAGTTGGTGATGGACAGGGAGGCCTGGCGTGCTGCAATTCATGGGATCGCAAAGAGTCGGACATAACTGAGTGACTGAACTGAACTAAACTGAAACTTTTAAGTAAGTTTGTGTTACAAGCTGATTTAATATTTTATAATTAAAAATGAATATTTTTAACATTAGGATTTTTTTAGAAGCAGAAGGAAAAAGCTCTGTGATTTAAAAAATAGGTGTCCAAGGACTTCGCTTGTGGTCCAGTGGTTAAGATTTTGCGCTTCCACTGCAGGGCCTGGTGTGGCGTCAGTCCCTGGTCAGAGAACTAACATCCTGTATGATGCATGTCAGAATCAAAACAACAACAAAAGCAGAGATATCACTCACACACAAATAGATGTCCAATAATTTTAGGAGAGAAGGGTTTTTCATAAAAAATTCGTAAAGTGTAGGAATGTGTGAAGACAAAATATTTGTATAGTTTTGTTCTTGATAGTATGGTACTTAGCATTTAGAATCCATTGTCTTCTAACATTATTTCACAGACATTTTCTTAAAATATTATAATTTTTATGAACAGCATTTTCTAATCATTATATGATCTGTCATGTGGATTTATGATAATTACCTATACCAGTGATATCAGAATTTATTGTTTCTTGTTTTTTAGTGTAATTTAAATTTTTTATATGAACCTTTATTTTCTGTTATCTTTTTATTAAAAACTTTTGATATATTTTATTGGAACTGCTTTTTTACATACTACCACAGTTTATATTTCCCCATGTAATAAGACTTGGCTACTCTAATAGGTAAAAGTAGTATCTTTCTGCTTTTAATTCCATTTGTATAATTATTTGGGAAAACTTTTGAAAAGTCTCTTGAAGACTTTTGAACTAGTCACTCAGAAGAGTTATACAACAGTAGTATTAAGGGGACATAAATATATGGAAAATAAGTTCTTGAAGTAAACATAAATAGTGTTAGTGAATTAAATAGTGTATTAAATAGTGAGGTAAACAAAAACCAAAATGTGTCTTGAAGTAAACCCAAAGGAATAAGGCCATTGAATTTGTATAACATAAGAAAAGCGAAAGGGGTTTTATTTTGTATTAAATGGTCCTATTAGTTTAGTAGAAAATGGATAGAGTGAATAAAAGCCACGAGTCTCATATTCTCATTTCTTCAAAATACACCAACACCTCATAAACTTAGTGAAAGAATATCAGTACTTAGAAGCTTACTTTTTATGGCTTATGTCATTGCTTAAAGTTTTTTTGGGGGGGAATTAGCTACCTGTTATCTAAAAATAGGTGTTTGGAACACAGAGCGAGACCACTCAAAAGTAGCAATTTGCAAGAAAGGAAAGAAAATAGCAGTGAAACTCAAAACTGTGAAGGGGAGGGTAGAAAATTTGTCCTTTATAAGTAAATTTGATAGACGATATAATTTAAGAATATGGATGACTGACAAACACTGACAGAAAAATGGAAGAGAATGAACTGATGTGTGATTTGGTTGGCAAAACAAAGTATAAACTTTTAAATAGAACCTTAGTGTATATAATTTTTATAGTAGGTAGATTCCCATGGACGGAGGAGCCTGGTAGGCTGCAGTCCGTGGGGTCGCTAAGAGTAANAATGAACTGATGTGTGATTTGGTTGGCAAAACAAAGTATAAACTTTTAAATAGAACCTTAGTGTATATAATTTTTATAGTAGGTAGATTCCCATGGACGGAGGAGCCTGGTAGGCTGCAGTCCGTGGGGTCGCTAAGAGTAAGAGACGACTGAGCGACTTCCCTTTCACTTTTCACTTTCATGCATTGGAGAAGGAAATGGCAACCCACTCCAGTGTTCTTGCCTGGAGAATCTCAGGTCCGATTGGCCCCAGTGGGCTGCCGTCTATGGGGTCACACAGAGTCGGACATGACTGAAGTGACTTAGCAGCAGATTCATTTATAACCTCTTTGTTTCCACCAAATGTCTGAGGCAACCTACACAAAGCATATTGATTAAAACAGTTAAAAAAAGGAAAGAAAATTAGGATAAATGAACAAATCATAACTTGTGTCAGTATGGATGCTCTGATTGGATTTTGTATTTCAGTTTAAGCTTACTGGGACTAAAGGCAAAAAGGAAACCAGTTGTTTTCCTAGAATGGAGGTGACTATGCCAGTTTCTGAAATCCAAGACATGAGAACTATGCTCTTCCAGATGAGTAAAAATTTTTTACTGATGGAGGATATATGAATTAATATAAAAAGCATAAATCACCAAAATGGTAAAACCTTCTAATATTTGAGACCCTTGTCAAACACTATAGTGGACATAAATGTGAACTCCTTTGTTTTTAGTTTTTATTCATTTAATTTATTGAAGTATAGCTGGCTTATTATTAGTTTTAAGTACACAACAGTGATTTGATATTTTGATAGATGATACATCTTCCAAAATTATTATAAAATATTCATTATATTCCCTGGGCTGTTACTTCCCATGATTATTTATTTTATAACTGGTAGTTTGTACCTCTTAACTCTTTCACCTAGTTTACTTCTTCTACCACCCCTCTTTCTGCTGGTTTGTTCTCAATATCTGTGAGTCTGTTTCTGTTTTGTACATTTGTTTGTTTTGTTTTTTAGATTCCGCATATAATTGACCACATGTGGTATTTATCCTTCTCTTTCTGACTTATTTCACTGAGCATAATATGCTTCAGTTCCATCCATGTTGTTGCAAGAGGTAGAGTTTCATTATTTTTTATAGGTGAGTAATATATCACCTATATTTCACCTGTCTATCATTGTATATACAGTATATGCTACATTTTTTTTAACCATTCATCTGTCAGTGAACACTTAAGTTGCTTCCAGTCTTGTCTATTATAAATAATACTTCTATGAACATAAGGATACATATATCTTTTCTAATTACTGTTTTTGTCTTCATTGGAAAAATATCCAGAAGTGGAGTTGCTGGATCACATGGTAGTTTTATCTTTTTATTTTTTGAGGAACCTCCATACTGTTTTCCACAGTGGTTGTTTCAGTTTACCAATCCAACACTAGTACATGAGAGTTCCCTTTTCTCTTGCCATAAATATATTGATGTGGACTATGCAATATACTTGATCCAGGTCTAGAGGTATTTGACTAAGTTGTAAATAAGTTGTGGGGTTGATTCGAGTTCTGCTGCTACGATAGTGAGGTACACCTGGACTTCATCCTTTGAGTTCAGTTCAGAGCCCAAACGATGTCAGAGTAGACAATCAGAGGCTACTTTCATACCTTCTCTAAAGGATGATCACAAATGATAACCATTTGAAGAGCATGAATATTTTTATTACAGTTGAGAAACATAGATTGAAAAGAATAGATACTTCTTTTTCATCTTTGAAATTATCAATGCTTACCATATTACTTTGCATGTTATTGTTGTTGTTCAGTTACTGTCATGTCCAACTGTTTGTGACCTCATAGACTGCAGCATGCTAGGCTTCCCTGTCCTTAGCTATCTCCTGGAATTTGCTCAAACTCATGTCCATTGATCGGTGATGCCATCCAACCGTCTCATTCTCTGTCACCACCTTCTCCTCCTGCCTTCAATCTTTGCCAGCATCAGGGTCTTTCCATTGAGTTGGCCTTTCACATCAGGTGGCCACAGTATTGGAGCTTCATTTTTAGCATGGGACCTTCCAATGGATATTCAGGGTTGATTTCCTTTAGGATTGACTGGTTTGATCTCATTGCTGTCCAAGGGAATCTCAAGAGTCTTATCCCAATACCACACTTTGAAAGCATCAATTCTTTGGCGCTCAGCTTTGTTCATGGTCCAACTCTCACATCCGTACATGACTACTGGAAAAACTATAGCTTTGACTATACAGACCTTTTTTGGCAAAGTAATGTCTCTGCTTTTTAATATGCTGTCTAGGTTAGTCATAGTTTTTATTCTAAGGAGCAAGTGTCTTTTAATTCTGTGACTGCAGTCACCATCTGCAGTGATTTTGGAGCCCAAGAAAATAAAGTCTGTCACTGTTTCCATTGTTTCCCCATCTATTTGTCATGAAGTGATAGGATCGGACACCATGATCTTAGTTTTTTGAATGTTGAGTTTCAAGCCACCTTTTTGACTCACCTCTTTCACTCTCATCAAGAGGCTCTTGAGTTCCTCTTCACTTCCTGCCATTAGAGTGGTATCATCTGCCTATCTGAGGTTGTTGATATTTCTCCCAGCAATCTTGATCCCAGCTTGTGATTCATCTAGCCCAGCATTTCTCATGATGACAATATGCAACCTTGATGTACTTCTTTCCCAGTTTGAAACCAGACTGTTCCATGTCTGGTTCTGTTTCTTCTTGACCTGCTTGCAGGTTTCTCAGGAGGCAGGTAAGATGACCTGATATTCCCATCTCTTTAAGAATTTTCCACAGTTTGTTGTGATCCATACAGTCAAAGGCTTTAGCATAGTCAATGAAGCACAATTAAATGTTTTTCTGGATTTACCTTGCTTTTTCTGTGGTCCAGTGGATGTTGACAATTTGATCTCTGCTTCCTTTGGCTTTTCTAAATCCAGGTTGTACATCTAGAAGTTCTCAGTTGATGTACTGTTGAAACCTGGCTTGATGGATTTTGAGCATTACCTTGCTTACATGTGAAATGAGTGCAGTTTTATGGTAGTTTGAACATTCTCTGGGATTGGTCATTTTGGGGTTTCGAATGAAAACTAACCTTTTCCATTGCTGTGGCCACTGCTGAGTTTTTAAAATTTTCTGGCATATTGAATGTAGCACTTTAACAGCATCGTCTTTTAGAATTTTTAGATAGCTTAGCTTGAATTCCATTACCTGTACTACCTTTGTTCGTAGTAATGCTTTCTAAGGCCCACCTGACTTCGCACTCCGGGATGTCTGGCTCTAGGTGAGTCTCCACACCATCGTGGTTATCTGGGTATTAAGGCATGTTTTGTATAGTTCTGTGTATTCTTGCCACCTCTTCTTAATATCTTCTGCTTCTGTTAGGTCCATACCGTTTCTGTCCTTTATTGTGCCCATCTTTGCATGAAATGTTCTCTTGGTATCTCTATAGTCTTTCCCTTTCTCTTGTTTTCTTTGCATTGTTCATTTAAGAAGACTTTCTTATCTCTCCTTACTGTTATCTGGAGCTCTGCATTCAGATGGGTGTCTTTCACTTCCTCCTTTGCCCCATATGTAACTTTGCATATTATAAAGATCCAATAATTGTTTATTGAATGAATGATTGAAGAGAAAAATTGGAGAGATTTGTGGGATTTGTAAGAGAAATAAAATATTAAAAAGAATAGAAATCTTTCTAAAAATTTTTAAAGATAGTATTAGGTGATAAGAGCTGTTTATTTTGCTGTTATAGTTATGGGGACAACTTGCAGTAATGTCTTTGTTAGAATCTAGTTTATCTTCAGAATTTAACTGAAACAGTACTAATTTATAGTTACAAAATAATCCCAGCGTTAAGTCACTTCTCACTAACCTGGCAGAGAAACCTCAAATTTCAAATAGTTGAATGTAGTAGCAGATGTAATATTGCTTCTTAATTATCAAAGCTCTTTGAATACACTCTTTATTATCAGACAACTTGCTGGACTTTGATATATTTGATATTTCTGGCATCTTATGCAGTATCTAGCATTATATATGCAACGTGTCAACAAGTTTCATAAGTACTTTCTACATGTGGAGTAGAAGTGGTTTAAGACAGAACTCTTTTCAATGTATTTACAAATTTTTTATTTTTCTGAAGTGTAGTTGATTTAGTATGCTGTATTAATTTCTGCTGTACAGCAAAGTGACTCATATATATACATTATATGTACCTTCTTACATATACATCCTATATTCATATATACACATATACGTGTATATATATATTCTTTTTCATATTCTTTTCCAGTTTGGTTTATCACAGGATACTGAATATAGTTCCCTGTGCTATAACAGCAATAGGACCTTGTTGTGTATAACAGTTTCCATCTGCTCATTCTGAACTCCCAGTTCATACCTCCCTACCCACCTTGGCAACCACAAGTCTGTTCTCTGTGTAAAATAGGATTCTTGATATGAGTACCTTGTTTCCTCTTCTAGTTCATATGATAACAATCAATTTAGCATAATAAAAATATCATTTATCAGCTGTGTGAGTTTGGAGAAGGAAAGGGATCTCTAACTGTTAAGGAATATGAAGGCAACACTGATTAATCTTTAACACAAAGATAGAAATTCATTAATTTATTTAGTCGCTTCTTACTGGTTAAAGGAAAAAAAAGGAACTATGCATCTTTTTGCTCTTCTTTTGACAAGTATGTGTGCAGACATCTAGAGCCTTGCTAATCTGTTTGAACACAAAAATTGTAAATCATTATTTTAACAGGAATTTAGCCTTTTGCAAATAGGTGAATATTTATAGCCAGAAGGTTGCTACAGGGCAGCTCTGAGGGAAATTGTAGTGCAAACCAAATGCTAAAAAATCCTTCACCAAAGAATCGGAGGTATTTATAATTAAGAAGACTTAAAAATGGACATATACAGATGCTATAGTTATAAGATTGAATGGAGAAAAATAACTGGGCAGAAGACAACATTTACATTAGAAATAGTGTAGGGGAAAATTTAGGGGGGAAACTCGAGTAGGGAAAGTTTCTATTTGTCAAAAGGGGGTTTTAGATAAGAAGTCTAGGTCTAAATTGGAAAGATAAGGTATGAATTTAGAGGGAGGATAAGGGATAAACTTAGGAATAGTAATGGGGTAAAATTGTGTTTCCTATATTTTATGTTCTTGTTCACTCATTAATATTTCATGATTGCCTCCTCTGTCCACAGTCTGTAAAGAGAAACTTAGGAAGTTTTTTCTGTAGTTTAGCTTTGCCTTGTCAGAGATTAGTTATTTGCTTGCCAGACTTGGTTTCTTTTTTCCCTATGCGCCTACTCACACCCACATGTGAAAGTGATGAGGATGGCAGAGGCGCAGTGTAGGCTCCTTGCATCGAGGGCACCGAGAGGAATTGTTCTGGAGCACGCTTTCCACAGTTCTTTCTATGTTAGTATACACATTTTACTTCTCTGAGGTGTTCAGTTTTCCGAAGAGTTAAATGTTTGACATGAATTTTACCTGCATGTGTGGTAGAGGTGGCACAAGGTGGGCTTTGTTGTGGGGGGATTTGTTAGGACACACGTGCAGTATTCAGGTAAGAAGCTCTGAGAACTCTGAGTGGATAGGAGGAGGCATGAGGGTATGAGCTACGTGCTCTTGAGCGCGGCCAGTCGATGACAAAGGGCTGGCCCATAAGGATGGGCAGGGAGAGTGTGGGGAGTTGCCATCAGAGACTAGTGTCCAGAGGGTGTGTAGTTCTCAGACTTAATGCAGACTGATATCAGTGGCCAGGAGGGTCTGCTCTGGTGCATGGGGTACAGCAACACGACTGTCCTGTTACTGCCAGCGCTGTCTGGTCTGGTGACACTGATGTGGTTTTGGGTGGTCTGTTTGTATGGAAGGGTAAGTAGCCGTGGCTGGGGGTTGGGAATTGGTCCAGAGCAAAGGGTGGTCTCTCCGGGCCTGGTGACTGGCAGGACCCAGCCAGGATATTTGGGCTCCAGCCAAGTGGTCTGGGTTGCAGTGTGGGTCCCCTTCCAGCAGCACATTAGAGTGAGCTCACCAGCAGTCTTGTGGGATCTTGGACAGACCCATAGTAGGCGTGGAGGCAGAGGCAGGAAGGATAGACGGGGTGCAGTACAACTTGTGTTTATATTTAAGCTCAACCTTTGAATAGCCTTTTTATGTTTGGGCAAGTTTTACCAACATGAATATAGTCTTGTCAGTGTAGGAGTCAGTTTTGCCAGTATAGAGAGTTGTATTCACATTTTCATTCTCTTTTCTAGCCAGATCATAAGAATATGACTTAGACTTAACCCATTAGACCCACCTTCTACGAGACTTCGGTTAGAACCAAGGGAGCAGAGTCTGCAGAGAGCTTCCGCTTGTGTTGGTGCAGGGTGTGGGCTGCAGCCAGGGCTTCCCATTGTCACCAGATTGATTGCTGTGATGGCCGTTTTCTAATTACTCCTGTTTTATAGCATGGTTGGGACCTTGTCCCTGGAAGGTTACTTTTGACCATATTTATCTTCCCAGCAGTCATGTGAGATGCCCAGTAACCTCTTAAACTCCTTTTCTACTGATGAGCCAGGGTCAGCTTCTTCTGTGTTCTGCTCAGGGCCGTAGTGTCCCCCCAGTGTACCTGGCTGCAGCTGAGCACGAGGGGTTGGCCATCAGTGCCTGCTGTCAAGTAAGAGTGAGGGTGGCTGGAGACTGACCCCTGAGCCTGTAGGACTCGTTTTAGATCATTCTTTGAGGATGAGTTAGAAGAAAGATGGCAAACAGCTGTGGTGATCATTGGTCTGACTGTTGAGTGTATGAAACAGTGATTTTAGTTTTGTACATGTTTAAGGTTCCAGTAGAATTATTCATATTTGGAGCTATATGGCATGTAATTGGAAATGCAGTTCTAACATTTGGGGAATAGAAGTGATTTATTCAACTGACAGTTATTTTAAGATTCTGTTTAAGGTGGATGAGAGCAACAGGGAATGAGGAGAGAAGGGTGGAGGGCAGGCCTCGGTGAGTGTTCATACTTGTGGGGGAGCGAGCGCGGGTGGAAGGGAGAAGCTGAGGAGGGCAGAGTGTTCCCGGGAGCAGGTGGCAGCGCCACATCCTGCAGCGGGCATAGAGACTGAGAGAGAGGCCATTGGTGTTTTTGTGACTTTGGAGAAAATCATGGAAAATAGAACAAAACCTACTGTAGCAGAGCGAAAGGTTGAAATCGCATCTGGAACAGTAGAGGTTAAGTGAAGATTCTGGTCAGATTTTGTTGGACAGATTTGGAATCTAAATCATAAAATAAATTCTGAAAGTAGGAAACAACCCATATCCTTAGTAGTTTTTATCAGGCTTGTTGTTAAGTTCGTCTCAATGCTTGCACCAGGGTATCAAATCCTTTTGTTTTCATGAGCAACAGCGCTCTAGTGTGGAAAACTTGGGAAAATATTTTGTTTTTCAATTTTAGTGTTCATTGAACACTATTATGTAAGCTGTAAACAAATGTTAGAGAGCTTAAATGTTTGTGACATTTGTGTTTTTATTGTGTGAGATATTATTTTGTATTACAATGATTATTGTTAACAATTTGACCTCACTGTATATTTCTGCTAGAGTATTTAGTGATAGCTATTTGGTTTATATCTTTTCTCCCTTTTATCCTAGTTTTTCCCCATCCTCATAAACAATGACTTAATTATTACTGAATGACAGGCTTAACTACTGTATTTGGTTAGAGCCTCTGTGACTCAAGGTTTTCATTTTTCTCTGCATTTTGAGGTGCTTTCTTTTTATATTTTCATTTTCTCTATTTTAAAGAGCTATCTGTTTATGTTTGATATTTTGATAGAATTATCTGCTGAAAATGAAAGTGTATGCTCCTTGAATTCTGACTTCAAAATAATCATTTAAAATAGATACGAGATTCTAGAGCAAGATGAAAGGTGCCAAGATGTCAGCCTTCATTTACAAAGGTTTATTATCAACCTATCAACAAGTCAAGACTGGATCTTGACTTGTCCCAGTGTTAAACATATGTCTTGCATTGTGATTTGAGCTATGGGTATGTCATCAGACATGCAGTTTAAATTTACAGGGTCCTGTTTTTTGACTCAAGTTGTGTAGTCAAATAGACATTAAATTCAAAACATTTCTTAAGATAAAGATTTGTTTATATGTTCTGTTATTTTCGTGCAGTGTGTTTTAAAATGAATTGCAGTCCAGTCTTGGTTTGTGGAAGATGATCTGAATATTACTACATATCATAGAACTTTAAGGGTTCTTCAGTGGTTGTCTAGTTAAGAATCTAGACCCTCCTATAAATTATTCCTTTATGTAAATGCAAGTTTCAAGTGCCTTCTTAGTTTTCGGTTTTGCTTACGACCTGATTCCTGGCAGCACACACGGAGCTAGAGTTCCTCCTGCCCCGTCCCCATGATGGAGGAGACGAGGCCCCCAGAGGCTGCCTTGCACCAGGGCGGCATTTGCTGCAGAACGGAAGTCTGTCAGGAAGTTTGAATTCCTAGCCCAATATTCCTTATTTGTTTTAATAAACTATATCAACAGGTTTATGAGATAATACATATAGTCTAAAAATTAAATATTAAAAAATTTTTTTTGTTATTATCTGTATTGAGCAGGCTAACTACTGAAACTTAGAATTTTACTTCGAGACCAAGTTGCTGTACCAAAAACCCCACCAAATTTTATTAGAATTCATATGTCAGAATTTGATGGCAATAATACTATTTACATTTCTTCTTGATGGGATTTCCCTTTAGAGTATTGCTGGTCTACAAATGAGAGCATCTTATGCTAAACAGGTTTTTTTCCTAGGTGCAGCAGAGCTCTGTTTACAGTGTGACCTTTTAAGAGTAAATTGGCAAGCATGTCATGCTCAGTGGTAAAAAGGGCTGGAAAAATAGTTTCTTGCCGATGAATCTTTGGGATGCTCCATTTACTTGAAATTTTAAACAATGAGTTAAAGGACCATATTGAAACATGAATGTTTCAAAATGACAATTAATGAGGAACTTGTCACTTGGGAGTCACTTCAGGTCCTGTTTACAGTGTCAACCTAGAGTCACTGCCTGTCACACAAATGGATGATTTTTATACTGTGTACATACAAGGTTAGAGTAGGAAGATAGTAATTTAGCAATACAGTAAAAGCCTTGTGTCCTTTGCCTTTGTTCATTTTGAAGTTGACTTGTTAGCCTATCAGAAAGCTTATTTTCATTTCTTCCTTAGCATTGTACCAAGGTATTGAGAGGTTCTTCTGAAAATTTATTATATATATGTGTGTGTGCTGTATACACACACACACACATATAAACATACATATATATATATATATATT
>SJYV01049951.1:0-10129 GCA_006410875.1 Neotragus pygmaeus | reverse complement strand
TTTTTTTTTTTTTTTGGTCTCCATTTGTGTGAAATATCTTTTTCCAGTCCTTCACTTTCAGTCTGTATGTATCCCTTGTTTTGAGGTGGGTCTGTTGTAGACAGCATATATAGGGGTCTTGCTTTTTTATCCATTCAGCCAGTCTCTGTCTTTTGGTTGGGGCATTCAAACCATTTACGTTTAAGGTAATTATTAATAAGTATGATCCTTTTGCCATTTACTTTGTTGTTTTGGGCTCAAGTTTATATACCCTTTCTGTGTTTCCTTTCTAAAGAAGATCCTTTAGCATTTGTTGAAGACCTGGTTTGGTAATGCTTAATTCTCTCAGCTTTTGCTTGTCTGTAAAGCCTCTGATTTCTCCTTCATATTTGAACGAGATCTTTGCTGANGCTCAAGTTTATATACCCTTTCTGTGTTTCCTTTCTAAAGAAGATCCTTTAGCATTTGTTGAAGACCTGGTTTGGTAATGCTTAATTCTCTCAGCTTTTGCTTGTCTGTAAAGCCTCTGATTTCTCCTTCATATTTGAACGAGATCTTTGCTGAGTACAGTAATCTGGGTTGTAGGTTTTTCTCTTTCATCACTTTAAGTATGTCCTGCTATTCCCTTCTGGCCTGAAGAGTTTCTATTGAAAGATCAGTTGTTATCCTTATGGGAATTCCCTTGTGTGTTATTTCTTGTTTTCCCCTTGCTGCTTTTAATATTTGTTCTTTGTGCTTGATCTTTGTTAGTTTGATTTATATGTGTCTTGGGGTGTTTCACCTTGGGTTTATCCTGTTTGGGACTCATTTGGTTTCTTCGACTTGAGTGACTATTTCCTTTCCCATTTTAGGGACTTTTTTACCTATTATCTCCTCAAGTATTTTCTCATGGTCTTTCTTTTTGTCTTCTTCTTCTGGGACATCATATTGGGGCATCTAACATTGTCCCAGAAGTCCCTGAGGTTGTCTTCATTTCTTTTAATTCTTTTTTCTTTTATCCTCTCTGCTGAATTTATTTCTGCCATTCTATCTTCTACCTCACTTATCCTATCTTCAGCCTCCGTTATTCTACTGTTGGTTCCCTCCAGAGTGTTTTTTATCTCATTTATTGCATTATTCATTATTCACTGACTCTTTTATTTCTTCTAAGTCCTTGTTAAACATTTCTTGCATCTTCTCAATCCTTGTCTCCAGGCTATTTATCTGTAACTCCATTTTATTTTCAAGATTTTGTATCATTTTTATTATCATTATTCTGAATTCTTTTTCAGGCAGACTGCCTATCTTCTCCTCTTTTGTTTGGTTTGGTGGGTATTTATCATGTTTCTTTACCAGCTGAGTACTTCCCTGCCTTTTCATCTTATTTAGATTGCTATGTTTAGGATTGCTTTTCTCTATTCTGGTAGTTTGTGGTTCCTCTTTATTGTGGAGGTTCCTCCCTGTGGATGGAATTGGATGAGTGGATTGTCAAGGTTTCCTGGTTAGGGAAGCTTGTGTCGGTGTTCTGGTGGGTGGAGCTGGATTTCTTCTCTTTGGGGTACAATAAAGTGTCCAGTAGTGAGTTTTGAGATGTCTATTGGTTTGGTGTGACTTTGAGCAGCCTTTATTTTGAAGCTCAGGACTATGTTCCTATGTTGCTGGAGAATTTATGTGATATGCCTTGCTCTTGAACTTGTTGGCTCTTTGAAGTGCTTGGTTGAATGTAGGTATGGAAGCTTTTGGATGATCTCTTATCAATTAATGTTCTCTGTAGTCAGGAGTTCTCTGGTGTCTCACCTTTTGGGGTTAAGCCCCCTGCCTCTTGTTTTCAGTCTTATACTTACAGTAGCCTCAAGACTTCTCCATCCATACAGCACTGGTGATAAAACATCTAGGTTAATGGTGAAAAGATTCTCCAGAGTGAGGGACACCCAGAGAGGTTCGCAGAGTTACAAAGAGAAAAGAAGAGTGAAGAGAGAGAGGTGACCAGGAGGAGAAGAGGGGGGATCAAAAGAGGAGAGGGCAATCTAGCCAGTAATCAATTCCCTATGTGTTCTACACAATCTGGAACCTTCTGAGAGGTTCACAGAGTTACACAGAGAAGAGAAAAAGGAGGTAGGAGATAGAGGTGACCAGGTGGAAAAAAGGGGGAATCAAAAGGAGAGAGACAGATCTAGGCAGTAATCAGTTCCCTGTGTTCTCCACAGCCCGGAAAACATACAGATTCACAGTAGAGAAGAGAAGGGGGAGGGAGGAGATAGAGATGATCTGGGGAAGAAAAGGGAGAGTCAAAAGGGGGAGAGAGCAATCAAGCCAGTAATCACACTCTTAAGTAAAAATGGGTACCGAAGATTGGATTCTTAAAGGTACAAATTTGATAACAATTACCAAAAAGCAAAGATTAAAAATCTAAAGTAGATGTTACACTTTCAAAAATACAATGTTAAAAAAATAAGACAAAATCACAAAAAATATAAAAAATATATATGCAGTTTGCTTTAAAATAGGGTCTTTTTTTTGCAAGGTAATAGTAGGTTATAAAAATGAAAGTTAAAGGAATAATAGAGGATTTAGAAAATAAAGAAATTAAATTAAAAAATGATAATAGTAAAAATATATCTAGAAATTTCTCTGGAACTGTTGTGGGCAGTGAAGTCAGCTCAGTTTCAGATAGTTCCTTGTTCCAGTTTATACTTCTCAAGATCTATAGGCCCCTTCCAACGTAGTCAGTGTTAAATACAGGGTTTTAATCTGTTGCAACTCTCACTTCCAAGGTGGTTCCCTCTGTTTATTTTGGCTTCTTCTGTTTGCAGATCTCTTCAGTGTCTAACTTCTTCCCTGACACAAGGGGGCGAAGGTGGTCACTTATTTAGGCTCACTTGTTCAGTGATGCTGTGAGTAGTGAGGAACATGGCAAACAAATATCACAGACATGTATGGGGAGTGCTTGCAGTGTCTCAGCCACAGTGGGTTGATGCCCGCTCAAGGTGTGTATGATTTTCCAGTCTACATTGCTCAGGCTTCAGGTTGCTCTTCAGGAAGTGGGCCCTGAGTTGCGTGCACTTGCCAGGTCTAAGCTGTTCAGGTTCAGGTTCTCGGGTACCCCACAAAGTTGCAGACTCAGTTGGGCCTGCATTTTGTGCCCTTCCCAGGTCCAAGCAGCTCAGGCAACCAGGTGCTTGGCGAGCACACTCTCCCTAGGTGTGGCGCATCTTACCTCCCTGCCAGCCACTCAGATTCCTGGGCGGTGGTTGGAACACCCTGTCAGGGTACTGTGTGTCTCTTCTGAGGAGCTAGTCTCTGGCTGCATCCCTCCCGGTGGATGTCAACCATCCAGAATCCCAAGAAGTCTTGGTTAGCTACTGGAAGCCTGCTTGCAGTTTGATAGAAGATGCCATCTCTGGGGCCAAGTTTGCCCCTTTCCAGCTCTGGCTACTGCCTGTTACCCTGCCTCTGGGGATGGGCCAGTCTGCAGCCAGCTAGCTCTCCTCTGGTATTCGTTCAGTCCTTTGTTCTGTGAGCAGTTCTGGCAGTGTCTTAGGTTAAGGCTTTTCAGGGCATAATTCTCTCTCTCTTTTTTTATTCCTTCTCTCTGGCTATCCCACAGTCTGGGTTGCTATCTCATGTTAGCTCCCTCAGGTTGCTCTCAGGGTATTCAGGCCCAGTCCTCATCCTAAGCAATGCAGCCCACACCTCCCTGTTCAGCCCCACTCTTGCTGGTAGCAGATGCAAGTGTCTGGGCAACTTCTCTGCTGGGAGTTGCCATTAGGCATGTAATGTGTGGGTTTTATTTATTTATTTTTCCCCCTAGTTATGGTGCCTTCTGAGATTCCAAAACTCCCCACAAACCCACCGGTGAGAGGGTTTCCTGGTGTTTGGAAACTTCTCTCTTTTAAGACTCCTTCCCCAGGATGAGTCTCCGTCCCTAACTCTTTTGTCTCTCTTTTTGTCTTTTATAATTTGTTCTACCTCCTTTCCAAGACAATGGGCTGCCTTTCCGGGTGTCTGGTGTCCTCTGCCAGTGTTCAAAAGTTGTCTTGTGGAATTTGCTCAGCATTCAGGTGAACTTTTGATGAATTTGTTGGGGAGAAAGTGGTCTCCCTATACTATTCCTCCACTATCTTAGGACTGCCCCTCCTGCAGGTGGGTTCTTTTACCACTAGTGCCATCAGAGAAGTCCTACTGAAGATCTCTATATAATTTCTATTTTGTATATATTGGTGATTCAAATTTAAACATGTAAAGTTTTCATTAAAATTATTTTACATGTATATATGTGTACACATGTCTATAAAATATTATTTTATTTTTTATTGAATGTCCTTAAATATTGTTTGAATTTAAAGGCCAAGTAAAATAGTTATGTATTTTTGCCAGGATGTACATATTTAGATAATTTTCATGATCAAAACTATTTGAATTATACAATTCAAAGACATAGGGTGACAGTATAATTTGACAACAAATATTTGACTTTTCCTAGAGAAGAAAGCATAGTAATATACCTGAACAAAATGGTAAAACAAAGTATTTGTCAATAAAAGTATTTAAGTGAAACCAAACTTAATTAAAATGATGCTAAAACAATTACCGCATTCTTAATGAAAATCCTGGAGATTTTAAACATACTGAAATGAAAAGGGGAAAATTAAAAGTGACTTTACTTAAATATAAAAGTTACACCTTCACCATGCAAATTGAGCTTAGTCACTTGGGTTGCCTTTGAATAAAAAATAATTTTTAAAATTAACTGCTTCAAACTTTTGTGTTTCTTCCACTTAAGTAACAGTTCTGATTGGATTCTAACTCATACAAAGTAAAGTTTAGCCAGAGTAAACAAATACTACAATAAGGTCTTTGAGGTGAGAAGGAATTTGGAAATGGGAACAAAAGTTTTCAAGAAATTGAAATAAAAGATAAGTTATTTAGATGAATGTCTGACTAAAAACGTTGAGCTTTGGGGACTGGGTAGAATCCTTGGCTATTAACAATAAGAAAAAACAAGATGTTTAAGCAGCAATAAACAACTATAATTAGTATTGTCAGTTTTGCGAAAACCTAATTTATTATGTATAGAAGGAACCATATCTAAAATATTTGTCCATATTTACCTTTTTTGTTCAGTGCTAAGCTAATTTATTCTGAATAAATACAAATATAATATTTTTATAAAATAGCTATATAGCATGGTGATAGATTAAAGGCAGGAAATAATATAGGCTTGGACAAATAAAAGATGGTTAAAAATACTAGCAAAAAAAGAAGTAAGAGCTAAATGTAAGAAGGAGCGATATTTATTCTCAGTTCAATTCAGTTGCTCAGTCGTGTCCGACTCTTTGTAACCCCATGAATCACAGCACGCCAGGCCTCCCTGTCCATCACCAANGGGTTGAGCTAGTTTGGAGGGCTTTTGTTCTAAGATGGAAGGCAGTGAATTGGGGAGGAATAGAAGATCAGAAAATGTGGGTACAGAATCCGTCTGCAATGCAGAAAATCGGATTGGATCCCTGGGTCGGGAAGATCCCTGGAAAAGGGAATGACTACAGCCACTCTAGCATTCTTGCCTGGACAATCCCATTGATAGAGGAGCAAGAGTGGGGCACCACTGAGTGACAAACACACTTTTTTTTCAGGCCAGAAATTGTTGGGAGAAGTTTCTGTGCAGGCTTTATCTCAGTTGAAATGTTTTCACATTTGTCTAGTGAAGAATTGTTTAGAATTGGAGTTGTTGAAAGAGTCAGAGAGAATGAAAAGTTTGAATTGGATTGATTATTCCAAGTTGTTGTCCAAAACTGTTCTATTAGTTGAGTCCACTTTACTAATCTATCCTCCCTCAAGAACTCCAGTGGAAAACTAAGAGCTAATTTTTACTAAATGTATGCACATTTTTTTGATTAGGGGAGTATTTCAAACATGGTAATTTTATTATTTTGCTTAATATTATGAAAGCTGTCAATGGTGGGCAGAAATATTATCCTCATTTTAGATATGGGGAAAAAAGGTCTAATTCTATCAGAGTGCCTTTTTTCTAAATATCTCATCCATCTTTTAGTCTTTGCCTGTTCTAAAGAGTGAAAAAATATTATTTTAACTTTGCTTATTTTACTTGATAACATTTATTAAGTCTTTTGTTGTTTTCTTCGTGTGCTGGAGGTTTTGGGAACCTTGGTCCCCAACCTGGAATTGAACCCCGGTCCCCTTTAGTGGACCACTGGACCACAAGGGAATTCTTTTATTTATTTTATAAATGATTTATTTTCTTATGTCATTATTGCTTTTTTGTTTTAGTTTATCTTTTTATTAATCATATTGTGGATATTTATAACTATCAATTCAGCCTCCATTCTCCCCATCTTTCAGTTCAGTTCAGTCACTCAGTCATGTCCGACTCTTTGCAACCACATGAACTCTAAGCATGCTAGGCTTCCCTGTCCATCACCAATTCCCACAGCTTACTCAAACTCATGTCCATCTCGTTGGTAATGCCCTCCTCCAGGGGAGATACCCGATCCAGGGATCGAACCCGCGTCTTCTCTGTCTCCTGCATTGCGGCCGGACCTGGGAACTATAAGTAGTATTTATTTATATATGACTATATACCACTATATACAGTATACTACTGTAGTTCAACCACTAGTATACTATGATTAATTTTCCTTTCTTGTACGACTTTTTATTCTGCCCGGAATTATCTTATTTATTCCTTACAAAATTTCTGGACTCGTTTTTAGAAAGCCCAGCCCTTGATACTGGTTCAAGCTTAGCCCGGTATCAGGGGCAAAAAATTTCCTCAGACGTTGGATTCCCTCTTCCCATTGGCTCCTGACTACTCTTCTCCCCTTTTCTGGGCGGAAATCAGTGTAGTCTGCGGAGGAGCGTTTAAGGTGCAAATTACTGCTGGCTCAGCGTGAAGAATCCTCCTGTAATACTGGAGACGCGAGTTCCATTCTTGGGTTGGGAAGATTCTCCGGGAAAACGAAGTGGAAACCCACTCCAGTATTCTTGCCTGGAAAACAAAAACAAAAACAAAAACCCTTGGACAGAGGAGCCTGTCGGGCTACAGTCGGACGGGAAGGAGCAAAGAGGAGCAGAGACGTGAGGGTGGTTTGGCTTTGTCACTTACGTGCTGGTACCCGGCTTTCTGTACGGCAAGTTCTGAAAGATGGCAGCCGCGGGTTCCGTGGCGAGCAGGGCGCAGACATTAGCTCCCTGGGAAAGCCGGACAAAACAAACAAACAAAAAACGGGTGTGCGTTCTCCGTACAAATGCCGCGGCCCCTAGTCGGCCGCCGTAGTCCAGCTAGGGCACGGTAGTAAAAAGAATTCTCGGAAGTGCGGGTTCGAGGAGGTCGCGGTGGGATCAGGAGAAAATCAGGGTAGTGTGTGGATTTCTGCGTGGACTAGGATGAGAGGACTGAGGTGTAGGTCGCGTCCGGGTGGGGTGGAGCCGTGCTGTCAGTAGAGGGAGAGGAAGCACGTGGGAGTTGGTGACTGGGCTATTTATGGCTGGGGTGATGTTGGAGTCAGTTCTGAAGGATTCTGGCGTTTAGTCCAGTCGAGATCAAGGATTGAAAATCCGTAATCGGGGTTTTGTGTCTCTTGGCCGTGCTTGATTGAGGACTGCGGCAGGGAGTGTGATATTTGTCAGTAGCAGTGGTGTCTGGTTTGGATTCGGGATTTAGTAGGCGGTTTAATGACAGGATCGGGGGACTCTTGGTCAGCGAACCTGGGTGTCTAGTGCAGGTTTGGGGATGATCCAGTGTTTGGGGGAGGTGGGGTGGTGTCCAGTTGTGTCAGTCTTTGAGAGGTTTGTGAAAGCTGAAGCTGTTCGGTGGGTGGGTGTTTCAAACGTTACTTTCTCCTTCACTTCCTCAAGTCCAGGGCTTCGTTTGTAAAATCGCCTTTGGCTTTTTGTATCTTTTCCTCTCGGACCGGTAGAAATGAGAGCGTTGTCGGAGACCGAGGACTAAGCACATCTAAAGTGGTAAGGTTTCTACTAAAAACGAGGATTTTGCCTTTTCTGCTCGTTTACTATGTGTGTACATGCACACACTTGTAAATATTTCCTTTCAGAGTTCTAACAAGAGTACAATAGCATCTCTGTTACCCAATTCTGTTCTCCAATGATCACGTTTTTTAAAGTTTTCATAAGTTTACTTTTTAGTCCTCATTTTTCTATGCTTGATTTTCACAATTTCAGTAAACTGCTGAAATATTAATATAACTAGCCTCATTATTTAATTTCCTATCATAAATATTCATAATGAATGTATCATACATTTTTTTTTCTGTGAAAATTATTTTTTAAAAATTCCTAACAAAATACCGAGACAAACCTATGCCATTAATGACTGGCATCAGTCAATATGTACATTCATTTAGATGGAATTTAAATGCTTAGTCAGCACTTTTGAGAAAAGGTTATGATTCTGGGTTTACACAAGAGTATGGTTCCCTGTCCCTCATCTCCATCCTGATTTTTAACTTTTTTGCCATCGTGAATGGTGTCTTTTTACTTTGGATCTTTTTACTGACTTTTAATTTTCTATTGCATAGAAGAGCAATTATATTGAAAAGATTTGTTTTTTGCTCACCCTGCCTCATTATTACAGGCTTCTCCATCCCCCATGATTTTATTATGAAAATTTTCAAACATATATCAAGGATTACAGAATTATACATTTGAATTCCTGTGTGCCTGTCACCTAGATTTTATCATCATGATTTTTTTTGTTTCCTTTATTGTATATGTATCCATATATCACTCTTCTATTCATCATCAACCCACCTTTTTACTTTTTGGGGGGTATATTTCACTGTAAGTTGCAGACACTTATGCATTTCCCTCTAAATATTTTAGTAAGCAAATAATTAGAGCTCTACTCATAGTTTTTTCCTAATAGCTTTTTTTATTCAAACATCATACAGTTTACCTGCTTCAAGTGTACAATTTAGTGATTTTTATTGTAATCACATTTCTTGAACTTGTTTTTATACTTTTACTAAATGAGTTATTGTTGTTTTGTTGCCAAGTCATGTTTGACTCTTTTGCTGCTCCATGGACTGTATCCCACCAGGCTCCTCTGTCCATGGGATTCTTCAGGCAGGAATACTGGAGTGGGTTGCTATTTCTTTCTGCAGGGGATCTTCCCAACCCAGGGATCGAACCCTTGTCTCCTGTGTCTCCTGCTTGGTAGGTGAATTCTTTACTACTGAGCCACCTGGGAAGCCCACTAAATGTGGATATATCCACAAATAATGATCTGTACACTTTAATTTTTTCCCCTTGGTTTTCCTTCATTTGTTTCTTTCACACTGTGGAGTAGTTCAGCAGGTCCATGAGCACACATGGTTTCTAGGGCAAAGCTGTCCAGGTCGTCATGTTTGTGTGTTCTCTTCCAGAAACTGGCCTGTGATAATTTCCCTGCTGCGGGAGCTTCATGTTGTGCTGGTTCTCTTTTCCCACCTCCCGTTTCACAGTCACCCCACTTCTACCTCACAGAAGGAAGAAACACTATCCACACATTTACAGTCTTCTATTTTATTGCTCCAGCATGTAATAGCCTGTGGGTCCCCAAATAAAGGGACAGGTGACCTTGAAATTAGGTCGGTGATGATATCAATGACAAACATCTGGGCCCTGAGGAAATGAACACTCTAAAGTGAATTTACTTTTCACCCCACAGGTCCTGGCTCCCTGATACATCAAGATACAAGATACATCAAGTGACATGAGGAGCTTTCCCTTCCTGGACGTCATCACTTGCAGGGACATCACTGCCTTGGCACTAAGATTTCTATCCCGAAATTGAGGAAAGTCCAAAAAGAGACTCAAGACACATCCTAGTCTTTGGGCAGTTCTCAATATATCAGAAGAAAATGATCAAGGACCAGGTAACTTTTTGGCTTGTCTTATTCCTTCCATCATTCTGCAATTGGTTTCTGGGGAGGACTGTAAAACGCAATGGAATTCAATAGAAAATAACAAATTGGAAAAGTAGGATTTGTGCAGAAATAAATTTAGATTTAAATTCAGCATCAAGGGAAAGTAGCATCAGGAATATATTGTTAGCGGGATCTACACTGAAGGACTAATTGGAACAACGTGTGTGATTGGAGTATCCTATGGGTTACATTTGCTGTCAACTTATGTTTAACATTTCTTTTTTTTT
>SJYV01049948.1:0-21451 GCA_006410875.1 Neotragus pygmaeus | reverse complement strand
AGAAGGAAGACAGACTCAGAGATAATAAGTTGGTCAATGAGCAGGAAGGGTGAGTAAGTAAACTGAGGTAGGAGGTTGGAGGGGAGATGATAGCCAGACTTTTTTCTTTAGTTGGTAGTATTATTTTTCAAGAGGATCACAAGGAAGAACAATTTTAAGAGTTCACACTTCAATTTTAGTAATATTGGTTGCACATTTCCAACCACAGCCCAATATGAATTCTTTGTTCAATCCTTTTGAAATAGCTACTTGAATGTCAGGGGACGCTAGTGGTAAAGAACCCACGTGTCAGTGCAGGAGACTAAGAGACAGGGGTTGGATCCCTGGGCCAGGAAGATGCCCTGACATGACATGAGGAGGCCATGACAACCCACTCCAGTATTCTTGCCAGAAGAATCCCATGGACAGAGGAGCCTGGCGGGCTATGGTCCATGGTGGGGAGGGGTGGGTTGCAAAGAGTCGGACATAACTGAAGTGCCTTAGCATGCACACACGTAATTTTTATACTTTCTGCGTATTTCACACCTGTTCTGCCTTCAGTGTACTGTGCCTCTTTTGTTCCTGACACTTTCATTCTTTGAAAATCATTTTAAACCTCCTCTATTGTAGGACACATGCCACGAGTCCTCTTTCAATTCATAGCCAAATTGTAACCATGATTTTGTGGACCCATCCATCCATTAATCTATTCAATATAAGTATCTACTTAACACTTATTAATAATTTGTTAAATAATGAAATGTATTAAATACTTATGTGCCATATGCTATCTATGCTCTGTGCCCCAACTTCTAATATTTAACATGTTGCACTGTAGTACTTTATTTATAATATATCCACTCTATTCATTTTTAACACTTTGAATGTAAGCACGCTGCTTTAGTTGGTTTAATCTTCCAAGAACCTAGCCAATTATTAAGCACAGAAGTTGCTGAGAAAATGAATGTGAAGGGATAAATGTAAGAAACTGATTGGTAGGTATAGGTGTTAAGTTCTAGGCAACAGTCCCTTTGAAAATCTGATCACTGTAAATTTTACTCTGAGAAAAATATCACATAACGCCATATGTCCAAAATCAAATTTTGCATCAAGCTGAATGAAGTAGGCATTAATGGGACAGAAAAGCTAACAAGGATTGAAAGAGAGAGGAGAAGCAGTTGCAACAGAGCATCTCTCAAGTCAAATTTGCAAGTGCTGACAAGTAACTGGAGTCCTTTTATGTATCATTAAGAGTGAATTTCTCTGAGCCAGAGTTGGATTCATAAAGGAGTAAAACTCAGTGAAATGCTGCTAGTATTATTATTCATAAGCCTTATGGAATTGTAAATGCATCTTCCATTATCTCAAAATATATCACAACCTTATAACTATGATTCTATAGCTTTCTGTGTTAAACATTATTATGTCTTAAAAATTCTTACAGGAGTACAGTTTTGAAATCAAGCTATAATCCTCTCCCCAATTTTCCAGATATAAACAAACAGATTACACAATTACCATTCAGTTTTATTGTTACACTTAATAAGTTGTCCAAGTTTGCTCAATAAAGATAAAAATCTGTTTATTAATGACTCATAAATTTGTTTGCACTTAAATTTTCTCTTTTAATAGATATATACTCAACTGTCAGCATTCATTCATAAAAATATTCTAAATCTGTCTTGTTCGTTCTTATATATAGCTATTAAAGAAAAGATTAAGCATGCTGTGTTTGAGGGCAGAATGGCAAACATATACAATATTACAATACAGAAGTAGTAATATTTCATTTTAATTATGTTTCAATTAGATTTGTAAGTCAATAAAAATGCACAAATGTGTTAAAAGGCCATAGCATTCTCACTGGCCTACCTCTTGTTCTGAGAGATTTAAAGAATTAAAGATAAATGACAGAAACTTTATAGAATATGATTAGTTGATTGTGAGAGGTCAAAAAAAGGTTTCAGGGTGGGGGAAGAATGGATTGAGAGTTTGGATTAGCAGATGCAAACTATTGTACATAGAATGGATAAACAGCAAGGTAGCTTGTATGGCAAGGAAACTATAATCAATATCCTGTAATGAGCCATAATGGAAAAGAATATGAAAAACAATATATATGCATAACTGAACCACACTGCTGTACAGCAGAAATAAACACAGCACCATAAATCAACTATAATAAATTATTTTAAAAGAAGGATTTCTAGCATGATTGACTAGTCACATAAAGTAACTATAGATAAACAGGAAAATCAAAATGAGGAAGAAGAAAATTTATTAGGAATTAATGAGTTTGGCTTAAAGGTCCTGAATCAAATGTTTCAGTAGGATATCAAAATGACAATAAACATTTATACACTACCTTTCTTCCTGGAGTCACATACACGATAAAGAGGTGACCCCTTTTATTTGGTGGTAAAAGGGATGCCAAGATGTTGCTCCTTTCCCAAAACACTACACCCTAAATAAGCACACTGGCCACAGGGAGAGGTTTTCTTCCATTGAGGTCTCCTAATGACTGTCCACTTCAAAAAGCAAGAGTTCTTTTTATTGCCAAAAGGCACCCTCTATCAACCTCCAGACAAGAACCATCTTGCTTTAAGGAAGAAGTGTGTTACTCAGCATAGGCTAGGCTGATGTAGTAACTCCCAAATCTACATGAATGAATTAAACTTTATCTTTCCCTCACAGTCTTTTGTCATTTGTGTGACTCCCTAGGGCAGGTGTCCTCTCTGCAGTCACTCAGAAATCCAAGCAGCTTTGATCTTATGATACCACCGTTTCAATATGTGGTATGTATGCTCACCACTGGGGAAATGAAAAGAAGCTGACAGGTTGCACAATGGTATGGTGCTTTACTGTATGAATCTGGCCAACCTGAAAATATTTTTCTCAGAAGTGCTGTCCCCTTTAAGTTTCCCAATTAGAAGTGGCCAACATTAAGAATAGCCCAAAATTTGGAAGACAGGAGTGAAATAGTAGTGATTATACTCTGAAAGTCATCATGGGCTGGATGCAGTGAGAGACAGGTGTAGAGCTATCAGCAGATTCCACCTTGTCTTTGCTCTTCCCACAATGACAAACGCAGTGGTGCAGAAGATTCCAGCTTCTTCTGACTATCACCAGCCTCTCTCATCAACAGTAATTTCCATCTCCCCACCAGCCACAGAGGCAATAACCCTCTGGAGATTCCCTTAGCTGTTTTTCTTCCCAGTCCCACGCTGGCAGGTAGACATATCTGATTCACAAATTCCCTGACAAGCACCAATTTATCGACCCGTGTCAGTGCTTCAGCAGTCCTACTTTATGGTTTTCCAATGATCTGCAAATTGCCGCTTTACACTCTTATTTTTCCTTCTCCTACAATTTTGTAAATTCTTATCCCACAATAAAACCCTTGATCCACAATACCCATAGTGGTTCTACTCTCCTGACTTATTTACTGCTGCATTGACCTGCTACAATGATTGGTTCCAAGGCGGTTCCAAGGAAACAGAAATTTAAGGATGAAAACAAGAGTTCACTGACTAAAGAGTAATACAGACATTAATGATCCTGTTGCCAGCGGTAAAGGGAAGTCTGATGTTCTGCAACATACAGGGGCAAAAATGTCACTTAAATTGTTTCCTATACACAGATAGAAGGCAGGGCTTTAGGTGATCATGTGTTTGCTCTTATAAGAAATTTTAATATAAATAAAAGTATAACAGATTGGTTGTTTGTTCTAAGTACACCAGAAAACATGAATTTGATGGACTCGGGATGTTAAATTCCCACCTCAATGATGGTTAAAGAAACAAAGTTTCTATGCCTGCTCCAAAAAGTTACCCATATTTCTTTAGTTGTATATCAAGATTTCTGAGAACAAAGCTTGAAGTCCCTGCTTGGCTGAATAACAACCCCAATTCCCAACCTCATAGTGAAAGGCAGTAAGAAAGAACAGGGCCCTAACATATTTTGGGCAGATTCCAGTATAGAACCCTGACTCCCTAGAGCAGCCTTGTCCAAGTATGGAGATGGCCTCCTCTGAGGTAGTAAACTTGAAGAGATCTACCTGATCAATACCAGCTCCACTAAGTCACATTGCTTCTAGACTTACAACCAGACTTAAGTCCTGGCAAGTCCCAAGTGGTCAGGTTCAAAATAAATACCATACTTCCAAAATATTTGCAAGGCTTTTTTCACTTTTATGACAATGGCTCAAAAGTGTTGAATTGGGGTAGACGGAACATTACGTTGATTGTGCTGAATTTGTTGATATGATAAGTATCAATTGGGACTCATAGCTGCTATTGTAGTAGGCATCAGAGCCAAAGTAGTAGCTAAAATGATTTGATCAACAGTGATCCTTAGCTTTTGACAATTTATCACAGTGTACCTAGGAGGGAGAACTAAACTCTTATTTAATTTATAGAAGCAGAAATTACCTTGAACAGAAGAAATGTCTAACTTGAATCATTAAAATAGTTAAAATTGCTTAACCAATTTCAAGACTTGAACCAGTTCAAGCCAATACTCAGAGCCGTGTGGATGAAAGGAAGGCTGAGTCCCTTGAGGAAGGATCATAATACATTACCAAATAATATATTATAAATATTTTTCTTTTCATTTCCTAAGGGACATGTGGCATTTTACCAGGGTGACCATGCATTGGAGAGGAAAACATTACCCAGTTTTAAGGGAATTATTGGACACTGGCTCTGGATTGAGATAATTTTTGAAAAAGAAAATACAACTGTGGACCACTAGCTAGTCCAGGCTTTTAGAAGTTAGGTAATTAATGAACTGTTGACATGGTCTACCTCATAATTCCAGTGTGTCCCCAAAACCAACTCATGGTTCTTTCCCCACTTTTAGAGAGCATTATTGGAAAAGACAAGATAAGAAACTCCACAGCAGTTTCTTGACTAATGGAGTAAAGGCTAGTAGAGTATAGTGAGGAAGACCAACTAGAAACCTCCAGAACCACTTCTACACACCAAAATAATATAGCAAAGGCAGTGCTTCATTCCTGGAGATATTACAGTTCTAAGTATCAATATTAATTACTTGAAAGATACAGGTGTGGTGATTTCTACCACATTTCTGTTCAACTTGCCTATTTTTCCTGTGCAAAGGACAGATGATCTTAAGATATTGACAGTGGATTACTGTAAACTTAAGCAGGTGGCAACTCCTATTACAGCTGCAGTTCCAGATGTGATTTCTTTACTAAAGTAAATTAACATGTTTCCTAGTATATTACTACTAAGTATATGGATGCCTTGATTTTTAGTCAAGGGCTGATAGTTTGTTTGCTGGATGGCTAGGAACTTGGGAAGGAACATGACTGGATTTGCTGAAGAGGAGTTCTAGGGAAGTGTATGAGTGGATCTCTGAAAATAAGAACAGAATATGAAGATATTTGCAGCCTATATCAATGCCCACCAAATAGTAACACCAGCAGAAGAGGTTTCAATAATCAGGTGGAAAAGATTACTCACTCTATAGATGCCAGTCAGCCTCTCTTGACTTTGCTCCAACAGCTGAAATATCAAGTGGCTATAAGGAAATGGTAACCCACTCCAGTATTCTTGCCTGGAAAATCCCATGGATGGAGGAGCCTGGTGGGCTACAGTTCATGGGTTCGCAAAGAGTCGGACATGACTGAGCGACTTCACTCACTCACAGTAGTAAGGGGAAAGTTACTTATGATCTGAGCAACATGGGCTTCCATTCTATCAACTGCTGAGTACTCAACCTGAGAACAAGAGATTAACACTGAGTTCCAACATTAGGTTGATTACTTTTTGAGTCATTTCCTTCATGAAAGGGATATCAATTTTTTCTCACTTGAGAAGACACTTATTTTGGATACAGATTTGCAATCCTAGCTCACAAGTCTTTAACCAAAACTACCAATGGTAAACTTAAAGAATGCCTTATCTACCAGCATTGTGTTCCATACTGCATTGCCTCTGTTCCAGGAACTTATTTTACAGTAAGAGCAGCAATGGGCTTTTGCTCAGTGAACTCACCGATCTCACCATATTTCCCAAAAGCAATGAAATGGTATTTCAAAAACTCTGATACAGTGACAACTAGATGATCACTTGTGGGAGTTGAGGTAATGTCCCTAAGCATTTAGTACATGCTCTGAATCAATGTCCAATATATGATTTTGGGTTTTTCTTCTCCACAGCCAAGCTTCATTGGTTAGAGAAACAAGGACTAGAACATGGAATAGCTCTTGCCCCTGTTAGTCCTAATGATCTGTTAGCAAATTTTGGCTTCCTGTCTCCACTAATTTAGGATTTACTATTATAGAGATCTTTGATCCAGAGGAAGGGATGCTTCTAATGGGGGAACACAACCATAGTTCCCAAAAACTGAAGCTGAAATTGCCACCTGGTCACCTCTCAGAGCTATGACTCAGATGTCAGAGAAGGCACTAATTGTGGTGAAAAGAATAAGCAGTGACTACCAAGGGAAATTGTGTGATTGACAGAATTCTAAGATGGCTCCCCAAATTCCCACCCCCTAGCATACATGCTAATATAATTCCCTCCCTTGAATGTGCCCAAGACCTGTGAATATGGTCAGACAGACACTTCTTGATTAGATTACATTACCTAAGATTCAGTTTCTCCTGCTGGATTTGAAGAATGAAGCTGTCATGTACTAAGGTTCTAAAAGAGGCTCCTAAGACCTGAAAGTGACTCTCTCCTCCCACCAACACACAGAGAGTAACTGGGATCTCAGTCCTAAAATCACTGGGAACTGAATTCTGCCAACTTAGTAAATAACTCCAAGTATCAGATGAGATCAAAGTCGCAACTGACCACTTGGTTTCAACCTGAGGAGACCCTGAGCAGAGGACCCAGTTAAACCATACCTATACTCCTGACCCAAAGAAATTCTGAGATAATAAATGTGTATTATATTAAATCACTGAATTTGTTATAACTTGGTTTGCAACAATAGAAATCTAATGCATTTGTGTTGCTTCCTTACAACAGGGGAAGAGGCAGTCTGTGACACAGATGATCCTCCACCTATCTCACAGGTGCCATAGGTTAACCTCTTGTGCTGCTGCTGCTGCTGCTGCTAAGTCACTTCAGTCATGTCCAACTCTATGTGACCCCATAGACGGCAGCCCACCAGGCTCCCCCGTCCCTAGTATTCTCCAGGCAAGAACACTGGAGTGGATTGCCATTTCTTTCCCTAATGCATGAAAGTGAAAGTGAAGTCACTCAGACATGTCTGACCCTCAGCGACCCCATGGACTGCAGCCTTCCAAGCTCCTCCGTCCATGGGATTTTCCAGGCAAGAGTACTGGAGTGGGGTGCCATTGCCTTCTCCAAAGTCACTTCAATTGTGTCTGACTCTTTGTGATCCTATAGACTGTAGACTGCCAGTCTCCTCTGTCCATGGGATTCCCCAAGCAAGAATACTGGAGTGGGCTGCCATTTCGTAGTTTAGAAGATCTTCCTGACTCAAGGATCAAACATCTCTTGCATTTCCTGCAGTGGCAGGCGGGTTCTTTATAACTAAGCTATCTCGGAAGCCCAGGCCACCTCTTGCTGCTGCTGCAGCCTACCAGGCTCCTCTGTACATGGGATTTTCCAGGCAAGAGTACTGGAGTGGGGTGCCATTGCCTTCTCTGAGGCCACCTCTTCGGACTCATATATTCTTCCAATAAAAACTTATTGAAAAAGTACAAATATTTAAAATAATCAGAACTGCTAATGGCATAGACCTTTCAGGAATGCAGATTTGGGATATCCCATCAGTAAAAAAATACAAAAACTATGATCAGCTAAGCTGCTTGCTAAGGGCAAAGGGAATATGGAATGTATATTAGAAGAAGGAAATTATAAATGCCAGCTGCAACCATGTACAAACTTAAGACTATAGTAGTTATGAGTATTTCCTCCTTTGATATGAATGTATTTGTGCATGTATATCCATAACCACCATTGTTCTAAAGTGTTAGTTTCTCAGTCTGGTTTGACTCTTTGAGACCCCATGAACTGTAGCCTGCCAGGCTCCTCTATCCATGGAATTCTCCAGGCTAAAATATTGGAGTGGGTAGCCATTCCCTTCTCCAGGGGATCTTACCAACCCAGGGATTTTACCCGGTCTCCTGCATTGCAGGCAGATTCTTTACTAAGTCACCAGGGAAACCCCATGTATATCCATGAAGTGAAGTGAAGTGAAAGTCACTCAGTCATGTCTGATTCTTTGCAACCCCATGGACTATACAGTCCATGGAATTCTCCAGGCTAGAATACTGGAGCAGGTAGTCGTTCCCTTCTCCAGGTGATTGAACCCAGGTCTCCAGCATTGCAGGTGGATTCTTTACCAGCTGAGCCACCAAGGAAGCCCATATATATCCATATGTTTAGGTTAATAGATATGTTAATCAATCTTTTTATTATTTTTCTATCTATTTCTCTACTCTATAACACATGTTAATAGCAGTTAACATATCAAAGAGGAAGTATGATTCAGCTAGAAAAAGAATAAACATCACCCAAAGATAGAGTCTTAGTGTCCTCTTTTGGGAGAGGATACAGAGTTAGCACGTTTTCAGTTGCATGTAGCTGTGTTATGTTAGGAAACATGCTATGTTAGAAAACTTACACAAGTGAGCAGTAGTGATGTTTACTGTTTCTTTTTGTGTTTCACCTTTTAGTCAATATACTTTATTTCCCCAAACTTTAAACTCTTTATTTTGTATTAGGGTATAGCTGATAAATGATGTTGTGGTAGTTTCAGGTGAACAGCAAAGGGACTCAGCCACATATACACATATATCCATTCTCCCCCAAACCCTCCCTCCTATCTCTTTTGTTTTTAAATGTTAATTATTTTAAAGAAAAGATAATAGCCATGTGCTAGTTATTTTTTAAACTGCCAGGAATATAAAAGTTATATCTTATAAAAGTCAAGATATTCCCTTTTTCACTCTCCCAATAATCCTACTTAAAAGGAGTCCTTTATTTTGTAACAAGGCACAGGACAAAAAGGTTTGGATTGAAGTTACATTATACTCCTCTACAGAGTCCATTTACTTTCGACACCTATCACTGGTCAGAGGAGAAAGCAAACTGCAAGGGAGAGTAAGAGGCCATAAAATGCTTCTTAAAATAAAAGGTCTAACATCCTTGTTAAAAACAATAACAAAAGAACAAAAGTGAAATTCAGGACTAGATGGTAAGAAAACAGAACAAAAAGCATCCTAAGAAGTTAAACTGTAGATTGAGGAGAAAATAGGACAGCAATCTGAGAGCAATAAAGTTCTTAGAAGATTTTTCTGAAACAGAGGAATCTGAACACATTGACAGTACCCAAGAATGATGTCAAATTGACGAAGGAGAAGAAAAAAAAAAAAAACAAGATTGGTCAGTAAAGATGAAAGGCTGGAATAAAGAGCATAAGGATCAGTTCAATTCAGTCACTCAGTCATGTCTGACTCTTTGTGACACCATGAATCACAGCACGCCAGGCCTCCCTATGCATCACCAACTCCTGGAGTCCACCCAAACCCATGTCCATTGAGTCAGTGATGCCATCCAACCATCTCATCCTCTGTTGTCCCTTTCTCCTCCTGACTTCAATCTTTCCCAGCATCAGGGTCTTTTCCAGTGAGTCAGCTCATCGCATCAGGTGGCCAAAGTATTGGAGTTTCAGCTTTAGCATCAGTCCTTCCAATGAACACCCAGGCCCGATCTCCTTTAGGATGGACTGGTTGGATCTCCTTGCAGTCCAAGGGACTCTCAAAAGCCTTCTCCAACATCACAGTTCAAAATCATAGAATGTTCTTTAAAAATGAGAGGTCCCCATAACCCCTGCCAATGGGGAGAGACAGAAGACCAAGAACAGAGATATCAAAAAGTTCTGATAGAGAAAGAAGTATGGTTTCTTTTTCTCTCCTCTCCCAACATACACCTACCCTCCTCTGAAAGCTTTTTTCCAATGACCACAGCTAGTAAATAATCAATACAAAATCAAATATTAAAAAGAGGTATGTCTTGACTGAATCTAAATTAAGATTGTTACCGAAATGCAAGTCTCTGTGCCCATTGCACAGTGAGGCCAAATGATACCAAAGCATCAGAGTTTGGAACAGAGAAAGGTTTACTGAGGGCCATGCAAGGNAAAAAAAAAAAAAACAAGATTGGTCAGTAAAGATGAAAGGCTGGAATAAAGAGCATAAGGATCAGTTCAATTCAGTCACTCAGTCATGTCTGACTCTTTGTGACACCATGAATCACAGCACGCCAGGCCTCCCTATGCATCACCAACTCCTGGAGTCCACCCAAACCCATGTCCATTGAGTCAGTGATGCCATCCAACCATCTCATCCTCTGTTGTCCCTTTCTCCTCCTGACTTCAATCTTTCCCAGCATCAGGGTCTTTTCCAGTGAGTCAGCTCGTCGCATCAGGTGGCCAAAGTATTGGAGTTTCAGCTTTAGCATCAGTCCTTCCAATGAACACCCAGGCCCGATCTCCTTTAGGATGGACTGGTTGGATCTCCTTGCAGTCCAAGGGACTCTCAAAAGCCTTCTCCAACATCACAGTTCAAAATCATAGAATGTTCTTTAAAAATGAGAGGTCCCCATAACCCCTGCCAATGGGGAGAGACAGAAGACCAAGAACAGAGATATCAAAAAGTTCTGATAGAGAAAGAAGTATGGTTTCTTTTTCTCTCCTCTCCCAACATACACCTACCCTCCTCTGAAAGCTTTTTTCCAATGACCACAGCTAGTAAATAATCAATACAAAATCAAATATTAAAAAGAGGTATGTCTTGACTGAATCTAAATTAAGATTGTTACCGAAATGCAAGTCTCTGTGCCCATTGCACAGTGAGGCCAAATGATACCAAAGCATCAGAGTTTGGAACAGAGAAAGGTTTACTGAGGGCCATGCAAGGAGATGGGGTGGATCATGCCTCAAAAATCCAAAACTCCCCAAAAGCTTTCAGCAAAGTCCTTTTCTAGGAAAGGTGAGGGAGGGGCATGGTGAATTGTAAGCTTCTAGGTAACAGACATCATTTGTTCTTGAGGTCAGGTCATAGTCAGGTAATGATGCTCCTACAAACCTCCACCAAAGGAAAGTTATTCTGTGTTCTGACAAGAAAGGGCCAGGTCCCCAGGCACAACTTCCCCGCTCTGAGGTCCAGTCCTGGCTAAAAGGGGGTAAACCTCAGCTGAGTTTGCTCAGGGTCAGGACCCCAGGCCCTGTCTAGCTGTCATCAATGAAGAAGCCAGGTACCCAAAACCTAACAGGCGCTCAGACTCCTCAGACCACCCAAACATGGCACATCAGATCCCGCAGACTGTCACCCAGGTGGACTGCCACTGCTACTAAGTCTCAGAGGCAGGAACGGGGGAAAGGGCTCCCTCCTGCCCCATGTCCTGGGCCCCGCCAGTGGGCAACCTTGGCAAGGGCTCTGGAGCCTGAAGGACACAGCCCCCAGCCTGTTCCCTGGGACTCTGGCTCACCCACTGACCCGAGGCCAAGTGAACTGGAAGGGGCGGGGGTGCGGGCAGCCAGGGCGGGATCTGCCTCTTACCTCACTTTCTGCTTCACAGCACCGCTGCTCAGAGACCTTTGGCTGAATGTGCCGGATAACGGGTTGTTCCGCTGGGGAAGGGGCCCACTGTGGTAATGGCTGAGCAGGATCACTAATGGTTGCTCATTGACGGTTGCCTGCTTGGGGGAGGAGTCCATGCAACCATTATTTGTCTCGACAGAACGTTGCCTGGTAGCGAGGTATGGGGAAAACATGGGCAGAAAAGGCTGAATGCTAAGGACTATGCACAGCTGCACTCTATTGCAAGATTAGAAGGATGATGCCGACAGAGATGCTCTCAACCCTGCCGCCGTCATTATTCTCTGACTCCTAGACACAAAGAAAGATGGAGGGAAAGAATTCTTGAGTAACTGCATGGAAGAGAAAGTGACCCTTACAGAATTGGGGGAATGGAGAAAAGAGTATATATAACATATCACCTCAATACATTAGTTGGGAAATTATCTAAATTCATCATTAATTTGATCATTTTTATAATGGCCAAATTGATTTCCAAAAAAGAAAAGGAAAAAAGTGTAATTAAGAAAAACATTAAAACATAATCTAACCTGTAATGGTCACGCTACTATTTCATAGCTAAATGGTCCATTGGCAAGCTTCAACGAAAATGATGAAATCTGACTTATACCTGAAGAATGTTACAAAAAAATAAAGCATAGCTGTTTCAAGAAACATAATATAATACAGTGCATCAACTTTACTTCTGTTCCTTAAAACCTCCATAATAGAAATCACAGTGTTACATGCTATTTCCTGTAATAGTAGTAGCAGCAGTAGTAGTAGTAACAGCTAATATTACTAAGAGCTTGCTCTGTGTTAGACACTTTCCTAAGTGCTACATTTACCTCATTTAACCCTCATAACCTTAGAAACATAAAACTATTACTACCTACATTTCACAGATGCAAGAAATTGGGGTTGAGACACTTAACTGATTCACTCAAGATCACACAGTAAGAAAGAAAGCTCAGTACTTAAGTCCTCAGCTCTCTGATATGCAGGTCAATGTTTACCATCTCTAATCTGTGCAACCCTGTTACATGCACAAGCTTCCAAAAATGTTCATCTAACTATAAACACTATGCATCCCCCAGCAAAAACTTCTTTCCTATAAATTCTATTAATTTTTCATGACTGCAAATCTTCTATGAACCTCTACATAAAAATAATTATTTTGGTTCTTTTCTTGGCCTTATTGTCATCCAAAAGACAGTCTCTGCAAAGTCTATGTTTAATTTAAATTCAACCTAAGCTGGAAAGGTTTGTCACTCTCCTGAGTACTACCATTTCTGGTGTGAAATTGCTGACCTAGTTCTAAAATAAGGGATAAATTCACAGAGCTTAAATGAGATCTCTAAGGTTAGAGTTGAGTTATTGTTCATGTCCCATTTACATAGAATGCTGACCTTTGAAAAAAATCCGTTTCTTATCATAAAGGTTTAAAAAGTAAAAATAACTGTGCTTATGCTTTAATAACAATGATCCGTGCTACTTTGGCTTTGGTTTTTATATCTTATGGTCAGAATACTCCACTTGTGGTCAGTCATAGTGGATATGACAGTATTTTATGTTGTGTATGGTAAAACATCAGGCTTCCCAGGTGGCATTAGTGGTAAAGAAACCACCTGCCAATGCAGGAGACTCAAAGGGACGTGTGTTTGACCCCTGGGTCAGGAAGATTCCCTTGAGGAGGGCATGGCAAGCCTCTCCAGTATTCTTGCCTAGAGAATCCCATGGATGGAGGAGCCTGGCAGATTACAGTCCATGGGGTCACAAAGAGTCAGACATAACTGAAGTGACTCAGCACACACAAACATGCAAGATAAAACATCATGTACTTAATTAACCCTATGCACCTTTAATCTACCACAGCCTTGTCTAACTCAGTGAAACTATGAGCCACGCTGTGTAGGGCCACCCATGACAGATGAGTTATGGTGGAGAGTTCTGACAAAATGTGGTCCATTGAAGAAGGGAATGGCAAACCCCTTCAGTATTCTTGCCTTGAGAACCCCATGAATAGTATGAAAAGGCAAAAAAGAGAGGACACTGTAAGATGAACTCATCAGGTCAGTAGGTGCCCAATATGCTACTGGAGATCAGTGAAGAGATAACTCCAGAAAGAATAAAGGGATGGAGCCAAAGCAAAAACAACACCGAGTTGTGGATGTGACTGATGACAGAAGCAATGCCTGGTGCTATAAAGAGCAATATTGCATAGGAGCCTGGATGTTAGGTCCATGAATCAAGGCAAATTGGAAGTGGTCAAACTGGAAATGGAAAGAGTGAACATCGACATTCTAGAACTAAAATGGAATGGAATGGGTGAATTTAACTCAGATGACCATAATATCCACTACTGTGGGCAAGAATCCCTTAGAAGAAATGGAGTAGCCATCATAGTCAACAAAAGAGTCCAAAATGCAGTACTTGGATGCAGTCTCAAAAAGAGAATGATTTCTATTTGTTTCCAGGGCAAACCATTCAATATCACTGGAATCCAAGTCTGTGCTATAACCAGTGATGCTGAAGAAGCTGAAATTGAATGGTTCTATGAAGACCTACAAGACCTTTTAGAACTAACACCCAAGAAAGATGTCCTTTTCATTATAGGGGACTGGAATGCAAAAGTAGAAAGGCAAGAAACACCTGGAGTAAGAGGCAACTTTGGCCTTGGAGTACAGAATGAAGCAGGGCAAATGCTAATAGAGTTTTGCCAAGAGAAAGCACTGGTCATAGCAAACACCCTCTTCCAACAACATGAGAGAAGATTCTACACATGGACATCACCAGATTGTCAATACAAAATCAGATTGATTATATCTTTGCAGCAAAAAGATGGAGAAGCTCTATACAGTCAGCAAAAACAAGACTGGGAGCTGACTGTGGCTCAGATCATGACCTATTTATTGGCAAATTCAGACTTAAATTGAAGAAAATAGGGAAAACCATTAGACCATTCTGGTAAAACCTAAACCAAATCCCTTACGTTTATACAGTGGAAGTGAAAAATAGATAGAAGAGATTAGATCTGACAGACAGAATGCCTGATGAACTATGGACAGAGGTTCATAACATTGTACAGGAGGCAGTGATCAAGACCATCCCCAAGAAAAAGAAATGCAAAAAAGCAAAATGGCTGTCTGAAAAGGCCTTACAAATATCTGAGGAAAGAAGAGAAGTGAAAAGCAAAGGAGAAAACGAAAGATATACCCATTTGAATGCAGGGTTCCAAAGAATAACAAGGAAATATAAGAAAGCCTTCCTCAGTGATCATTGCCAAGAAACAGAGGAAAACAATAGAATGGGAAAGATTAGAGATTTCTTCAAGAAAATTAGAGATATCAAGGAAACATTCCATGCAAAGATGGGCGCAATAAAGAACAGAAATGGTATGGACCTAACAGAAGCAGAAGATATTAAGAAGAGGTGGCACGAATACACAGAAGAACTATACAAGAAAGATCATTATGACCCAGATAACCATGAAGGGGTGATCACTCACCTAGAGCCAGACATCCTGGAATGTGAGGTCATGTAGCCTTAGGAAGCATCACCACAAACAAAACTAGTGTAACTGATGAATTCCAGTTGAGCTATTACAAATCCTGAAAAGTGCTGTGAAATTTCAAAATGCTGTGAATGTATGGCACTCAATATACCAACAAATTTGGAAAACTCAGCAGTGGTCACAGGACTGGAAAAGGTCAGTTTTCATTCCAATCCCCCAAAAAGATAATGCCAAAAAATGCTCAAACTACTACACAATTGCATTCATCTCACACACTACCAAAGTAATGCTCAAAATTCTCCAAGCCAGGCTTCAGTATTACATGAACTGTGAAATTACAGATGTCCAAGTTGGTTTTTAAAAAGGCAGAGGAACCAGAGACCAAATTGCCAACATCCGCTGGATCATCAAAAAAGCAAGAATGTTCCAGAAAAACATCTATTTCTGCTTTACTGACTATGCCAAAGCCTTTGACTCTGTGGATCACAACAAACTGGAAAATTCTTAAAGAGATGGGAATACCAGGCTACCTGACCTGCCTCCTGAGAAATCTGTATGCAGTTCAGAAAGCAACAGTTAGAACGAACATAGAACAACAGACTGGTTCCATATAGGAAAAGGAGTACGTCAAGGCTGTATATTGTCACCCTGCTTATTTAACTTATATGCAGAGTACATCATGAGAAACACTGGACTGGATGAAGCACAAGCTGGAATCAAGATTGCCAGAAGAAATATCAATAACCTCAGATACCACCCTTATGGCAGAAAGTGAAGAAGAACTAAAGAGCCTCTTAATGAAAGTGAAAGAAAAGTGAAAAAGTTGGCTTAAAGCTCAACATTCAGAAAACTAAGATCATGGCATCCGGTCCCATTATTTCATGGCATATAGATGGGGAAACAGTGGAAACTGGTTGACTTTATTTTCTTGGGCTCCAAAATCACTGCAGATGGTGACTGCAGCCATGAAATTTAAAAAATGGCTACTCCTTGGAAGAAAAGCTATGACTAACATAGAGAGCATATTAAAAAGCAGAGACATTACTGTGTCAACAAAGGTCCCTCTAGTCAAGGCTATGGTTTTTCCAGTGGTCATGTATGAATGTGAGGTTGGACTATAAAGAAAGCTGAATGCTGAAGAATTGATGCTTTTGAAGTGTGGTATTGGAGAAGACTCTTGAGAGTCCCTTGAACAGCAAGGAGATTCAACCAGTCCATCCTAAAGGAAATCAGTCCTGAATATTCATTGGAAGGACTGATGCTGAAACTGAAACTCCAAAACTGTGGCCACCCGATGTGAAGAACTAACTCATTGGAAAAGACCCTGATGCTGGGAAAGATTGAAGGTGGGAAGAGAAGGGGACGACAGAGGATGAGATGGTTGGATGACATCACCGACTCGACGGACATGAGTTTGAGTGAACTCCGGGAGTTGGTGATGGACAGGGAAGCTTGGCGTGCTGCAGTCCATGGGGGCACAGAGTCAAGCACAACTGAGCAACTGAACTGAACTGAACTGAACCTTTAATCTGGAAGGTAAAGGGCTAAATAGAAAACAGTTATCTTTATTTTACATTAAATTGCTTAAAGAGGAGGAGAAAATGCATAAATTACGTATCTATATGACATGAAACTGACAGTTGTTGCTATCTATTGCATTGATGGAATACAGAGTTTGATTCTGGCTCATATAATAAAGTGTCAGCAATACTAATAAAACCTGCTGATTGGATTTATCAAAATTATGACCTGTGACACTTAAAAGCTTCAGAATCAGAAAATGCCTTTGTTTCATATTGTTTTATATTACTCATACAGAAAAAGTATTTAAAAGAATATTATTGAATTTGTATATTGTTTCAAAATATAGTTTAAAACTCCTAAGATAACTACTAAATGATAAACAAAGTTATAGTTGTATTAATCTTAATTTGGTATAAATTAATAAAAACAATAAGAGCCAACATGATTAAGTAAAAATTGCAGGTTAAATAAAAGAAGGAGATATGTTAAGAAAAATATTCAGGGAAGAATGTAAAAACCTATGTTTAGTAAGAACATATTATATTTGATTACAAGCAACAGAAGTTCTCTCAACCTAGCTTAATGAAAATAGGACTTAAAGGTAAACATGCATATGTCATGGGCATTCAAAGAGAGGAATAAAGAACAATTAGACCACAACCATTTCAAAAATGGAACTAAAAATGTAGAATTAAGACCTGTCTTATCATCTATCACTCTCAGATATCACCCACGTCTCTGCTCTCCCTGTGACCAGCTTCCTAGGCATGGGCATGACCAACTTGGCTGTGTTATCCCAGCTCCCATCTCAGGCTGTTCTTTTCTTTCTTTTTTTAGAGGCAGAATTTTTTTTTTTTAAGTTTTATTTTGTATTGGGGTTTGGGAAGATCCCCTGGAGAATGAAATGGCAACCCACTCCAATATTCTTGCCTGGGTAACCCCAAGGACAGAAGAGCCTGGCAGCTTGTTTGTGAAGTCTCAAAAGAGTTGGACAAGACTGAGCAACTAAACAACAACATAGCCAATTAACAATCTATCACTGAATGAACATGAGTCCCAGTTGCATCAGCTGTGGATTGTTAGCTCTTGGTTCAGCTGTCCATCCCAGAGCACATCAACTGTGGCATGGGCCCACATGAAAGATAATTTTAAAGAAGAGAAAGTTTGATAGAGAATAAAAACACCAAAGCATACAGCTACCTCCAACTACAAAAAGAGCAACAGAAACAATAAAATGCAGGCTTTAGTCTATATAATTAAAGTTCAAGTGAGAAAAAAGAGAACATTGTTATGGTGGTATACGGGATCTGCCCAAATACAAAAGTAAAGAGACTTCCCCAATTTACTTGGTCAATTTTTCTTCTACTTTTTAAATAGGGAAAAATAAAATAATTTCATTTTAGATTATTGTAAGTTGAACAAAAATGTTTAACAATGCTTTAGATTTGGGGATGTTGGTTTTTGAACATAACAAAGGTTTTTAGATAATACAACTAAACTTAGAACAGTTTTAACATGCATATTTTCAAAAGGAGATGTGTCTGATAAGTACTTTCATGGTATCCTTACAGTAGGATTTCTATTGTGGTCAAACAAAAAGACAACCTTATAGTTTAATATCATTTATTTTAAATTGAGTTTTATTAGATGTACTCATAAAATATTAGTTATTAATTAAAAATCAAAATTTCTAATATAAATATGCCTTTGGGATATATTTCCAATATTCAACTATAAAAACATATACATATATAATATTACATAGACTATCTTACAAAATTATATGAAAATATCATAGGGATTGTTTTTCATTCATGACAGATACACTTCCCATCACTTAGAATCTATGAATTATCTTCTCTTTTCTGCAGAATTCTTAGTAGTGTACTTTCCTCATAGAAGACCTTTTAAATTCACTGACTGATTTTAATTTGTGGTGATCTATCTTTCCTTCATCTGCAATTCCATGGTTTTATTAAGTACCCATTTTGTAAAAAGGACCATACTTAGTGATGCAATTAAGTTTTAGACTGATTTTAATCAGTGACTAAGCTTCCACTTTATTCTTTTTTCCTGCAATTCCCTAACAGATGAAAAAATACATAGACAAACTAGTAAATCCTTGGATACTTGAAGATTGATTACATTTCCTAATAATTTACCAACCTTAATTTGTTCTCCTTTGCCTCTATCTTCACTTTATTGCAGAATTCATCCCTTAGCAATCTTTCTTTGTGCATGACAAGTTAACATCAAGGAAAAAATCTTAACATATTTATACATAATTAATCACAAGTTATTTTTAATTGATCTTGTTTCTTTAAATGGCTTCCCTGTTGGCTCAGATGGTAAATATTCTGTTTCCAATACAGGAGACTAGGTTCAATCCCTGGGTTGCGAAGATCCTCTAGAGAAGGAAATGGCAACCCACTCTTAGCATTCTGGCCTGGAAAATTTCATGGACAGAGGAGCCTGGCAAGCTACAATCCAAAGAGTCGGACACAACTGAGTGACACACACAGGAGGCTTTAAAAGGAGTTAACTGTAGAACTTTGAATTAAAAAAAAAATTATGAAGCTGAATTTACTGTTTTTAGTTAAGATGGATGGAAACACTACCAGTTAGTATTTAGGGCAATAGTGCAGAGCCGTTGATGGTTTCAATTGCATGCATCATTGATCTGGGTACAGCATAAATAGCTTCACAAATTTATCATCTATCTGGAATTTATGTTCCAACTTTCTTCCAAGTAACTGTTACTGCAAACCTCCACTTCGATTTTCTCTCTTGCAATATCAAAAAATATTGTTCATTTAGCATTAACCACATTTTGAAAACTTTTTTCACAATAATGACTCTAAAATGAAGTCCTATTAAAGCAGAGTAATAAAACATTGCTACTTACAATTTCAGATTATGAAAGGTAAGAGCAGTACTCTGAGGATCAGTTGAAAGCTATGGACTAATATTCTAGAGTAACTTCACTCAGAATGTTATTTGCTAGGAAACAAACTAGTTGCTAATGCCAAGTCAGGGGGTAACTGTCTTAGCTCAGGTATAAGCAGGTTGAGGCCATTATGTATTAAGTGATTAATTCCAAACCCAAAAGTCAGAGGTCAAAAGATGTCAGAGGTCAATTCTTTGGTGAGGGTTGTCAGGAATTATTTAACTAAGGCTGATGGGAGTACCCTTGCCTGGAAAAGCCCATGGACGGAGGAGCCTGGTAGGCTGCAGTCCATGGGGTCGCGAAGAGTCGGACACGACTGAACGACTTCACTTTCACTTTTTCTTTTCATGCATTGGAGAAGGAAATGGCAACCCACTCCAGTGTTCTTGCCTGGAGAATCCCAAGGACAGGGGAGCCTGGTGGGCTGCCATCTACGGGGTCGCACAGAGTCGGACATGACTGAAGCAACTTAGCAGCAGCAGATGAGAGTATCAGAGTCAAGAATGAAGGGTGAATGGGATGGATCTTCAGTGCCAAATAGGAAAACTGTAAAATAAAAAATATTCCATCCAAAAAGTCAAAGGCCTAGAAGGCAGGAAGAGAGCAGGAAGTAAGAAAAATAGAATATTCTCTAGCCAAAGTGTCCAAACAGATTTTCTACAGCAATGAAGAATTCCACCATTCACTACCCAAAAGGTAGCCTATCCATATGTGAGTTTTGAGCACTTGAAATATGACAAGGACAACAAAGGAACTGAATTTTTAAATTTAAAATGAAAATTTTAAATGAAAGATAGAAGAAGCCTGATCAGCTACAGACTTAAGGACCCAAAGAATATCATGGTGGTGTGTTCCCTGAGTTTTCTTTTTGCCTCCTATATCCCTGACTAGGAACTTAAGAAGGTGACAATCTAGAAACACCAGTGTGCACAGGAACAAGGAAAGAAAAATCCTTAGCAAAACCTCCTGTGTCTAGCCAAATAAAGGGCAAGTTTACCAAGTGAGAAGACTTTTAAACAATAACTTATCTAATCTAGACAAACACCACAGAAAAAAACTACACCTCTACCTTCATATCCAGAGCTCCAGAGGCCAAGTGGGAAGTTTAGACTTCTGTCTTCATGGAACTATATATAATAAGGTGTCCACAGACCCCTATCTGAGGGGTGTAAGGGAGGCCAGACAGAGATCTGGGACCATTATTACCTCAAGCAGGTAACTTTTCCACAGTGCAGATGGAGAGTCTATGGGAACCAGCACTTCCATCTCCATCTGGAAGTTCTGAGGTACCTTTCCATATTCCTTCTGGGGTGGTGTCAACAGAGGTCTAGGGGAGAGTCAGGACATTCATGATTCCTCAGTGGTATCAAGACCTCCACACAGTTCAGTGACCGTGCGGGGACCAGAAATCCCCTCGACACCTAGAAGTAATTGGTAACCTTCACCTCAGTATCAACACAGACAAATGGGGAACTGGACTCCTATCTCCTTTTTGTAGTAATGAAGCAGTGTCCTTTCCTCCCTTCCCATCCCAGAGCAATGTTAGAGAAATACAGTAAAATTAGGTTCAAATAAGATCCAGAGTCTTGTAAGATGAAAATACCCAAACCTCTAGCGAGACTAACAAAGAACAAAAAGAGAAAGACATGACAGAAACAATCAGTATCAGGGATGAAGTCACTGCAGACTTTGTAGAAAAAAATGACCATAAGCATATAAAACAAACAACTTGATACCTAAGTTTGACAACTTAGATGAAATGGGAAATTCCATTTGTGAAAAACACAAACTGCTACAACTTATCCAATATGAAAGAATTAATTTAAGTAGTCCTCTGCTTATTTAACTTACATGCAGAGTATATCATGAGAAATGCTGGGCTGGAAGAAGCACAAGCTGGAAT
>SJYV01049947.1:0-26246 GCA_006410875.1 Neotragus pygmaeus | reverse complement strand
CACAGAGGAGCCTTGGTAGGCTGCTGTCTACAGGGTCGCAGAGAGTAAGACATGACTGAAGCAACTTAGCAGCAGCAGCAGCAGCTAGGCATTTTGCCCAGAAGCCCTTAAGTCTTGTAGATTTGTGAATGCAATCACTTCTCTTCTCCCCACCTTTCTTTTTTTCCTCTTCAGGAATAAATTTGTTAAAGATATTTTTATATAGACTATGTTTTTGAAGTGTTAGTTGCTCAGTTGTGTCTGACTCTTTGCAACTCCGTGGACTGTAGCCCACCAGGCTCCTCTGTCTAAGGAATTCTCCAGGCAAGAATACTGGAGTGGGTTTCCATTTCCTTCTCCAGGGCATCTTCCTGATCAAGGAATTGAATCCAGGTCTCACTCAGTCCAGCCAGATTCTTTACCATCTGAGCCACCAGGGAAGCCCTCGACCATGTTTATAAAATCTTTATTGAATTTGTTACAATACTGCTTCTGTTTTATGTTTTGGTGCTTTGGCCATGATACACATTCCCCATGGATCTTAGTTCCCCGACTAGGGATCAAACCTGCGTCCCCTGCATTGGACGACACAGTCTTAACCACTGGACCACCAAGAAAATCCCCTTTTCTTTTTTTCCATGATACTCTTGTGGTTACTCTCAGCTGGCTAAAACCCTCCTTTTTCTCATTTGGAGGGACCAGAGTAAGGTAGCAGTTTTTTTTGTTTTGTTTTCTTTTTGGAAGCAATTTCTTTTGTCTTGTGCATAAGATATATGATGGCAGCTCTTTCCAGTGGGCAACTTGGACTTTGCCACTTTTGATAGGCTATGTAAGAGCTGTTTTTCAAACACAGTGTAGACATGTCTCTAAAGATGAGAGATTTTCTGTGCTAAAAGGAATACAGAGAAATACAGGGCAGCACGCTTGTCCTCCTTGAGTTTGCAGACTGTAGTTGGACAGGCCAAGCTTATATATGTATGGGAAAATCTAGTTGATGATGCATGATTGTATAGGATATATTCCAGCAGTAAATACCTGACAGTTGCCTTATGGAGACAATAAATACTGTAGAAATTCAGAGACGGGAGCACAGATGTGGTAATAGGTATCTAAAGAGATTTATTCATCCATTTCTTCATTAATATTCATTTTGCATACGTGTGTGTGTTTTCCTGATATCCTGTAATTTTGGCATGTTTCCCAAGGATGAAGGGGCCTTTGAAATTTTGAGAGTTAAATCAGCTGAGTTGGTTTTAGCCTCTTCTGTTACTACATTGTGCAATATTACTTAGCCCTGATAATGATCTAGGTACTTAAAGCTGGTAGCTTCAGAAGGCACATTCTTTTTTTCCAAATTATTTCATTTTAAAGGGGTTTTTACTTTTTTCTGAAATCTTTCTTCAAGATTCTCTATTTCAGGCTGATTCTGAATATTTTCCCCTTACAATAGATTGTAGTATAGTTTTATTTTTCCTTATTACAAAGTATGTGAGACTTTTTGCTGCTGCTGCTGCTAAGTCGCTTCAGTCATGTCCAACTCTGCAACTCCATAGACGGCGGCCTACCAGGCTCCCCCGTCCCTGGGATTCTCCAGGCAAGAACACTGGAGTGGGTTGCCATTTCCTTCTCCGATGCATGAAAGTGAAAAGTGGAAGTGAAGTCGCTCAGTCGTGTCCGACTCTTCAAGACCCCATAGACTGCAGCCCACCAGGCTCCTCCGTCCATGTGATTTTCCACGCAAGAGTACTGGAGTGGGGTGCCATTGCCTTCTCGATGTGACTTCTTGGGAAAATGCAAATATGAAAGGAAAACCACATTTCCCTTTGTAGAGATAATCATTGCTAAATACTCCTTGATATACATGTCCTTCTGTATGTCTTTTTGGAGTTTTACTGTGCTCTCTGTTATGTAACCTGCATTTTTTGTTTGTTTTTTGGTAAGCAGAATCTTCTCATGAAATATTCTTCTATTACATTTTCCATGGATTCATGGNTTTGTGGCAAGACCATAAATAATGATCTATGAAATGTGGGACAACTGAAAAATAGGAGCAGCCAGGACTGGATGTTAGAGAGCAGAAAATAAATTTTAAATCTCCTACTACCTTTTCCCTTATTTGGGGGAGAGAGAAGCTTTAAGTTGTGTCCCTGTTTTAATTGCATTTAATTAAGCCATATTTCTAGTGCTGAGGATGTGGAAAGATGCCCTGGAGCCTGCTGGTTCTCCACTTCCTAATTCTGTGCAGCAGCTCTTAAATGGGTAAGAAATGATGATTGAATATTGTGAACCAACACAATAGTTAATCTCGTATGAATAGGCAGTGGGAGGGGAATGTGTTTGTCTTGGGTTCCTTAGAAAGGTTTCATGATCAAACACTGAATGAGGATTTTCCCCACTTTCTGCCTGCTGACAATGCCTCACTGATAGTTTGACTTAATGAGGTTCTTAGATTTAATAAAACAGAAAAAGGCAGTGAGCCATTTCCCAAAATGACTTGAAAGAAATATTTGACAAAAATAATTGAGATTCAGAGATTACTAGTACAAAGAACTCTGTCAGTTTCTTCCGCCAGACGATGCTCACTTGCTCTGCGTTCGCTGCTGATTTTAGAATTTACCCCATTTGCTGCCCAAGATAGCAGCAACTCCCCTTAACAGAGACCATTATTCACAAACTAGGAGGTGCTAAGGAATTAATCAAGATTTTCAGTGGGTAAGCAGTAAATGGAGAGTTGTACGATCCTTAATAATGATACCTTTGTGAAGTCTGCCGAGTTTACACAGTGCTTTCATAGGCTGCTAGTTGACACATTCAATTCTCATTCTAATCCTCTGAGTTGGGAACTATCACCCTAGCTTTACAGCTGAGGAAACTGAGGCTTAGACAAGTTAAGTGAGTTGCCCCAGGTCTCACAGTGAGTAAATGCTAGAGTTCAGACCCAGGTCTGAGGGGTGATCCAGTCTAGCTGAACCACCACATGTAAAAGAGCAGAAAAGAATATTTGAATCTGAAGTTTGAGGATCAGGAACATTGCTTCTTGTTAATAGGTGCCACGAGACACACCAATCAACCTCCCTGAACCATAGTTTTCTCACTGGAAAAACAGATAATCATGCCAGTGATCAGTTTATTATTATCTCTCAGCTTCAAATCCACTCTTCTCTGCCATGCTTTGTGATACTGCAGTTTACTGGAAGATGAGACTGCCATCTGGCCATTTTGGGATTCTTATGCCACTGAGTCAATAGGCAGATAATGATGTGACTCTAATGACTAGAATAACTGATCCCAATCACCCAGGGGAAATTAAGTTGCTGCTACACAACAGAAGCAAAAAAGACTATGTCTGGAACATAGAGGACTCTCTAGAGTTCCTCTTAGTACTTTCATGCCAATAGTAAAGGCTAATAAGAAAATTAGAGGAGCAAAAAAATAAAGCAGGATGATGGAGGACTCAGACTCTTGGGGAATGAAAATTTAGGTCATTTCACCAATGGTCAGCAGGGCGGCATGCCTTCTGGAAGCTCTGAGCAGAGAATCTGCTTCCTGGCCTTTTCCAATTACTGAAAACTGAGTATTTGTTGACTCAGGATTCCCAGGTGGTGCTAGTGGTAAAGAACCCACTTGCCAATGCAGGAGAAATGAGATGTGGGTTCTGTCCCTGGGTTGGACAGATCCCCTGGACAAGGGCCTGGCAACCCACTCCAGTATTCTTTCCTGGAAATCCCATGGACAGAGGAGCCTGGTGGGCTACAGTCCATAGTGTCTCAAAGAATCGGACTGAAGCAATTTACACACACACACACTCATTGACTCGTGGCCCTCTTCTAGAAATGTCATCACTCTGACCTCTGCTTTTATCATCTATTATCTTTTTAGACTCTGGCTTTCTTACAGGCTTCCCTGGTGGCTCAGATGGTAAAGCATCTGAGCGTCTAAAGCGTCTGAGCATCTAAAGCATCTGAGCGTCTAAAGCATCTCCCTGCAATGAGGGAGACCCAGGTTTGATTCCTGGGTCGGGAAGATGCCCTGGAGAAGGAAATGGCAATCCACTCCAGTACTCTTGCCTGGAAAATCCCATGGACGGAGGAGCCTGATAGGCTACAGTCCATGGGGTTGCAAAGAGTTGGACGCGACTGAGACATGACTTCACTCTTCCTTTTACAAGGACCTTTGTAATTACATTGGTCTCACCCAGATTATCCAAGATAATCTCCTCATCTCAAACTCCTTAGCTTAATCACATCTGTAAAATCCCTTGGCCATGTAAGGTAGCAAATTCAGATTCCAAGGTTTAGGACAGGGACAGCCTTAGGGAAGCCATTACTTAGCATACTGTTGAATGAGTGTGTCCATTCATCAAAACAAACAAACCTGTGGTGCCTGCCCAAATAATATTATGATAATAATAATGGGAATTTTGAAGTCACCCATTTAAAGGAAATGATGGTCTTCTAAACAAAAGTATCTCGAATTCAGGTGTTTCTCATTCTTTATCTTGGGTGAAGAACACTGGGATTTCAAGAACACTTGCTTCCTCTGCAGAAATGAAATTGTTCATCATTTTCTTAAAACATACTCATTTTAATTTTTTACACTGCCCACATGTGGAAAAGTAAAAGATAAGAAAAAGAAAAGACAGAAAAGTTTGAGCAAGATGCAGAGTAGAAAGTGGGCAAAATTCAGAAGCAACTTCTTGGCATAACTTCAAAAAGGGAGAAAAACAAAGAAAGAAAAAGCAAAAGCATATGAAAAATATTTGCCGTTCTCATAAAATGGAATTCAGCTGAGAGGAAGGTGTAAACTCTGACTCAGAGGTCACTGAAGGCCAGGGAAGGCGTCTTTCATTTGACCATATTTCAAAACAATGCAAACCAAAGCAAGGGAGTGTCTCTTGGAGTAAATGGTGGAGGGATTGATTTTAACATTATTTTAAAATCATAACATCCCACAAATGTAAAGCATTTTGGGTAGTCATCCGGTAGTATACCAGGAACTTTGTGGGAGAAAAAATCCAGGAAAACACTTAATGAGAAGCACTAATAAATGCATGTCTCTGTTGTATTGAAGCTGTCTATTCTCCTTACTAATTGAGTTTTCATCCTAGGAAAGAATTATTTATGAAAGGTGAGCATTTGAACAGTCTATCCTGAAAGTCTAGCAAAAAATATGACATTTTATAAGTTTCATAAAAGTCAGATATAAAGAGATGCCTGCCTAGGAGTGGGCTAAAAGGTTTTCTGCAACTTTGATGATTATGATCTTTAAAAACTACCAATTTATTTTGCTAGGCAGGCTGTGTTTCTCTCAAAAGATAAAGGCTTGAGTTCGATACACATTTTCCACATTATGTCGGTGTTCTTTATTCTCTAATGGAAATTGAATCATTTCTGAGTGAATTATCTGAAAATCAATTTGCCTAATGTCAGTTTACAGAAATTCAATTCATCCAATGACAATTTACCAAATGAACAAATCTCCAAATTTATTGAATTTATTGATTTATTTAAAAACAGTTTCTAAAAATTATTTCAATATTATTTTTGACTTTTCAAACATTAAAGAGTCTCCCAAACAGAAGAAAAGTAGATTATACAAACCTGCCAGGTATTAAATGTGAAAAATTTTATTTCCCACCAAAAGCTTTTTCCAGTGGTCACATATGGATGTGAGTTGGACCATAACGAAGGTTGAGAGCTAAAGAATTGATGCTTTTGAACTGTGCTGTTGGAGAAGACTCTTGAGAGTCCCTTGGACTGCAAGGAGACCAAACCAGTCAATCTGAAAGGAAATCAGTCCTGAACATTCATTAGAAGGACTGATGATGAAGCTGAAGCTCTAATACTTTGGCCACCTAATGTGAAGAGCCAAATCATTGGAAAAGACCCTGATGCTGGGAAAGATAGAAGGCAGGAGGAGAAGGGGACAACAGAGGATGAGATGGTTGGATGGCATCGCTGATTCAATGGACATGAGTCTGAGCAAACTCTGGGAGATGGTGAAGGACAGGGAAGACTGGTGTGCTGCAGTCCGGGGACACGAAGGATCAGACATAACTGAGTGCCTGAACAACATCTACAAAAACCAAAAGATATACTATCCACTGATTCTGTAGCAGTTTGCAGAAAGACTCAATGTAAAAAGAGGGAAATTATTTAGTTGAGTGGAAAGAATGTCTGGAAGGAGCTAGCATAATGTACTGTAGGATTAGTACTTCAAACTTGGGTTACCTTAACCATAAACATGGAATTGTAAAGGAAGATTAAAAAAAAAAGAAAGTTTAAAAATCCTTAAAAGTCTAAGCCAAGAAATGAACCAGGAAGTGACAAAGGCAATCACATCACATAAGAAATTCAAGCTACAAATAGCTGAAAATAACAAACATTGATTTGTTACTTGGAAAGATAAAGTGTCTTAAAAGTGCTAAAATATTAGGAAAGCACAGGTAATTCCCTGGCGATCCAGTGGTTAGGACTCTGTCCATTCACTGTTGAGGTCTGAGGTCAGAGAACTACGGCAAAAAAATAAAGGCACGGCCAAAAAATAAAAATAAAATATTAAGAAAACAGAAAATTCCACTCTTAAAACGACATTTGAAAGAGTTAGAAATCAGTGCAAACATAAAAATTCCTAAGTAAAATGTTAAGGTGTCAGTTACAGTTGATATTTGATATAAAATATATTCATAGAAGACTAAACCACTCTATAATCTAGAGTGGTTGGCTAGCTGATCGTTCCTAAATGTGCTACTATGGAGACAAAACAGAAAACCAGGCAATCAAAACTTCACAAGAATCTTCAGATGCTGTTAAAACAGTTACATTCAATTTGAGATTCTTCAAAACTGGGCTGGTAAAACCCACTATGCTCTAAATAATCATAATGATTATACATGACTATAAAAACAAGGTTTTTGTCAATGGGTAAATTTATTGAACAGGTCACCTTTCAGTTGGACTGTGTGACTCACATGATTGAAATTCCAGTGACTCCTCATTGCCTTAGAAAAATCCAGACTCTTGACTTTAATGTACCAGATCTGTCTCAGTAAAGCTCCTGCTTACTTCTCGGTTCTCACCTAACTTCCATCAGGCATGCTGACTGCTTCTGTTCTAAAATTCTACTTCTCTTATTTCTGACTTCGTGATCTTTGCTCTCCATAGTCCCTCTGCCTGAAAGACTCTTCTTTCACTTCTCACATCTCTCCTTCTCTTGTCTTTGCTCGCTCTTTCTCTGTCTTCCTCACCAGAATGTAAACTCTATGAAAACTGAAATTATACTTTAAACCAAGCATAATTTCCTGACACACAGTAGGTACAAAGTAAATATTTGTTGAATAAAACAGAGGATTTATCAAATTAAATAAAATAAATAAATTTATCTTTTAAGACAGACCTTTTTAAAAAGAGATTTACAAGAAGGAAATCGTGTCGCCAAAACCTTTCCTGATCTTTGAATTTTGGAGGTATGCTTGTTCGCAGCAATGGAAGAGCAAATTTGTTGCATTAAGAAATAATTTTGTAATCAACCTAGGTTGCTCAGTCAGAATAGTTCCTGAAACTAGAATGTATGGGTAATTACTAAAGCCCAGAAAAATACGAAGAAGTGATTAGCGTTCCACATGTACTTGGTTCACACATGGCTGGGACTACCTTATTGGAAACTTTCTCTCTTACACCATTTGCAATATGATATCTGATTCTGGCTCTCTTGTGTCTCAGGAAAAAAGGGATATAAAGGTAATTTTTAAATTTATGGTTGGATAGACTAATGGAAGGAGAAGGCAATGGCACCCTACTCCAGTACTCTTGCCTGGAAAATCCCAAGGATGGAGGAGCCTGGTGGGCTGCAGTCCATGGGGTTGCTAGGAGTCGGACACGACTGAGCGACTTCACNCATTACAAGAGAATTGCAATGGTTAAATATGATATCATTACTCTATAATCTATAGATATAATCTATAATCTGTAATCTATAGATTATATTTTCACTTAAATCCTGGATGGCTGTTAGTGAAATAATGAGCAAATTGTCTTTCATAGTTTCCAAACACACCTGTTTCTTCACACTCCCTTGGTGAAAAGAAAGATCAAAATAACAGTGCACCTAATACATCAAAGTAGCTGAGTGCTCCAGCTAACAAAATGCTACTCAAGGATTGTTTCAATGTGAAAGTCACACAAAAATTTTTTTAATGTCTATGCAAAGCACATAAAAAATTTCCGTTCCATCAGACTCTCACTGGCGAAACTAATATAATGATATTTAAATGTTGCCCAAAACTTATTTTTTGCAAGAGCAAGACAACCACGGACCATGTGTGGAAAATCCAACCACTGCCTCTTCCTCCTTGGCCACTGGAAAAAGCTGCCATCGTGTATCTTAGGCACAAGACAAAAGAAACTGCTACCAAAAAACAAAACAAATACAAAACTGCTACCTTACTCTGGTCCCTCCAATCAAGATAAAGGAGGGTTTTAGCCAGTTGAGAGTAACCACAAAAGTATCATGAAAAAAAGAAAGAGGGACTTCCTTGGTGGGCCAGTGGTTATGACTGTGTGTTCCAAAGCAGGGGATGCAGGTTCGATCCCTAGTCAGGGAACTAAGATCCACAGGAAACATGCCTTGCCTTATCTTCCTTGATAAAACAACCCCAAGATTTGTGACCAAATCTTTGTGACCAAATACTTGGTCCCAGGAGATAAAGGCTGGTGATCCAAGCCAGTCCCAGGTTTCTGATACCTTTCTGCCAGTGACTGAACTAGCAGTAAGTCTAAGACCTAGTACAGACAAGTGAAATTTGAGAGGAATTCTTTTGAAGGGTCCCTGAGAGAGACTTTCTTCCCTGATAAAAAAAGAAGCAAACAAGGTGGCCCATTTTCACCTGCCACTTCCTTTCCTGCTTCTGGAGTGGCCACCTTGAGACTGTGAGACTTACACAAATGCTAAATCATTATCAAACACTTGGCCATTCTGGAATCTTTCACCTCCCGGTTTTCTGGTAGTTATTAAATGCCCTTACTGGTTAGCCACTATTAGTTGGGTAGTCTGTAACTTTCATCCAAATTTATTCTTGATACCCTAAGTCAGGGGTCCCCAACTCCTTGTTAGGAACCAGGCTGCAGAGCAGGAGGTGACTGGTGGAGGGCAAGTGAGTGAGTGAAGCCTTATCTGTATTTGCAGCCGCTCCCCACTGCACGCATGACCACCTGAGCTCTGCTTCCTGTCAGATCAGCAGTGGCATTAGATTCTCACGGGAGCACAAATCCTAACCTAAAGTCAAGGCAGAATAGCCTGTGATTGCCGCAGATTAAATAAATGCAATATGCTTGAATCATTCTAAAACCATTCCCCTCACTCCCGGTTCCTGAAAAACCGTCTTATATGAAACTGGTTCCTGGTGCCAAAACTGTTGGGGACCACTGCCCTAGGTCCCATATGTGCAAAGAAGTTCTTTATTTCATCTTCACTTTGGAATGAGTTTTGCTGGATATAGAATTCTTCTTTGACAACAGCACTTGAACTGTAGTTTATCAGCTTCTATTGTAGAAAAGTCAACTGTCATCAGATTATCATTTTTCATGGGTAATCTTGGGCTATCTCTCCCGTAGTTTTTAAGACTGCCTTTTTATTCTTCACATTCTGTAATTTTACTGTAACTAGAAGTCGATTTATTCAGCACTTCATAAACTTCAACTGGAAGGCATATGTCTTTCTTCAAGTCTGGAAATTTCTTAGTATTCTCTCTTTATTTCCTGTCTCTTCCAATTTTCTTCTAGAGTTCATATTGGACCTACAGTGGACCTTGTCAATCCATGCTGTCTCCCTAGTTTCCAACACTGCATTTCTGTCCTGCATTTTGTGATCAGTCTCATTTCTACCTTTCAACTCACAAATTCTCTTTTCAGTTTGTCCAGTTGACAGCTTCTGTAATTTACTGGGCATTAGAACTTCAATTATTGTAGTTTTCATTGTCAGGCCCCTCAACTGTTTCTTTTTCATGGGGCTGTTCATGTTAATAATTTTGTGTTTGTCTTTGAAGGATTTTATTCCCTTTTATCTTTTTGAAAATTGTAAACAAACATGAAATTCCATTTCAGATTGCTCCATTATTTCTATTTCCTTGGGTGGGAATTTCCTACTTGTTACGTCTGTTGATTATTTAATGGCACTAGATTTCCTCATATGGGTTTCAGTTTACTTTGAATAATTCTTTTCTATACAGTGCTCACTGTTCTTGAGCATTTCATGACATCATGATGGTTTCATGATTCCCTTAGCTCAGTTATCGAGGCTGTACAATTTAAACTAGGTCTTGCACTAGGATTTAGGGTTTTCAGCCCTCAAGACACCATACCTGAACACACGCCAGGCCCAGTTCCTATAGTCAGAATAGTCCCTCTTTTTCCCCAGGCCACAGGCAACTGATACAAAACTTTCCTGCAAGGAAGCCCAGTCTCCCGACAACAACATGGCATGCTTTACCCTCCTATTACCATGACAGCTATCTTTTGTATCCCTGGTCTATAGCTGGCTATGTATCCTTATATTAAAAAAAAAACTAATTTTCATTCACTATTCTTATATATTTGTGGAAAGGAGAGACTCCTGCATGCACTGAGAAATCTTGGCTAGAACACCCTCCACACCTCACCATGTTGTCTTGACAGCCAAGAAAACCCCAAGAGCTCATATGAACAGTTAAGATTCACAATTCCAGACCGCACTTAAGAGTATAATTTAGAAGGCTTCAGCAAGAACTCCTTGCCGAAGGTAAGTCCAAGACCTGACTCTCTACAAAAAAAAAAAAAACAACTACAGTGACTCAATGAATTTTAACTGGCAGAAAACAAAACAAATAATACCACAAAGGAGGTGCTTCATACAAGCTCTGCAAGGCAAGGGTCAATGCAGAGAAACAGAAATTATACAGTATCTGAGGCCAAATTAACCAGGTATCAGTCTTAACCATATCATTCACTAGTTACAAAACTATGGGCAAAATGTTTTTGCTCTTATCCCCTGATTAAAAACTTAAATGAGTCAACGGGTAAAACTTCAGTAGAAGGAAGAAAGGTGAAAGCTCTAATTCAAAACACTTTCTGAGGGCTGTCCATCCATCCTGGTCTGGAGCTTTGACCCCGCTCTGCCACAGATCCACAATTTCCTCAAAACACAGAATGGCAGCAGAACTGGGAATCCGATACAATCCTTTAGCCAGAGCTCATTACATAAGGCCCAAGTCCATGAGAGTTCACAACCCATTCATCTTCCAGAACCATGGCATGGTCTTTTGTGTTCAGGAAGGAAGCAGAGGTCAGGTCTTCCTTCAGGACTCTGCTGATTACATGGAGCTTGCTCAGGCTCATTCAGTCAGGATGACAGAAATCCAAGCACTTGTGGTAACATTTAAAAGAACAACATGATGATAACATTTGAAGATCTGAAGCTTTGTTTGTTTTCTTTCTGGTGATAGATTTACGGGAAAATTTCCAAGGTCCTTAAAGAAGACATCCACAGATCTAAAATGTAATTTAAAATAATCATAATTAGCTTAGTTTCTCCTTACATTATATTTCTGATCACTGTCTGTAGTTTTCTTTTGACATTCCTCAAACCCAATTCACCCAAACAGAGCTCCCTTCAAGAACATCTAAATATACTTTAAGACTTAAGATTTAACTTTGATTGGGCAAGATCTGAAAAATGCTTCAATTGATATATTTAAAAATAAAATAATACTTGCCATTTACTGCGCCCTTATTAGGTGACAAGCACTGTACTACATACTTTAGTCTCATTATTTCATGTAATACTCAACATAATCCTATGAGGGAGATGTTAATATCCTCACAAGCTGAGGCTTGTGAAGCTTCAAGATGTTCATCAACCTTCAGAGTCTATGTTCTTACTACTGTAACACACTTCCATTAAAAATAAAACAAGTCAGTTACATACCTAGTCAATTATGCCTACCACTCTTGATCTTATTTTAAGTATAATCTGTGAGCATGGTTAGATTAAGGGCCTTGGACTCACTACATGGAGGAAAATATCGAGGATATCCAGCTAGAGTTGAAAATGGCAGGCAGAAGACATAGAGGGACTGGATTTTCTTTTTCCATACCTCTAAGGATGCCAAGTCAACTTGTAGGTTCAGATTCATCGAGTAGCGCAGCTGTTGTCATCTTTTACTTTCCTTCTCTGCTTGATTTCTTGCTTGATTCCAAAGAACATTTTTCCAACTTACAAAAAGATGACTAATGTTTTTCACAAGGAGGTAATCCATGAAATCCTATCCCATGTATCCAGGATTGGGTTTAGCATTTGTTATCTGTATTAGGCATAAATAACACTGACTCCAAAATAAACTTATGACATATGGAAGCTGATTGTAAAGAACAAACACTAATTAGACACTAGACATTTTCATAAATTAACATTTCAGCTCTTCTCTTGAACCAGAATTACTTTCAAGAGATTCTACATAATACACAAACACACACCCACACATTTACATGCTTATATATGCATAAACTACCTCTGAAAAATACATTAAAAACTGCTATACTGACTGCTTCTGGGTGGCTGAGATAGATAAGAGGCAGATTTTTTTCAGGCCATTTTTTATGCCTTTCAAATCTTGAATCATGTGACTTGATTACCTATTCAAAAATGAACAACGAAAACTTATGAAAGGGTGTCTAATATTTTAATGTCTTGGTCATTACAGAAAAAGAAATAAATATAAAAATATGAAAAGTATAAAAAATTATGATGTAACCTTTATTGTATATCATGAAAGCCAATGACGGTCACTATCTATTACGAAATATCATTCTACTCATATTCTATAAACTCATTCACAAATCTGTGTTTCAAGAAGTCCCCCAGTTCCCAACCTGGGATCCTAGATCCCTTGGGAAGTTGTAAAGGTAGTGACAGTCTTTATTTTCTTTATTTCCCAAAGGGGCACTAACTAAAATGCTGAATTCCTTAAAAAAAAAAATGAGACAAGTTATTGAATATCTCTCAGAGGCTACTAACAGAAAATTAAAGTATGTCTGATTAATAAAATTTCTTGAACAAAGTATAAACCAATTAGTGTTATCTGTTAAATAGTTATAATCATGCATACCACAGATTTTATGAGCGCAAACAACAGATGTCCATGGTACTGAAAAAACCAGGAATCACTAACTCTGTCTATCAAAGTGATTGGGGAATGACAGAAAGGGCATTTCAAGCTGTAAATTTACCTCCCACCCCACCCAGAGCAAGGCTGATATGCAACATTTCCCTTTCTTTTCCTTACTTTACAAATTATTGCATGAGAAGGGTTCACATCCTGCTGGTGTTGGGGCAGGAAAAAGACAGAGACCTCCTAGTCCACCTACATTTTTCTGGGCACTCACCCTTCTCCAAGTTTCTCTAAGACATCAAACACTTCTTCCGGTTGTTTAGTTAAACTATCTTCATCCAACTTTTTCAGCTGCCTGTGAATGAAGAAATTTAAGCATAAAATACATTGTACTTACCAGCAACTTGAGAGAACACAAAATACATTATTTATTTTACAATTAGCATCTGAGGAATTTCTCTGCAAAGTCTACACTGGTAAATGCCAATAAAGGCAAGCTAAGAGACCTTTAAGGGAAGCTGAAGGGCTGGTCTGGAAATGTTACTTGTGTCCCAGGTCACCTTCATGAGCAAAATCAGTACCAGAGAGTTAAGAGCTACCATGAGGCTGACTTCAGTTCCACAGGTGTAAGAATTTTCTAACACTAAAAGTTGCTCTGAAATGGTTTAGACTGCAATTAAGAAGTCCCTAGATTCCCATCACTGGAGCATCTAGACAGAAAATGAGTCCTTGTGTAGCTGAAATGTAGTAGAGTAGACTTAAGCAATAGCTAGAATCCGTTCAAATCTTCAGATTCCATCAACTAAGATGACCTAACTCTCTGTTCAGAAAAGATGCTTAATGCGAGCTTAGTAATGAACTGAAACATGGGCTTAGATGGAGGCCAACGAAGATGGAGAAGAATCTTGCTCTCCATTAGCAAGATTTTGGTACTTATTTTTGTTGAAACACATGGATTCTATAAGGTATCACAGAAACAGAAAGTGGAGAGTATATGCTCAGATGTGATCAAAAGTGAAAAAATAACCAGACAGCTGGAAGTTTCAAATAGTCTCACCAAGACTCTCCTGGGGTGACAGTGTACCTGACTATTCCCCAAAATCAAAGATTTTGCACACAACTTCCAGATAATTCCAATGTTTCTGTGACAAACCACGATCAACATAGGAGGTTATAAACTAAGCATGGGGTTTTTTGTTTTTTTTTTAACTGAGAACAGTGAGATTAAGTCTTAGATGAGCCGTCTGCCAAGGAGCACTCGTGTGCGTGCATGCGTCTGTTCTACGCCATGGTTTCCTGAAACTACAAAGGACAACAAAGAAAGGAGAGCACAGGAAGTGGTGAAATGTGGAAGCAGTCCACTGGAAATTTCTTTGTAAAGAAAAATGTTTAAACTAGCTGGACAATACCAGCTTTTACAAGGAAAGATAAACTAAAATACACACACACACAAATGTGTACCTTCCTAGAGAAAATGGGAAAACCGTAAGAGAAGCCAAAAAAAACCCCACACACCTGAACGCATCAAGTGTATCTTCCAGTAAATGCTGATCTCAAGAAGACAGTCTTAACAGGATTTTATAATTATCAAAGACTAGCAAAAAGGAGAACTGCTCTAGGTCAATAATTGCCATGACTTGAAAATTAACCAAAGAAACAACCACACTGACCTTTGAAAATCAAAAGGTCCTAAAAATTAAATTCCAATGACATCACAAAAACTCCCAGGTTCAAAACAAAAAGGGTTGAAGTGAAACTTCAATGTCAGAAGTGAAATTTCTATGAACCCAGAAATCAGAATGAACATCTCACAATGGGGGGGCAGGGGCGGGGGGCAGGAGTGGGTAAAGCATTGATTTATAACTATATAAACAATGGACAATACCTCTTTTCCCAAGTATAAAGTTTTATAAACAGCTACGTAAAGGAAGATCAGATGTGTTCCTTTGAAGTGGTGGCTTTGTGGTTTATAAGGAGCAAAACTCACTATTTCAACTATTAGAGACCACAGCATAACACAGGAAACGGCCACTGCCATGAGACAGCTGCAGGCCTCTGATAATACTTTGACAGACAAACTTTATACGAGTGTTCAGATGCTCCTTTAAACAATCTAGGTGGGGTTTTGTCTGCTTTGGGCTTAAAGGATCTTATCTCTGGTGCCTGAACCTAGAGGTGGTCTATAAGAATATGTGCTAAATCGACTAATGAATACAATGATGAGAATCATAAACCTTCTCAGCACTCTTAATGAGGTTTCAAAATTAAAAAGAAGCTCACCCCGAGAAAGTATTACTGTGCTCTTAACAAATAACAATTCTATGGAAAATCTTTTGACAAGGGACTTGATGTTTTCTACATGAGTCTTCATGGAAGAAGCATTCTAAGCAAACAGCCCAACTCTGATGATTCAGCCCTTTCGACTGTACTTCCCCAGGTCCGAGGTAGTTTCAGCACTTGCTCATAACTGAAAAGGCCTATCCAACACAGCCTCCAAGGACCAGACAACAGGGGATGTTCCCCTCCTAAGTCAGCTGTGTGGATGGTCAGTATCCCAGAAATGCACACTACACACTCCACCACACTATTAGTATCTAATGGCAACTCACTTCTTAAAATCATAAACTTCTAAAAAATAAACAGAAAGTGAAAAAACATAAAACTCCTATGCAAACTGTCAACTTTATCGTTATTCTCTTGTTGTTGGTTGTTATTTAGTCGCTAAGTCATGTCCAACTCTTTTGCGACCCATGGACTGTAGGCCGCCAGGTNTAAAAAATAAACAGAAAGTGAAAAAACATAAAACTCCTATGCAAACTGTCAACTTTATCGTTATTCTCTTGTTGTTGGTTGTTATTTAGTCGCTAAGTCATGTCCAACTCTTTTGCGACCCATGGACTGTAGCCCGCCAGGTTCCTCTGTCCATGGGATTCTCCAGGCAAAAATACTGGAGTAGGTTGCCATTTCCTTCTCCAGGGGATCTTCCCGACCAAACCCGTGTCTCCTGCACTGGCAGGTGGGCCCTTTACTATAGTCAAACTCTTAGTCACACACAAATATCAAATTCAGGAACACAAAGAGCATTTCCTACCTTGGGATTGCTTTCCCTTATTGGAAACACATGCCATCTGAATCTCTGAAAAGACACCAGTACTTTTCTAAACACAAATAAGGGTGTTCATGAAGTCATTACTCACTGGTGTGGCTAGCTCCCAAACCTCTTTCTCCCATTTTAGAACCTTTGTAAGGTCCATTTAATTTATATATACCTATATTCTTTCCACACAGAATTCATTATGGGTTACAACAAATATGTAAGATAAATGGATGGAGCTTTTCACTGAAAATAAAATATACGTGCCCACCCCAACCTCCTCAAACTCATGTTAAAGTATTAATGCTCAATACCTCAGAATGTGACTGTATTTAGAGATGGGGCCTTTAAAGAGCGAATTAAGGTAAAAATGACATCATATGGGTGGGCCCTCATCCAACATGACTGGTGTCTTCCTAAGAGGAGATAAGGACATAGGTATAAAGGGAGGACCATGTGAAGACACAGGAAGGAGGCAGCCATCTGCAAGCCAAGGAGCGAGGCCACGAAAGAAACAACCCTGCTGATGCCTAGACCTCAGATTTCTAGCCTCCAGAACTGTGAGAAAATAAATTTCTGTTAACTCATGCCATCTGTGAGATCAACATGGCAGTCCTAACAAACTAATATCACTGGTAATAAAGTTAACTGGCTGAAAGGCAATTCACTAGCTATGATGAGCAGGAAAGCACCTGTCATTCAAGAATTCAACCCTGCAGAGGATGGGATGATTTCAGAGAACAGCATCATCGAAACATACACATTACCACATGTAAAACAGATAATGGATGAAGCAGGGCACCCAAAGCTGGTGCTCTGTGACAACCTGGGGGGACAGGGTGGAGACGGAGATGGGAGAGGGGTTCAGGACAGAGGGGACACATGTACACCTGTGGCAAATTCATACTGATGTATGGCAGAAACCATCACAATATTGTAATTACCCTCCAATTAAATAAATTCAAATATAAAAAAAGAATTCAACTCTGCAACACTTTTCTCTTGGACATTTAATAAAATTTTTAAAATCCAAAAGGCACAAGAATGAGTGTCAAAAACCAAAACGGTTTACTTTTTTGCCCAAGATTGTACAGCATAAAGTAAAAGCAGAAACAAAACTCAGATTCCTAATCCTCTCTTCAATTAAACCAGCGCGTCCAGGAAAGAAAGAACACATTTCAGAAGGATAATGGATAACCATTATCCATTTATAATTGTATCTAAGGTGCAACAGCAAATACCTGCTAACATATACAAGGCCCCGTGAAACAAGAGTACTCCCAGAGAGGAATCAGAGTGATGCAGCTAAGAGCATGGACTTTGGACCAGACTGCCTGGACTAAAATCCCAGCTCTGTCACTTAGTAACTGCAACTTCTGCCCAATCACTAACCTCTCTAGACCTCAGTTTCATCACCTGTAAAACAGAGATACAGGTGATAAGATTGTTAAGTGACGGTCAAACGAGTCAACAGTTAAGCTGAACCATATGAAACTACTATTTTTATACATCAAAAATGGTCAAATATCAGCAAATTCATATGGTTCAATGACAGACATGGAAAGCACTGAGAATGACTTCTGGCACCCAGTAAGTGCTAGATGGATGCAATAATCACTTTATTTCAGCGGATTACAGTAGGGTGACTTACGAGTCCATCCTCACCAGCTATTTGCCTTCTGCAGTGTTTGTGCACTTCAAACAAAGCCAAGGGCACAGGCCCGGCTGTGGAACCCTTCCCTTCACCTCTCCATTGCCCTGCACTCCCACACACTGAACACTTCCTACTTTAGAGCTCATTCTGCTACAGGAAGTCAGAGGGCTCTGTGAAATTGAAGCAAACTTCTTGGCACCTCAAGCTGTACTCTCCATTTTTATCCAGATGTGGCAGAGTGATTGAAAACCCCCGGGGTCCACAGAGCAAATCACGGATACAACTGCAACCAACTCAGGAGGTCAGACTATCTAGGATCAGCCACTCCCCCTGATCTTGACTTAAAACAATTACAGGGAGCAGTAGGATTTGGAGCTGATACAAAACAATAGAGACCTGAAAAAAGAGCACAGTCTGGCTGAGTGCAGTGAGCCAGACCTAGAGCAAAAAAAAAAAAAGGAAACACACGACTGTCACTCAACTCTTCTGGGCCTCAATCTGCCCATCTTAAAAAGAGTCTCTTATTTCTCTATCTACCTCCCAGTGTAGGAGTGAGGAAGATTAGGAAGATCCTGGATATCAGAGGAAAGATACCATCATCTAGAGAGAGGACACTGCCCAAAACATCTAAATCGCTGCCCCGCACGAAGCTTCCCTTACTAGACCGTCCACCTGGCACGGCACACCTTCGGCCTCGGGCAGCAAAACTTCTCCCCTCAACAGACCCTCCCCACTGCACCTCTGGTGGGACTCCCTCCCTTAGAAAGTCTCTCCTCTCTGCTAGTTCTCGACCCACCCTTAGCCAGAGCCCCCTCGTAGGTCCTCATCTGGCTTCAGCATCCTCTCTAACTCAGTGAGTCNTTATAAACGTGGGGCCGGACCCCCACCGGCCAGAGGTTCCCCCATTCAGCAGGTGCCCCTTCAAGCCGGATCACCTCGCCCCGCAGGTCCGTCCCCTCCAAGGGGGCTCGCACGCGCGGGTCTCCCCTCCGCCAGTCCCCGTCTTTCCCTCCCTCCACCCCCTTCGTCTTAGCCAGCGGCCCCTCACCGGCGCGGCGGGTTCCTAAGCTGCACCGTCTCCATGGCGCTGCCGGCAGCCGCCCAGACCCGTTCACTGCTCCATCCTCCCCCGGGACCTCCTCGATCCCGCCCAGCAGACCCTCCCACACTTCCGCTTTCCGCCCCTACCGGAAGCCGCGTGCTGCGCGGGAGCGGGGCGGGGCCGCGAGGGCTGGCCCCGGGTCACGTGGTGCGGACACAAGTCACGTGGTACGCCGGGGCGCGGACCCGGAACCGCGGAACCGTGGAGGCTCCGCGAGGGAGGAAGTTTCAGTTAGGTTTCGAGATTTGGCGTCCTTGTCTCTCTGCGACTCTTCGCCCAAGAAACTCGGTCTGAGACCCGAGAACTCATCTCTGCCTCAGGCCCTGCTCACCTCGTTTCTCAGACACAGATACTGAGACTTCCTGCGAAGAACCGGCTTAATAAAAAACTGTCAATTCTTAACCAGCCAAGTTTACACTGTTGCTGGGAAGCGCTGCTGCAGGTATCCCTGGAGCTATTTGTGGTTTTCTGCCGTTCTTCCCTGGTTGAATTCTTGTTCCAGGTGGACGCTGGAACGTGCACAACGTCTCTTTGGATGTCACGGAGCATCAGGCTGCAAACTGCCCCACCCTCGTAAGAGCCTTACCTTTGAGTCAGCTTGCGGCCATAAAAATAGCCAAGGTTTATTAAGCTCTTGGGGCTTCCCAGGTGGCGCTAGTGGTAAGGAACCCCGCCTGCCAGTGTAGGAGACATGAGAGACTCGGGTTACATCTCTGGGTGGAGAAGATCCTCTGAAGGAGCGAATGGCAACACACACTGGTAGTCCTACCTGGAGAATCCCATGACTAGGGGAGCCCGGCAAGCTACAATCCATAGGGTCACAAAGAGCTGAACACGACTGAAGCGATTTATCACACATTAAGCTCTTAACATATACTTGCCATTTTATATTATCTCATTTAATCCTTATATCAAGCCTGTAACTATCCCAGTCTTATCTATTATTTTCCATTGCTTCTCATGTTCTCGATACTCTATTACTAACTCAAAATGGCAACCCATTCCAGTATTCTTGCCTGGAGAATCCCATGGACAGAGGAGCCTGGCAGGCCACTGTCCATGGGGTCGCAAGAGTTGGACACGACTCAGCAACTAAACTACTACTACTACTACTAACTCAGTAGTTTTAAAACTGTTTATGGTGGGTAATCGGAGAAGGCAATGGCACCCCACTCCAGTACTCTTGTTTGGAAAATCCCATGGACGGAGGAGCCTGGTGGGCTGCAGTCTATGGGGTCGCGACTGAGCAACTTCACTTTCACTTTTTACTTTCCTGCATTGGAGAAGGAAATGGCAACCCACTCCAGTGTTCTTGCGTGGAGAATCCCAGGGATGGGGGAGCCTGGGGGCAGCCGTCTATAGGGTTGCAGAGTTGGACACGACTGAAGCGACTTAGCAGCAGCAGCATGGTAGGTAATATTACTCTCATAAGGCCGAAGAGGTGAGCTCACATAGCTAAAAGTATAGGTTTGGGGATTTAAATCCAGATGGATAGTCCACCACACTCCTTTATCCATGGGATTTTCCAGGCCAGAGTACTGGAGTGGTTTGCCATTTCCTTCTCCAGGATAGAATTCCAGAGCCTGCACCACCAAACTGGACACCACCACTTGGACCTTCTCATTGGACATGAGAGTCAAAGCTTTGGCTCCACTCAGAACTCCCAAGGAAACTTATAAACAGCTATGGAAATTCATAAATCCTCAGTTGCTACCACCATCAATGAGTATTAAGAAAATGGAAAAATCCCAGTTTGCTTGTAGAGAAAGTTACTCAAAGCACCCTCTAGTATGCCATCTACAAAACCCCACCATGTGCAGTACATGGCAGGCAGGGCACAGTGGCAGTCTTTGCTCCCCAGCTGGGAAACAGGGAATCATCAGTTATAGAGGGATTGATCTCAGGTGGGGTCATTAGTTACCAAGGAATCCAGCAAAGGGGCTAGCCACTCACCACCCCTTTGGTAAGCTGTCATTAGCGGGGCCTTGGGACAGGTACATAGGAAGGTCTGTCATGTGAGTAGGGTGTAGGTGAAGCAGGCTCTGATTGGGCAGGGGATGTACAGAAAACAAGAGAACAGCCATTTGAGTGGCCCAACCGTTTCACATTTCTTGTTTATTACTAAGAAGTCCAGGAGTCGCTTGTAGGGTTGATTGGCACAACAAGGTTGATTTCATCATTCCCCCCGGCCCAATTCAGCATGTTGGCTTTTCATACTTGTGCTTATCGACTCAGATGCAAAATGGCTGCCACAACTCCAGGTGTCATATCCTTAACCCAAGAGAAAAGCAGCAAAAAAGGCTATTTGAAGTCCTGTATCTCTTGCCTGGGAAGGAAACCTTTCCCATAAGCACCCAGCATACATCCTTCTATCTCATTGGCTAGATCAGGGTCACATGCTCACTCCTTGTCCAATCATTGGTAAAAAAATGAGATTATTGTGATTGCTTTAGGGAAATCTTGATTCATTTTCTAGGCCCAGAGAATCTGAGGCAAAATTATTAAAATAAAAATGGAGGTTGTTGAGTAGATATCATTTGTGTGTATGTGTGTGTGTGTGTGTATGAGTGATCTGATTTCCCTGCCACACTAAGTGTTCCCTCTTTGCTTTTGTATTGGGCCTATGCTCGACTGAGGGGATTTAGATGAAAGAGCTACCCAGCTCTCAGAAAGTTTAAGGTCTGGTTGGGTTATGAGTTTACACAAATAATTACAGTTGACCCTTGAAGAGCATGGGTCCGTGTGGATTTTTAAAAATAAATGTGTGCTACAGTGTTACAGAGAAGGCAATGGCAGCCCACTCCAGTACTCATGCGTGGAAAATCCCATGAACAGAGGAGCCAGGTAGGCTGCAGTCCATGGGATCTCTAAGAGTCGGACATGACTGAGCGACTTCTTTCACTTTTCATTTTCATGCATTGGAGAAGGAAATGGCAACCCACTCCAGTGTTCTTGCCTAGAGAATCCCAGAACTTGGTGGGCTGCCGTCTATGGGGTTGCACAGAGTTGAACACGACTGAATGACTTAGCAGCACAGTGTTATACAATCTCAGGTTGTTTGGATCCCAGGATGCAGAACCTCAGACAAAGAGGGGCAACTAAATGTACACCGGGATTCAGTTGTGCAGGAATTGATGTCCCTAACCATCAATTGTGTAACTAAATACCTGACGGCAGAGACTAGGTTTTTGTTGACGAAACTTTTTAAGTGCATGTTGCATGCCAGATCTTTCAAGGCCTGGGGAGAGAGACCTACTCACTGCCTTTAAAGACCTCACAGTCTAAGAAACACGGTAAACTGATGTGAAATAAAATCAATATTTTATGACAAGACAAGAAATTTTTTTTTTTTTTTTTTTTTTTTTGCTGTGCTACACAGGATGTGGGAGTTTAGTTTCTGGACCAGGGATCAAACCCGCACCCACTGCATTGGAAGCATGGAATCTTAACCACTGGACCACCGGGGAGGTCCCAGGAGAAGAAAAACTTGGAATGTAAACGTTTTTCTCTGCCCTTTTCCCTCCTCTGCCCCCTCTACTGTGCATTATATATCAGGATTACGCATCAACCAAACCTCCCCATTGGCAGAAATATCTGCTCAACCATAAAGAGCAACATTCTGCTAGCGTCAAGAGAATTCCTTAAAGGATGACATTCCTTCTTGATCTTGTAAGGGGTCACGATGACAGTTGTCTTCTGTCTCAAAAAACTTATATGACTGTGCCCTGACTTCTAATGTGTGAAACAGTTTTCAGAACTGAGATGGTGGTCCCAGGTTACAATCCTCCAACTTGGCTCAAGTAAAATTTTCCACTTCTTTATTAGATTGACTATTGAATAGATTGACTATTGACTATTTCCATCAACTGACAATCACAGAATAAGAGCTAAATTAGGAATAAAACCTGAGAGCAATAGGAGCAGAGGAGGGAGATTATAAAGGAGATGATGTTTGAGTTGACTTTTGGCTCAGTGAGGATTAGGCAAGAGAAAAAAAAAAGTGTTTGGAAAAGAATCCCAGGAAGAAGAGAGCATAAGTAAAGGTTAGGAAGCAAGGGAAACAGCATAATGTGCACAGGTAGCAACAAGCAGCTTAAAAAAAATGGAGTAGTAAGTGGGGACATAGAGTGAAGTCAGAGGAGGTTGATGATAAGCTCATTTCCCTCAGTGATTTACATCAACCTGGCAGTGCATTCGTTTATAAAATCAGTATCTAGAGATAACCAGGTGCCAGTTTCCAGCCCAAGTGCCTTTGCACTTGCTAACCCTCTGTCTGAAACAGCATCCCCTACTATATTCTCAGGTCTTAGCTCAATTATTAGTCTCTAGGAGATGCCTTCCCATCCCTCTTACTTAAAAAGTCTCCACGTGGTCACCTTCTATGGCATTACTGTTTTCCTTAGAGCACCATCACATTAATGAAACTATCGTCTTCTTGTGCACATGAGGTAACTGAATGTCACGCCCCAGTAGAATGTACAACCTAGGCGAGTAGTGACCTGTTAGGAGTTTCACCTGCAGGCTTCTATCACGCCAAGATGCCCACCGCAGCTACAAACTCCCAGCGCGCTGGTACTCAACTGAGCGTGCGTGGAGGGCGGGGCACCAGGCGGCTCAGGTCCGCGCAGGCCCCGCCCCTGCCACGCCACGCCCACTCGCCGCCGGGGTAGCTGATCCGCACGGCTACTCCGAGCTTCCGCGCGGGCGGCGTTGCACCCGTCTTGAAGCCGGGAACTGTAGCGCCCCCCCCCACCCCAGTTTACCAGCCCAGCACCAGGATGGCCCCCATACTCCCGGAGTCAGTGAAGGAGCTCCGCACCTCCGGCAACCAGAGCTTCCGCAACGGCCAGTTCGCCGAGGCCGCCACACTCTACAGCCGCGCGCTGCGGATGTTGCAGGAACAAGGTGCGACCCCGGCCCCGCGTTTCTCGGCCAGGCCTGCTTCCCCCTCTCGCCTCCCCCGACCCCAGGTACCCGGACACCGCTCTGGCCCTCTCGGCCTGGGGCTTCCGTTTACCCCGCGGCTGACCGGCCCGCCGGGTCTTCCCGGCACTTGCCCATTTCTTCTCCCCTCCCCCACCTTGGGCATCCTACGAGAAACTTCTTGGCCTTTCTTTCCGCTTTTATTATTATTGTAACGTGGCATTATTACTGGCCCTTTTTTACTTAATGACATAACAGGAATACATTTTCATATTAGTAGATCTTTTATCTCTTTTTATAGTGGTAAAAAAAACGACATCAAACTTAATCTCTTGTAACATTGTTGTGCGACAGATCTCTGGAACTTTCTCATCTTGCAGCACGGAAACGCCTTACCCACTAAACTCTGATTCCCCCCTGCGCCCGTGGTATCCACCTTTTTTTTTCTATGTCAATGATTTTTACTACTTTAGGTGTTTCAAATGAATAGGATAATACAGTATTTATCTTTTGTGACCGAATAATATTTTTGACATTATAAACTGTTGTAGCATGTGACAGGCTTTCCTTCATTTTTAAGGTTGCCTGATAATTCCATCCTGTAGATATACCATATTGTCTTTATCCATTCATCCGTTAATGGACATTTGAATTGTTTTCATCTCTTGGCTATGATGAACATGAGTGTGCAAGAATCTCCCCAAATCCTGCTTTAATTTCTTTTGAATATATACCCAGAAGTGGGATTGATGGATTAGATCGTAATTGTATTTTTAATTTGCAGGAAAGGAGGGGGCTCCCCAAATGTTTTCCATAATAACTGTACCATTTCACATTCCCACCCACAGGGCACAATAATTCTAACTGCTTAGCATCCTTATCAACACATTTTGTTTTTTCTTCTTTTGGTAGTGACCACCCTGATAGATTGCCTGCTTTTTAACTGTCTTGTTGGACCCCATTCTAATATTTAAGCCTCATTCTGACCCCTGAGGCAACTCTTAATTTTCCTCAACTGTACACTCTTTAATTAACATTGTTAAGCAACTGTATGTAATGAGTGTATAATAAGACGGAGAAGGTCCTTTCTGTCAAGGGCCATTCTTGTTAATGAGGAGGCCCCAGATGTGATCTTAATTCATTAACTGCGGGATTTTTGCAGAATCACTTGTAGCTGGTCCTTTGTTGTGTAAGTGATATTAGTGTTTTTGGTCAGTAATGTTTGGGTAACAAGAAACATGGCCTTCCCTGGTGGCTCAGATGGTAAAGAATCTGCCTGCAATGCAGGAGACCCAGGTTCCATCCCTGAGAGAAGAACCCCTGGAATAGGACATGACAACCCATTCCAGTATTCTTGCCTGGAGAATTCCATGGACAGAAGAGCCTGGTGGGCTACAGTCCATGCGTCGCAAAGAGTCGGACACAGCTGAGCAGCTAACACTTTGGACTTTCAGCAAGAAACATATTAGTACATCTCTGGTCAATAATGTGTTAAGCTAATGAATATTAAACAAGAACTATGTGGAAATGATCTGGGTTGTGAAGCAGACAAATGCAATGGTGTGGTAGATTTGACTAGGGAGCTCTTTTATGAAAAAATGCAAGGTAAAGGACAACTTTGAAGAAGTGACATTTGAGGTGATACCTGAACGGTCAGAAGAAGCCAGCTGCATGAAATTTTGAGTGCTGAGCTCCCCAGGTGAAGAAGGCTGTAGATAACAAAGGCCCCAGACAGCAGTACTCTGGTGTGTTCCAGGATCCAGAGAATATGGGAGCCAATGGAGGGAGTAGCAAGACTTGATCAGTTACAAAGACGGGCATTTTACACGGTAGTTCATGGGAAGGAGTTTGGATTTTATTCCCTAATGGGAAGCTGCTGGAGAGTTTTCAACAGAGGAATAATGTGTTTTTACCAGTCCTCCCGGCCTCTGGCTCAGTTCGGCCATCAAAGCCCTCTGCCCAAGGCCTCTCTGAAGTGGCTTATCCCCGAGCCTCAGTAGAATTCCTTTTCTGTAGTCCCTCTTTCCCATTGCTTTCCTTCTCTCTCATTTCCTTGGCTAGCATTTGTTGAGTACTTGCTAGACATGATAGGCTTTCTCTCTTTTTTATATATTCCCATGGATAAGGTGCTTTATAGATGAGGGTTCCAGAAGACTTAAATCCCTTCTTCTGGGGTGACACACTGAAATCAGAGGCAGAATTTGAACAGGGGTTTCTCCAATTCCCAAGTCCAAGTTTTTAATCATTTTGCTGGACTTCTTCCCAAATCCTCTTCTAATTCCAGTCGATTTTGTTTGAATTTTTGCAGTTTCAAGCCACTCTTTCCCCCCACCCCCGCCCCATGTTTTTTTTT
>SJYV01049944.1:0-11397 GCA_006410875.1 Neotragus pygmaeus | reverse complement strand
TCTTCACTCTCACTGATGCAAGCTGGGTTCCACATTCACCCTGGACTAGAAACGTGGCCCATAACTGGATTACTGATTGCTGATGAGCGGAGGCCTAAGACACTTATCTGCACTCGCAGAGCCAGTAGGATCAGCTCTATTATCACACACAGGCTGCATGAAGGAGGTGTAGACACCAGCGTAAAAGCCAAGTGACTCAAGGAGAGCAGGGGAACAGATGCTGGGCCGGGAACAACGGTGGTGGGCATTGCTTCCTGAACCTAGTCCCCCATTTTTCTGCTTCTCCATCAGTTAACCTAATCTACTAGCTCTTGTCTTTATCAGGGGCCCCGCTAAGAGTTGGACATGACTGGGCGACTTCACTATCACTTTTCACTTTCATGCATTGGAGAAGGAAATGGCAACCCACTCCAGTGTTCTTGCCTGAAGAATCCCAGGGATGGTGGAGCCTAGTGGGCTGCCGTCTATGGGGTTGCACAGAGTCAGACATGACTGAAGCGACTCAGCAGCAGCAGCCTTAAGCAGCCCAAGATGGTAGCCACTCCTACGCTCACCTATTCAGACTTAATTGAGAAATAAACGGAATTTACCATCATTTTCTCAGTCCCGCTGGCCACATTTCAAGTGCTCAACGGCCCCATGTGGCTCGCAGCCACCCTACTGAATAACACGGACCCACATTTTCACCACTAAACCAAGTTCCACTGGACAATCGGTTTCCCACTACCCCCATCGTTCCTGCTCATCAGCATCTTGCTACCCTGACTTCCACCTGAGACCCTCTGACCAGTATCTCCAACTTACTGACTCTATTTTCCTTTTGAGTCATCCACCATGGAACCATCCCTTTCTGATGGTCATTCACCTGACTATACTTTTCATGAATATATATACTGGAACTGCCCAGTCCCACTAGAATCTACCACACACACGGTCAGGGTGGGGACCTCACCAATTTCATTTCCAATCTCATGTGGGGTCTCAGTGCTGCCAAGCAGTCTGGTTTTCTTGCCTATGGTCTCTTCTCTTTCCTTTTATCAGCTTTTTCTACCTCCTCAAACATGTGCAATGATTCTAAGAAGGTGGCCTTACTTTCTTCCAGGGAAGAAATTCAGTATGCCTTATCAACACACTGCAACTATACCTGTTATTTTCTCCAGCCTATAATGTCAGACCTACCACCCCTGTCTTCCAAAGTCCTCCTCTCTTAGCTAAGTCATCACCATTGTGGTTGTTCAGTTGCTAAGTCATGTCCCACTCTTTGACGACCCCATGGACTACGGCCCACCAGGCTCCTCTGTCCATAGGACTTCCCAGGCAGGAATAGTGCAGTGGGTTGCCATTTCCTGCTCCAGGGGATCTTCCTGACCCAGGGATCAAACCCACATCTCCTGCAATGCAGATGACTCTTTATGACACACAGTTTTTCAGAGTGCCACTCAGCTTCCTCCCCTCAACCCTCCAGTGTTTGAAGCCATCAAGATCCTAAGTCCACTTCTCAATCCATTCCCTCACCCTACGCTTTGATTTTGTCTAAACACGTGAACCCGCAGCTCTGTGTTTCAGCTCAGGCCTCCTCCTGGACTTTGGACCTGTTCACGCAAATGCATACAGGTGCAGCTCCACGGGGTCGTCCTCAGGCCCGCAGACTCAGGGGGGCTAACCTGACCCTGTCCTCCACTGTCCACATGCCAGGCCCCTCACGCTGGCTCTCTTCTCACTCAAGCTGGGAACCCAGTCATTATCTTGACATCCTCTCACAAAACTCTGGCCACTTTACCACCTAAAGAGCTCTCAGATGTGCTAAACTGGTGCCAGCGTCCACCGTCATCCCCCTGGCCATGCTACAGTCATCTGTAACCGACATTACTGCATCAGCAAAACTGGTCTTTGGGTCTGACTCCTTCTCCAATCCATTTACCAAACACAGGCAGAATGAACTTTTTAAGGACTATCTCCTAACTAAAATTCTTTGTCTGCTTCTCTTTGGAGAAACTCTAAGATGGAAAATGACTTACACTGCTCTCCATGATCGGAATATTGCTCATTCCTGTCACTTTAAATTGTCCCTACTTGTTACATATCCCAGTGTAACTTATGGGAAAAGCACTGCATGGAAGCTAAGAGTTTGGATTCTAGTCCCCGAGGTGTGGGCTCAAATCCTAGTTCTATTTTCATTGGTCTCTTCCTTCATAAAATGCTGTTAATCATAGTTTTAACACTAAAAGGTTAATTTGAAGATGAGGTGAAGTAACAGTATAATTCCTGGCATGCAATGTGTTTAGTAAACATTTTTCAAATGAAAGAATAAACTGTAGCTTTTAAAAAATAACGTATCTTCATAACAATATATTAGAGTTTAGACTTCTTCTGCATTAAGTGTAAAGAGGCAGGGTACCAATGAAACGATATGAAAAGGTATGAGAATAACGCTTACAGGCCATGCTTCAGAAGGAGGTATATTTGGGCCATAAAATACTTTTTTATCTTACAACAGATAAACACCACTTACTGAAAGGCATAGAAAAAATATCTAATTAATAACACTAAGGTAAATCCAGCATATACTGTAATCAAGCACTAATAAGACTATCAGCAAAGCATAACTCTTTCATGGTTCTTCTTAATGGGGAAAGAAGATGGAAGAAAACAGGAAAATAAAGATATAAGATGTCAAGAAATGATAAGTGCTCTGAAGATAAAGTTTAGGAGAAATACACGAAGGAGGTTAAGAGTAGTGGGTGAGTAGGATGCCGCTGTGGTGGGTGGTTAAGGAAAGTCCGCCCGAGTCCAGGGCTGCAGGGACAGAGCAGGTGACCCCAGGAGCCATTCCAGGCAGGAGGCACAGCGTGTGCCAAGCCTTGAAGCTGGAGCGGGCTTTGTCCGGGTGGAGAACTTCAAGGAAATCTAAGCAGCTGCACAGAAGCGAGCCGGGGAGCCGACAGGAGCCGGCGGGAGACAGATGATGGAGGACCCTGCAGGGCATCACTCTAATGCAAGAGAGAGCCGCGGAGCTCTGCAAGCAGGCTGGAGGAGACCGGCGTCGCCCGCAGCCTCCTGCCGCCTCCAGCGTCTGTTGCTCGGGGTGGAGCTGCGGCACAGACGCCCAGCACTGAGACGGTTTAAACAGCGCTGCCCGGTCTCGGCAGTGATGACACAGAGGCGTCCCTGTGGGGACGGTGAGAGTCTACTCTCAGATTAGCTACCACACAACCTGGACGCCAAACGAGTGGGCTGACTCCATGGGTTGCTTGGAACACAGTATCGTGACCACATGTTATCAACCACCTTCCTCTGAAACTGCATTTTCTCCAAAGAGGAACAGTAACAGGCAGATCTGTCATAATTTACTTCCCCCAATAAGGGGGCTCACACCTTTCTGGCAACTTTCACTTTTTCTTTCAGCGTCATTACTTTGCGGCACTTAATACTGAATTTTCCTCTTTGAACACAGGGTGCTGATGAGATGAATGTATAAAGGTTTAGTACAGAAATTGTGAATCTCATCTGTAGGACTTCACTTGTTTAAAAAACTCCATACATCACATTAAACAGGAGTGTGTGAACTCCGGATTTTTAGTATAATTATCTTGCTATTTGTCAATGAAGAAATTCTGATATTTGAATAAACAAATGAGAACCCCAGTGACATCACCTTAACAGGTTTTTTTGCCCATTTTTTGTAACCAAACTTATTGAAAGAAAGACACAAGAAACTGCCCGTCTCTACAATTCCCTCTCTGCCTGCCATATTTCAGTTGCCCTGTGAAATAACATTGTCTCTTCAGGTTGTTGTTCAGTCGCTAAGCTGTGTCCACCTCTTTGCGACTTCATGGACCATAGCCTGCCAGGCGCCTCTGATATTTACCAGGTAAGAATACTGGAGTGGGTTGCCATTTCATCCTCCAGGAGATCTTCCCCACCCAGGGATCGAATCCATGTGTCTTGCTTAACAGGCAGATTTAACAGGCAGATTCTTCATCACTGAGCCACCAGAGAAGCCCCAGGCTATCAAGGTAGAGAGAGAGAGAGTCAATCAAATAGAAGCAGGGATCAAGAAGCAGAATCCAGAATTGCCGACTGAAAGGCCTGTTTACCTGCAAGGATTACATTCTCTTTTCAAAGGGTTGTTTTGTAGTTTGAGGGGAAAAAAATTGCACATTACTTTTCATGTCAATTACAAGGACTTAATTGTTTTGAAGCAAAGCAAATGATTTATCAAAACAAACTGCAAGTATCACAAAGCCAGGCTTAAAAGTCAGGCTGTAACTGGTCCCCAGCTGATCTGTCCTTTCCCCAGCCTCTAAAAGAGAAAGAAGACAGTACTTGTAAATGTTTTCACGTATAATATTTACGTTTAGATCAGAAAGAAACAGATGGGCAACTTGGCCCCAAATGTCTACAAGATGTGGGCAGATGTCAGCTCATGGGGTCACCTGAATGGCACTTTATGGCCGAGGACACACAATTCAGCTTGTTGCAGTCCGCTCGAGCGGCGTCTGAGGTCGTCCACTCTTTGCGCCTGGCATATGGTGGGACGTCATTAACCCAGGAGACCGGCAGGACCGTGAAAGTGGAACCATATGTGTCGTAGCAAGAAGAAAATTATTTTCCCCATGATTCCATCACGAGTTTAAATGTCTGAGTTCTGCCAACCATTCCTTCACATATTAAGTATCATGTTAACACGCTGACGTATGTACCCTAATTAAGGTGGCGTTTGGGGTGCGAAAACTTGGGACTGGATGGGTCAGAAATGAACGCCCTGAGTTTGAGCTGGAGAACGCAGAGATTAAATACGAGGGCAGAAGGACCGAAGAACTCCGGGTGTATCTGTCGTCAGTGTGTTTAACTAACGCACAGCAGTGAGGGAAAGGCCCTCAATCTGTCAGCACAGGGGTCGTCTCTGCAAGACCCTGGATGCCTGACCCCATCCGGAGCCACTCCAGGCTCCTGCTGCTCAGGAGCGCTTGCATAAGCCGGTAGACATTGCACGCCATTCTTCCGCCACTTAACTTCACATGGGTCTCTATTTCCATTGGGGTTTGTGACGTCCTCATGGTATGATCTTCCATTGATGCTCTTGACTCTCTTCCTCCTAACTTCAGTGGGCTGTTTTCTCTAACTAAAGGTGTATTTCATCAGAAGGGCCCAGCATGGTTAACGGTTTCTTTTCTAAAATATGGTATCCTCTGTAAGCTTCAAGAATTACAACTTAAGTTTGTGAAGACACTTAGGGCTTCCATAGAAAGTTGGCCAAGTATCTCCAAGTATTCAAACTGCCTGAAAGTTTGTTACATGTAATTTCAGTGTTTCATTTCAGATGTACAATTACATAAAAACAGGAATGGCTGATAGCTTCATGTGATTTGAACAGTGTCTTTTAAATTAAGGTGAAGTCATTCACATTTATCTGTATTGAGTCTTTCTCTCTCTACACACACACACACACACACACACACACACACACATTTGGAGAGAAAACAGGCTATCATATCTATTCATAACAGAAAATCCCATGTCCCTCATTTCTATGTTTCTCCTAGAAGCTACAGGAGATGCAAAGACTGAATTTGAAATGAGTTTGGAAATGACTACCGGGGTGTTTTTGGACAAACACACTTTTTTCTTTCTTTCTGCACTTATTTCATGTTCGAGGCTATATTCCCTTTATCACATAGGACTCATAGACTGGTCTGCCATAAAAAGACAACTTGTTGTCTGTCAAATCTATAAAACACATCTCAGTGTAACTCCATAAGGAGTTTTTTTAGGGATTCTGTTAGTCTTCTTTGTGCCATGAAATGATTTCGTGAACTGACAGTAAAGCAGGAGAGACTCGATCCACACTGAATTTTCTAACAACACTGAGCTCACCGTCTTTTGGAAACAACTATCGTGTACAATCTCAAACAACTTTTGTTAAATTTCAAAAAATTCAGTCTCTGTATCACAGTGATTCCGTTTTCTGCTCCTTTAAAAAGATGAAGTTTAGATAAAAGAAGAACATGTTACATGACTCCAATTATACAGAATGCCTCCAAAGCAAATACGTACAGAAAGCAGATTTTCAATTGCCTCAGGCTAGGGAAGGGATGTCTCTAAATTGAAATGGGTTTTATTGAGATGTAATTTATTGAGATGGTTAGACAGTTTCACTGACTCAATGGACNTTATACAGAATGCCTCCAAAGCAAATACGTACAGAAAGCAGATTTTCAATTGCCTCAGGCTAGGGAAGGGATGTCTCTAAATTGAAATGGGTTTTATTGAGATGTAATTTATTGAGATGGTTAGACAGTTTCACTGACTCAATGGACGTGAGTTTCGGCAAACTTCAGGAGATAGTGAAGATGTGTACACACAGACACACACATAAATATATAAATACACATGTCAGGAGTATATCATTAAATGTGTTACTGCTACACAGGAATCACTATCTATCTACACACACATGCACACAGAGAAAAAGAGAGAGAGCTATGTTTAAGGATTAGACCATGCAGTTACAGAGGCAGGTGAATCCCAAATCTACAGGGCTGTCTGGCAGGCTGGAAACCCAGGGAAGAGGCAGTGCTGTAATTTACATCCAAAGGTCGTCGGCGGGCAGAAGTCCTTTCTGCTCAGAGGAGATCAGTCTTTTGTACTAGCCATTCCTTCAGCTGATTAGATCAGGCCCACCCACTTCCTGGAAGGCAATCTGCTTCACTCAAAGTCCACTGATTCAGGTGTTGATTTCATCCAACAACATCCTCACAGAAACGTCCAGAATGACCTTTGACCAGATACCTGGGCATTGTGGTCCAGTAGAGCTGACATGTAAAATCAATTAACCATTATGCCCCACATGGCTTGAGTGGATTTCCTGTGCCCATGAAGTAACCAGAAAAATCACAACAGCTGAAGAGGGCTGACAACCTGGAAGCTACTGTTCAGCAGTGACTAGAGAGGGCGACTAACTGGGGACTCGTTAAAATGGCCTTCTTCTCAACAGATGCCTGCTTGGACTGAAGACAACCGGCGGACGCCCCCACCACCCTGGAAACAGGTAGATCCATCAGGAGTCGGCTATAAATCAAGCACAATGCTGGATAGAGTGGGCTTGACTTGATTGAGATCAAGTCTCTCCCACATAAAATACATATGACTCATGTCGAATTATTAGTCACAAAATCAGATTTCTTTTTTTTTTTAAGTGATCTAAACTGGAGTCACAGGAGAAGAGTTGTTTATTCCTGTCGCTTGCAGTGGCTTTGTTACGGGCTGACCAGGTGAGGGGTCCCGTCTGGGTAATGCCTGACCTCCCCCTCCTCTCATAGGCTCGGAGGCCATCGGCAGATCTGCCTTCATAGTGATATCAGCCATCTCACAGCCATGGTGATTCGATAATACCGAACATGCATTCCTCACAGGATATCTTATTACACCCTGGCTGTTGTTTTTGTGACTTGACCACAACCTAAATTGGTCAGAGATTCATTAAGACCTCTGAAGCAGCTGGCCAGGGACCCCAAAGGAAGGTGTGAAGATTAGCAGCCTCGAGTCGCGGCTGTTGGAGGATGTACTTAATTAATAATGACAAGGGATTACTGGCTCCATCGCCTTTCTAGACGTGTCTTGAACCACATGGACTGACACTGGTTTATTTTTGTTTGCATTATTGAGTAAACTCTAGAAACTCGCTAGATTTACAGTCTTTCCTGCCCTAATTCAGCAGGACCTCGGGGCCCCAGGTCTCCTGTAAAGCATGCCACTGGTATCTTGGGGAGTGACCTGCTTCTGGGGTTGTCGGCAGGGGTCTGCCTTGCCCATTCTGTGTGTTCTCTACCCTTTCGCTTGCGTTGATGGCACACTCTACCCTTCTTTTGCTCCTGTTCCCTTATTAATATCTTATCAATGTCTTACCTATGACACCCATAGGTCCTAAGGGTGGCATTAAAACTAAGCTGGTTTTGGGGGACCAGTTCCCTGGTGGTTCAATAGTTTGGACTTCACCTTCCAATACAGAAGCAGTGTAGGTTTCATCCCTGTTGGGCAACTAAGATCCCCCGTGCCCTGTGGCCAGAAACCCAAAACGTAAAACAGGAGCAATACTGTAACAAACTCAACAAAGACTTGAAAAACAGTCCACATCAAAAAACAAACACANACAGAGTCGGACACGACTGAAGTGACTTGGCAGCGACAGCAGCAGCAGGCATGTAAATCAGACAGAAAATAGTATATGTATGTACATTTATTTGCTCCATTATTTCAATTCCCTATGGAACAAATCCTGACACATTTTATTTGGAATGTTATTAGTAATAAATTCAGCTTGACTGAAGTCTCTAACTGCATTAGCCCTACATTCCAGCTAAGTGAGATCCACTTATCGGTCCGTCTCCTGCACTTTGCAGTTAATGGTGTCTTCCCTTTTCTCTGCCTCTTTTAGCAAAATGAAAGCCAGAGAGAAGTACCAATCTGACCTGTGGTTAGAAACTGAACACCCGAATAAAGGTGAGACACTCAGATCTAAAAGTGTATGGGGCTAACTGTTGCCGAAATCAGTACCTATTGCACTCCATGTCCATGAGTCCAGTTAACTACAAGGGAACCAGTTTACTATGCAGGTGGAAGATTAGCTCTCATAAGCCAGGTTGGAGCCAAGGTTAAGGTTTGTGTGTATGTCTACTCTTGTTTGATAAAAGGTCCAAAGAGTCGTTTTGTTTGGTTTTATTTTATACAACTTCGAGATTTTTCTATCACGGTGGAAGCAAAGCATTTTACTTTAAGTGGAATTACCTTTTACAAAGACCTTTTGTAATTAAATTTTTTCAGTTTGTACCAGTTACATCCCAGTTTTGGGAAGCTCCCATGTGTCAGGCATAAGGCAAAGCCACTCTGGCAATGGGAAAATCTGCTATTCAAATTAGACAGAGTCGAGACAGTGCGTGTCTGTGTGTTCAGACCTGTAGGAATCAAAGTGGGGATATCGCGAAGTGCAGCTGAGGAGACATCATCATGGGAGATGCCTCGGATTTGCATGAGGATGCTCCTGATCCTCCTCCACTTTTTTCCCATGGTGCATTAAAAAAAAAAANTTAAGACCTCTGAAGCAGCTGGCCAGGGACCCCAAAGGAAGGTGTGAAGATTAGCAGCCTCGAGTCGCGGCTGTTGGAGGATGTACTTAATTAATAATGACAAGGGATTACTGGCTCCATCGCCTTTCTAGACGTGTCTTGAACCACATGGACTGACACTGGTTTATTTTTGTTTGCATTATTGAGTAAACTCTAGAAACTCGCTAGATTTACAGTCTTTCCTGCCCTAATTCAGCAGGACCTCGGGGCCCCAGGTCTCCTGTAAAGCATGCCACTGGTATCTTGGGGAGTGACCTGCTTCTGGGGTTGTCGGCAGGGGTCTGCCTTGCCCATTCTGTGTGTTCTCTACCCTTTCGCTTGCGTTGATGGCACACTCTACCCTTCTTTTGCTCCTGTTCCCTTATTAATATCTTATCAATGTCTTACCTATGACACCCATAGGTCCTAAGGGTGGCATTAAAACTAAGCTGGTTTTGGGGGACCAGTTCCCTGGTGGTTCAATAGTTTGGACTTCACCTTCCAATACAGAAGCAGTGTAGGTTTCATCCCTGTTGGGCAACTAAGATCCCCCGTGCCCTGTGGCCAGAAACCCAAAACGTAAAACAGGAGCAATACTGTAACAAACTCAACAAAGACTTGAAAAACAGTCCACATCAAAAAACAAACACATTTTTAAAAAACTAAGTTGGTTTTACGTTTCTAACTTAGAATCCACTACGCAGATCAAGCAGCTCTGGTAAGCCACAGGGTGCTCCGTGCAGTGGGCTGCTTCTGGGACCCCGGAAGTTGTGTTCAAACAAGACATGGGTTAACAGAGGAGAGACTCACTACTCACAAGCCACATGCTCACTAAAGGCAACTGACATTTCCCTCCATCTAGGTTTGTCCTGGACTCCCAGCTACTTGCTGACTGCTGTTGTGTGTGCGCTCAGGACTGACTCTTTGCGACCCTGTGAACTGTGGCCCACAGACTCTCCATTCATGGGATTTCCCAGGCAGGAATGCTGGAGCAGGCTGCCCTTTACTTTTCCAGGGTACTTCCCGACTCAGGGATCGAACTCAAGTCTCTTACTAGACTTGTGTTGGCGGGTGGGTTCTTTACCACTGCACGACCTGGGGACTCTCAGTAGCCTATGATAGATGTGAAAACATGCACGTGGTCGATTATTTTTTGTTATACACCTGTTCCTTCACTTATGGCATTTATTTTAAAAATGGGACTCAATCTATTTAAAATATCTACTAAAGCATTTGCATTACAACAGCTTGAAGAAAACAGAGTGAATTTTGACTGTTTCATTATTAAGCATTTTATACATGACCCAACATGCTATGAGGAGTTAGTGCTTTTAATAGAATTGTTTAGAAAGCAAATAACCATGATAACTTCATACATCCTGAGTCTCTGACCTAAAGCTTAATTATTTTTTAGAATAGCTAGTCTGGGCAGTTATTAGGGCCTGAATCATTATACTCATTTTATTAGTCAGAAAATTGAAATTGGAGAAGTTATCCCTTATTCAAGATATTTACACATACTGCTGTGGGAAAGCCTTCTCTATTACGTAACTGAGAATTCTTGTCACTAAAATAAAAGTCTGTAAATAGGGTCGCCATATTTGGCAAATAAAAATACAGAACACAGATTAAATTTTAACTTTAACTTTTTTTAGCATAAGTATATCCTATTCTCTATTTACAAACCCCAGTCCACAAAATATGAACGTTAGTAGGTCTGCAGAGACCATGTATGGACCCTTGGTGAGGGCGGGGGGCAGACAAGGCTCACGACTCCCCCATCTCCTCCCTATTCAGTCAGAAAGGGTGTCAGCTCTCACCCAGGGTTGTCTTTGACAAAAGTTTTGAGCCAATAAAAAGGAGGAATTTAAGAAACTATTTTTTAATGCTAGAAGACTTTTTCCTTCATTGTGCGAACAAGAGGTTTGATATGAAAGAAATAAGAGCTTCAACAGAAATGGACATATAAGTTTGCTGAGAATTAAGTGAAACATACATTTTACAATTTAAAAGCAGTAACTTCAATCCCAGGGGGTTTGAACAGGAAAAAAAAAAAAAAAATGTAACCAGAAGGAATATAATTTGTGTCTGTATGTGTTTAATTGTAACCAGGAAGAAATATATTTTATAAAGCAATTCGATTAGAATCAATCAGGAAATACATGCATATACAGATATACATATGATATGTGATACTGAGTATCACACGCATTGCAAAAGATATATATATATGTAAATAGATATAGAGATAGATAGACAGATAGATCCTCTGTGTATATGAATTAGGATGTAC
>SJYV01049941.1:59057-83215 GCA_006410875.1 Neotragus pygmaeus | reverse complement strand
ACACATGAATCTCCCATTAGTGAAGGCTCAGCCCTCATGACCTAAACATTTTCCAGAGACCTAATTTCTTAATGCCATAATATATGGCAATAAGTTTCAAAATACAATTTTGCAGGGCACAAACATATCATAGTATACATGTTAAAAATATGGAGGTATGTAAAGGAAGAAATTACTGAAGTGAAAGTTGTTGTCTAAGGAAGAGTAAAAATCTGAGATCAGCAAAGTGAGAAATTGGTTGTTTCAGGAGTCCTTTAACCATAAAGAAAATATAAAAATATACATAATACATATTATTTTTAATATGTTACACTCATGTATCCAATGGACTGTAAAATGAATTTTCAAAAGGAAAGCTCTGATTAAGTTTTTTTCATTTACATCAAAAATTGTTTATGTTTTTTGTTTGTTCAGTCACTAAGTCGTTTCTGACTCTGTGACTCCAAAGACTGCAGCACACTGGGCTCCCCATTCTCCACTATCCCTGGAGTTTGCTCAAATTAATGTCCATTGAGTAGATGATGTTATTTAACCATCTCATCCTGTGCCACCTCCTTCTCCTTTTGCCTTCTATCTTTCCCAGCATCAGGGTTTTTTCCAATGAGTCGACTCTTCACATCAGATGTCTAAAGTATTGCAGCTTCACCATTAGTCCTTCCAATGAATTCTTGTGGTTGATTTTCTTTAGGACTGACTGGTTTTTGTCTCTTTTGCAGTCCAAAGGACCCTCAAGAGTCTTCTTCAGCATCACAATTTGAAAGCATCAATTCTTTGGTGCTCGCCTTCTTTATGGTCCAACTCTCACACCTGTACACAATTACATGAAACCTATAGCCTTGGCTGTATGGATTTCTATTGGCAAAGACTGATGTCTCTTTTTAAATATGATGTGTAGGTTTGTTGTAGCTTTCCTTCCAAGGAGCAAGTGTCTAGCAAGTGTCTTTTAATTTTGTGGCTATAATCACTGTCTGCAGTGATTTTGGAGCCCAGGAAAATAAAATCTGCCACTATTTTCATTGTTTCCCCTTCTATTTGCCATGAAGTGATGGGACCAGGTGCCATGATCTTAGTTTTTTGAATTTTCAGTTTTAAGCCATCTTTTTCACTCTCATCTTTCACACGTATTAAGAGGCTCTTTAGTTCCTCTCCACTTTCTGCCATTAGAGTGGTATCAACTGCATATCTGAGGTTGTTGATAATTCTCCTGGCAATCTTGATTCCAGTTTATGATTTATCCAGCCAAACATTTTGCCTGATATACTCTGCATGGAGGTTAAATAAACAGGTTGACAATGTATAGTCTTTCAGATTCCTTTCTCAATTTTGTACCAGTCAGTTGTTCCATATCCAGTTCTAACTGTTACTTCTTGATCCACATACAAGTTTCTCAGAAGACAGGTAGGATGGTCTGGTATTACCATTTCTTTAACAATTTTCCACAGTTTGTTGTTATCCACATGGTCAAAGGCTTTAGCATAGTCAATGAAGCAGAAGTAGATGTTTTTCTGGAATTTCCTTGCTTCCTCTGTGATCTAATAGAGGTTGGCCATTTGATTTCTGGTTTTCTGCCTTTTCTAAACCACCAAATGCATGTATATATATATATATAAGGGAACAATCTTTCACAGTATTCTGAACTCATTTTTCTTTCATGAAAACATTTTATGATCCTTTCACTGCGCTGTATTTATAATATTATTTAATATTTTGTATTATGCTTTGACCTTTCACTATGTATCATATTTCATTGATTAAGAGATACTTTTTAATATCTATGAAAAAATATATAATCAATATATATGTCACAAACAATGATAGTATATTTTTGTATAATTGAACCCAGGTCTCCCACATGGTAGGCAGACGCTTTACTGTCTGAGCCACGAGGGAAGACCCAAATGTAAATTTGGCAACAAAAATAATACATAAAAATTTCCAGCTGGTTCTAGTTTTCAAGAATTCCCCTGCAGGAGACTCAAGAGACATGGGTTCAATTCTCAGGTTGGGAAGACCCCCTGGAGAAGGAAATGGCTACCCACTCCAGTATTCTTACCTGGAAAATTCCATGGACAGAGGAATCTGGTGGGCTACAGTACACGGTGTTGCCAAAAGTCAGATGTGACTGAGCATGAACACAAGCAATAATGTCTTTGATNCAGTATTCTTACCTGGAAAATTCCATGGACAGAGGAATCTGGTGGGCTACAGTCCACAGTGTTGCCAAGAGTCAGATGTGACTGAGCATGAACACAAGCAATAATGTCTTTGATGAAGTGAAATATAATTTATATTTAGACTCTTTTGATGGGCTTTTAAGTTTATTTCCTGATTTGGAAAGTAAAAACAATATTGCAGTATTGCAATACACATATGAACATGTTTTTTCTTTTGGTGTAAGTGGGATTTTCCAGTGGTCATGTATGGCTCTGAGAGTTGGACTCTGAAGAAAGCTGAGTGCCAAAGAATTGATGGTTTTGAACTGTGGTGTTNTAAAAACAATATTGCAGTATTGCAATACACATATGAACATGTTTTTTCTTTTGGTGTAAGTGGGATTTTCCAGTGGTCATGTATGGCTCTGAGAGTTGGACTCTGAAGAAAGCTGAGTGCCAAAGAATTGATGGTTTTGAACTGTGGTGTTGGAGAAGGCTCTTGAAAATCCCTTGGACTGCAAGGGGATCCAACCAGTCCATTCTGAATGAGATCAACCGTGGGATTTCTTTAGAAGGAATGATGCTAAAGCTGAAACTCCAGTACTTTGGCCACCTCATGAGAAAAGCTGACTCATTGGAGAAGACTCTGATGCTGGGAAGGATTGGGAGCAGGAGGAGAAGGGGACGACAGAAGATGAGATGGCTTGATGGAATCACTGACTGGATGGATGTGAATCTGAGTGAACTCCGGGAGTTGGTGATGGACAGGAAAGCCTGGCGTGCTGCAATTCATGGGGTCTCAAAGAATCGGACATGACTGAGTGACTGAACTGAACTGAAGTGGGATTATGCCAATAGAGTTAAAGACATAAAGTGGAGCTTATCATTCAAATGCATGTGTGAAAGTGACAGTGAATTCGCTCAGTAGTGTCCACTCTTTACGACCCCATAGACTGTAGCCTATCAGGCTCCTTTGTCCATGGGATTTTCCAGGCAAGAGTGCTGGAGTGGATTGCCATTTCCTTCTCCAGGGGATCTTCCTGACCCAGGAATCGAACCTGGCTCTCCCACATTGCAGGCAGACGCTTTACTGTCTGAGCCAAATGCATGTGTATTTTTATTTAAATATATATTACAGAATCATCCTGTAAGAGGATATAGCAATTTGGGTATTCATGCATTTATAACTTTAATTCTAAAACTCATTTTTTAATTTTTATGTATTATTTTTGTTGCCAAATTTATATCTGTATAATAATACATGCAGGAGACTGGGTTCAATCCCTGGTTTGGAAAGATCTCCTGGAGAAGGAAATGGCAACCCACTCCAGTATCTTGCCTGGAAAATCCCATGGACAGAGGTACCTGGTAGGCTACAGTCCAGAGAGTAACTGGACAACTTCACTTTCTTTACATTAAAATTTCACGTTGTACTATTGTTTTATTCATATTTCTTTAATTATAAGTAAGTGTAACATGTAGATGGTTTGTTAAATATAATTTCATTAAATATGAAACATTTGTTAATATTCCTGTCACATTTTTATTGTTATTGATTTCAAAATTTATAGTGACTGTTTAAATATTAATTTATATCATTGTTTCAAACATACTTTACAGCTATAATTTAACCAATTTTAACTATTTTAAATACAATAGTGTATTCTATTTAAAGCTAATGATCCCTCCTAAAACCATATTTTTTTTGTTTTTCCTTTGAAGCAAATATAAATTTCATTTTTGAAACTTATTTTATTAAATAATTTATTGAGGAAGAGAAATGAGTAAATGGCACTTAAAATATTAGTTCAGAAAATAATCACAAATGCTCTTGTACTGTTCCTGGGATTGTAATTGATACAGCCACTATNCCTTTGAAGCAAATATAAATTTCATTTTTGAAACTTATTTTATTAAATAATTTATTGAGGAAGAGAAATGAGTAAATGGCACTTAAAATATTAGTTCAGAAAATAATCACAAATGCTCTTGTACTGTTCCTGGGATTGTAATTGATACAGCCACTATGGAAGATGGTATAGAGATTCTTTTAAAAACTAGGAATAAAAGCACCATATGACCCAGCAATCCCACTTCTTAGCATATACCCTGAGGAAACTAAAATTGAAAAAGACACATGTATCCCATTGTTCATCGCAGCACTATTTTAACATGGAAGCAACCTAGATGTCCTTTGACAGATGAATGCATAGAGAAGTTGTAGTACATATGCACTTTAGAATATTATTCAGCCATAAGAAGAAATGCATTTGAGTCAGCTCTAAAGAGATGGATGAACCTAGAGCCTATTATANCCAAGATGGGTGGGTCATGGTGGAGAGGTCTGACAGAAAAAGGTGCACTGGAGAAGGGAACGGCAAACCACTTCAGTATTCTTGCCTTGAGAACCCCATGAATAGTATGAAAAGACAAAATGATAGGATACTGAAAGAGGAACTCCCCAAGTCGGTAGGTGCCCAATATGTTACTGGAGATCAGTGGAGCAATAACTTCAGAAAGAATGAAGGGATGGAGCCAAAGCAAAAACAATACTCGGTTAGAAATATTAGGCACAGGTAATATTTCATGGAGAAATATTAGAAACTTTCTTATTAACTTCAGGAAAAAGACAAGGATGTTCTCTGATAATAATCCCATTCAGTGTTGTTCCAGACTTCTTAGGCAGCAAAATAAAATAAGAAAAAACAGTCGAGTTAAAATAATAGAGGCAAAGAATTAAAACAAAAAGGGCAAAATAGTCTTTACATGAAGACAATTGTCAATGAATGATCCAAGGAAATTAATATGATAGTACATTTATGACAGTGCAGCAAAAACGACATTAGCAACATTCTAAGATACAAAAGAATAAATCTGTAATAAATATGCAAACACTTAATGTAAAAAAGAAATTACAAAACTCTTTTGTAAGAGATTCAAGAAGATCTAAATTAAAAAGAGGTAGATAATTTTTATGGGTAAGAAGGCTCAATATTGTAAATATATAAAGCTTCCAAAGTTAACTTATAAATTAAAAAAACCTTCTCAGCCAACACTGTAATTAGTTATTTAGTAAATTCTACAATCTGATTCTAAATTTCCTATGTAAAACTAAAGGGACAGCTACCAAAACAAAGAGTGAGGCTAAGAGATTCATCCTACCAGATATCAGGATGCATCAAAAAATGAATCTGATTAAGATGAGGTGGTATTGAGGCAGACACACTTACAGTTAAACAAACAGGTTGGAGTCCTGGGATGATCATGTTGACATGAAGACTAACATAGTATGTCTCTGAGTTATGTTAATTTACTCCTCTTTCAGTTCTCACTGACTTCTCACTTTGTCCCCGAAGGACTTTCTGTTATATGTATTTGATTTCTGCAAAAGTTGTGCATTTTGGGAAAATCAACAGAAAACACGTGAGAGAATTCTGGGTTGTCAGCCAGGAAACCCAGGAAATAATTCCTTTTAATCAGAGTGTACCTTGAGGGTTATTTGATAGTGAGCAAGAAAATCTGACTCTGGCGCTGTAGCCAAAAAAGAAGTTTATTGCAGAAGTAGAGTAGATAGACTAAAAAGAATAATTGAACAACATTTCAGACCGGTTAGAAAGGTTACCAAAAGTTAGTGGCTTAAAACAAGAATGATTTTATTTGTTCATGATTCTACAGGACAGTAATTGGGACTAAACTTCAGTCACTTAAATTGCTTGGTAGTTATATGCCAAAATTCATCCTATCAGTCACAGATATTTCATAATCTCTCAGATAATAACTTGATTAGATTCTTCTTCATTTAGTTAAGAGTAAGAATTAGAAACAATCTACCATGGAAATCCCTGGTGGCTCAGACAGTAAAGAATCCACCTGTAATGCAGGAGACTTGGTTTTGATACCTGGGTTGGGAAGATCACTGAGAAGGGAATGGCTACCTACATTCTGGCCTGGAAATTCCAAAAACAGAGGAGCCTGACAGGCTACAGGTCTATGGGATCTCAAAGAGTTGGACACGACTGAATGACTTTCACTTTCACTTGGAAATGGATTTATTAGCTGTTCATTAGAATCTTTCACTTTTTAAAAATTTGTCTGAGGTCGCTTATGTGGCTGAGGCTAATTCCTGAATGTATTGAGTAAAAGAAGGCCTGGACCACTTCTGATGGTGGCGATGACTGTCAACTGGTGCTCCCTTTCCATGTAGTTTTTCTTAAAGGAGAACAGCCTGCATTTTTTCACATGACAACAGAACTCCAAAATGATGAGAGGAAGATCCCAGGTTCTGTGTTGACTAGGTTTGTAAGTTGAACTTCATCATTTCAGCAACATACTACGGGTCAAAACAAATCAAAAGGCCAGCCAGATTCAAAGGGTGAAGACATGGCTGATTCTTATTGGGAGGGGTTGTAAGTGATCCCTCTTAGTCTATCACATGAACGGTAGAGAGTTTCTTCAGGAAAACTGTGAGAGGAGTTACCTCCAGTTATTCCCAGTTGTGGTAAAACGTTGCTTGTCTTGGCTTGGAATGCATATTTGTGCTTGTCTAAGGAGAGCAGTTTTTTCCTTGATTGGCAGTGACTGCATGATTATAGTCAGTGAGCAAGGACTGATTCCTCAAAGTAAAATAGGGACACCATTACCAGATGAAGGAGGAGCTGTGAACTCTGGGTAGACAAAAACAATGGAGACTATTTTACTGAGAGTTCTTGGGAAAATCACTTACTTTTCTTGGGTCTGAGCTGTGTACCTTTATTTGTAAACTGGGAACAATAAGTAGGATGCTCACACAACTTTTTTAAGGTACTCTGATTTTATTACTCTGATTGTCTTTTGTATCCATTCAGCTTCTCCATTTTGCATATACTGAAACAAGCAGAAATTATATACTCTTCTTGAATTTCATGGCAAAGTGGAAGGTTCAGGTTAAAAAATCAATATCTGCCACCAGATTCTAAATTCTATGAATGTGGAAATATATCATATTCATCTCAAAATCTTCATTTCTTGGTGTATAAAGTACAAAGATCATGGCATCTGATCCCATGACGTAATGGAAAATAGATGGGGAAACAGTAGAAACAGTGTCAGACTTTAGTTTTTGGGGCTCCAAAATCACTGCAGGTGGTGACTGCAGCCATGAAATTAAAAGACGCTTACTCCTTGGAAGAAAATTTATGACCAACCTAGATAGCATGTCCAAAAGCAGAGATATTACTTTGCTGACTAAGGTCCATCTAGTCAAGGCTATGGTTTTTCCAGTGGTCATGTANTATGTATGTATATATATACATACATACATACATACATACATATATATATATATATATATATATATATAAGGGAACAATCTTTCACAGTATTCTGAACTCATTTTTCTTTCATGAAAACATTTTATGATCCTTTCACTGCGCTGTATTTATAATATTATTTAATATTTTGTATTATGCTTTGACCTTTCACTATGTATCATATTTCATTGATTAAGAGATACTTTTTAATATCTATGAAAAAATATATAATCAATATATATGTCACAAACAATGATAGTATATTTTTGTATAATTGAACCCAGGTCTCCCACATGGTAGGCAGACGCTTTACTGTCTGAGCCACCAGGGAAGACCCAAATGTAAATTTGGCAACAAAAATAATACATAAAAATTTCCAGCTGGTTCTAGTTTTCAAGAATTCCCCTGCAGGAGACTCAAGAGACATGGGTTCAATTCTCAGGTTGGGAAGACCCCCTGGAGAAGGAAATGGCTACCCACTCCAGTATTCTTACCTGGAAAATTCCATGGACAGAGGAATCTGGTGGGCTACAGTACACGGTGTTGCCAAAAGTCAGATGTGACTGAGCATGAACACAAGCAATAATGTCTTTGATGAAGTGAAATATAATTTATATTTAGACTCTTTTGATGGGCTTTTAAGTTTATTTCCTGATTTGGAAAGTAAAAACAATATTGCAGTATTGCAATACACATATGAACATGTTTTTTCTTTTGGTGTAAGTGGGATTTTCCAGTGGTCATGTATGGCTCTGAGAGTTGGACTCTGAAGAAAGCTGAGTGCCAAAGAATTGATGGTTTTGAACTGTGGTGTTGGAGAAGGCTCTTGAAAATCCCTTGGACTGCAAGGGGATCCAACCAGTCCATTCTGAATGAGATCAACCGTGGGATTTCTTTAGAAGGAATGATGCTAAAGCTGAAACTCCAGTACTTTGGCCACCTCATGAGAAAAGCTGACTCATTGGAGAAGACTCTGATGCTGGGAAGGATTGGGAGCAGGAGGAGAAGGGGACGACAGAAGATGAGATGGCTTGATGGAATCACTGACTGGATGGATGTGAATCTGAGTGAACTCCGGGAGTTGGTGATGGACAGGAAAGCCTGGCGTGCTGCAATTCATGGGGTCTCAAAGAATCGGACATGACTGAGTGACTGAACTGAACTGAAGTGGGATTATGCCAATAGAGTTAAAGACATAAAGTGGAGCTTATCATTCAAATGCATGTGTGAAAGTGACAGTGAATTCGCTCAGTAGTGTCCACTCTTTACGACCCCATAGACTGTAGCCTATCAGGCTCCTTTGTCCATGGGATTTTCCAGGCAAGAGTGCTGGAGTGGATTGCCATTTCCTTCTCCAGGGGATCTTCCTGACCCAGGAATCGAACCTGGCTCTCCCACATTGCAGGCAGACGCTTTACTGTCTGAGCCAAATGCATGTGTATTTTTATTTAAATATATATTACAGAATCATCCTGTAAGAGGATATAGCAATTTGGGTATTCATGCATTTATAACTTTAATTCTAAAACTCATTTTTTAATTTTTATGTATTATTTTTGTTGCCAAATTTATATCTGTATAATAATACATGCAGGAGACTGGGTTCAATCCCTGGTTTGGAAAGATCTCCTGGAGAAGGAAATGGCAACCCACTCCAGTATCTTGCCTGGAAAATCCCATGGACAGAGGTACCTGGTAGGCTACAGTCCAGAGAGTAAGTGGACAACTTCACTTTCTTTACATTAAAATTTCACGTTGTACTATTGTTTTATTCATATTTCTTTAATTATAAGTAAGTGTAACATGTAGATGGTTTGTTAAATATAATTTCATTAAATATGAAACATTTGTTAATATTCCTGTCACATTTTTATTGTTATTGATTTCAAAATTTATAGTGACTGTTTAAATATTAATTTATATCATTGTTTCAAACATACTTTACAGCTATAATTTAACCAATTTTAACTATTTTAAATACAATAGTGTATTCTATTTAAAGCTAATGATCCCTCCTAAAACCATATTTTTTTTGTTTTTCCTTTGAAGCAAATATAAATTTCATTTTTGAAACTTATTTTATTAAATAATTTATTGAGGAAGAGAAATGAGTAAATGGCACTTAAAATATTAGTTCAGAAAATAATCACAAATGCTCTTGTACTGTTCCTGGGATTGTAATTGATACAGCCACTATGGAAGACAGTATAGAGATTCTTTTAAAAACTAGGAATAAAAGCACCATATGACCCAGCAATCCCACTTCTTAGCATATACCCTGAGGAAACTAAAATTGAAAAAGACACATGTATCCCATTGTTCATCGCAGCACTATTTTAACATGGAAGCAACCTAGATGTCCTTTGACAGATGAATGCATAGAGAAGTTGTAGTACATATGCACTTTAGAATATTATTCAGCCATAAGAAGAAATGCATTTGAGTCAGCTCTAAAGAGATGGATGAACCTAGAGCCTATTATACAGAGTGAAGTAAGTCAGAAAGAGAAAGATAAATATCATATACCAACGTGCATATATGAAATATAGAAATTTGGTACTGAAGAATTTATTTGCAGGACAACAATGGAATAACAGACATAGAGAATAGACATTGACATGGAGAGAGGGGAGGAGAGGGCGAGATGTATGAAGAGAGTAACACGAAACTTACATTGAGTGAAGTCGCTCAGTTGTGTCCAACTCTTTGCGACCCCATGGACTGTAGCCTACCAGGCTCCTCCATCCACGGAATTTTCCAGGCAAGATGTGTAAAATAGATAGCCAATGGGAATTTGCTGTATGGTTCAGAAAACTCAAACAGGGGCTCTGAACCAATCTAGAGGGGTGGGTAGGAAGGGAGATGGAAAGGAGGTTTAAAATGGAGGAGATACATGAAAAGAAAAGAAAAGAATCACAGGTTTCTACCTCTCAACTCAGTTCAAAATTATCTTAATGAAATAAAAACATGTATGCCTCTCTAAAATGTCAGAATATAAAACATTTTGATGTTTTGCAAGTTATTTATATTCTAAGCATTGCTATGTAAACATCATACACATTAATATAAATCTGTAGTTGCCTATATTTCCCCATGGGTAGAATATACTTTTTATTTTTACAAATGATATAAACTTGTAATCAGCCTGACAGTACATTGGTAAATACTGAAACTGTTCAAATTTCCATCAGAGTGGCCAGTATAACCTCACNATAAATCTGTAGTTGCCTATATTTCCCCATGGGTAGAATATACTTTTTATTTTTACAAATGATATAAACTTGTAATCAGCCTGACAGTACATTGGTAAATACTGAAACTGTTCAAATTTCCATCAGAGTGGCCAGTATAACCTCACCTAGATAGTGAACATAACCTTATTACATTCTAAATTTTTTTCCCTTGGAGATAAAATCACTGTGACACACAAATACAAAAATAGGAAATTAAAATAGATAAGAGAGCAGCAATGACAGACAAAGACAGTATAAAAGAGATATGCCATATCTACATCTACCAGAATCAACTGGAGTCAGCTATACTCAGGAGAGATGAGAAGTCCCATCCTGCCACTGATAACTCAGCTACAGAATTCAGGCAGTGGCAGAATGAAACCTTAACTGATCCTAACTTCCAGGATGATACATAATACTAAAGGTGCCTTCGTGAAACCTTTATTTACTTACAACTTTAATAACATAGGTTATAGAGATGGAAAAAATTCTGTAAACTATCTTTAGAAGACATTTTATTAACCTCTAGAACAACCTTGTTTCAATGTTTGGCATATGTATTCAAATCCGAGACCATGTGGCAGAATGTTTCTCAGTTAGATAAGTTATTTCTTTATCAGGTATCAGAAGAAAATTCACTGCAACATAGGGCCATTTATGCTTTCATATCTATAATAATATATTTTATTCAGCAACTTACTGAACATAGACTATGAATAAAGTGTCATTTACTCAATATAAAGAAAGAAAGAAGAGACCTCACTGTACAAACTTTTAAAATAAATTCAAATTAAAAATTGCAGCAATAAATTTTATCTGACAAATTTGAATAGCAGGTTCCATATTTTCTCTATCATTTTGGCACATTAAAGAATTTATTAAAACATAGTTTTCATACATACAATTTCCTGCATTATACCTTGATGTCACTGAAATATTTTCATGACTGGATGCTTTTTGTAATTACAACTAAGGAAATATAATGAGATTTTCCTATGTATACAAGGCTTTTCTAATAGAAATTTTAAATTGCGTATCATACAAAGAATATATTGAATGTGATAATTATAAAAACATGTTTTTTATTTGGTCTTTGGTGATGAAGGAGAAAATTCAGGCCCAGTCACCTCAGGTATCTATCTTGGAGTTATTGGCATTACCTTTAAAATTTTATAAAAGGGAATCTAATAAAGCAAATTAAACTTTTCTGTAAATTTATTTCCTTAACTTGAAAATCAAGAAACAAAATGGAAACTCATTAACGTATTAATGGGAAAAGAGAAAGCAACTAGATGTAAAATTTGACAAATTTGAATAGAAGGTTCAACTTTGCCACAGATTCTGAATGCAAATCTATACAATGTGGACCTGAAGAATCCTGAGATCATTATTGTTAACTGATATCTGATCATTTAGATGAGTCTGGAAGGTACTTGTGCTATTCATTTCTTTAAATTATCATTCAGTACATATTCACTGAGATTCAACTATAGGTTAGTGCTTCCCAGGTGGCTCAATAGTAAAGAATCTACCTGCCAATGCAGGATGTGTGGATTTGATCTCTACATCTGGAATATCCCCTGTAGAAGGAAATGGAACCCTCATCCAGTATTTTTGCCTGGAAAATCCCATGGACAGAGGAACCTGGTGGGCTACAACCCATGGGGTCGCAAAACAGTCAGACACAACTTANGATGGCATCACTGACTCAATGGACGTGAGTCTGAGTGAACTCCGGGAGTTCTTGATGGACAGGGAGGCCTGGCATGCTGCGATTCATGGGGTCACAAAGAGTCGGACACAACTGAACTACTGGGCTGAACTGAACTTTTATTTTCATGTTAGAAAAATCAAATAGCTGTGGAATCTATAGAAGTATCTTGCTATTTATGAACCTGAGTTTTTGTTTTATATCTCAGAGTATGATTTAATACTCAGCAATATACCAATGGCATTCTTTCCTAAGTTAATGTAATCCTATTCTTTCACCCTTTTTACAATTATCTGTCCAAAATTTACCAAAGAAAATCATATATTTCATATATTAACATTTTTCTATTGTGCATTCATGGCTTGTGGTACCCAATCTTATGCAACCCAAAAGGAAAAAAAAAGTATTTGTGAAGAAGTTAAAAAGAAAGTGAATGACTCTAATGAACAGCTAACCCATACATCCCCAAGTTAGATTGTTTTTAATTCTTCACTTTTAGTGAATGGAAAAAGAACCTAAACAAGTTGTCATCTGATAGATTATTAAATAATTATGGCTGATAGAGCACTGGGATGATTTTTTACATATAACTAGGAAGGCATTTAAATAAATTGCTAAAATTGCCATAATAAAAATCTTTTCATTACTAAACACTTGTCTGTGTTGATTGAGTTTCTTATTTCTTATTGAAATGAAGGAATTACATTACATTAGGTCTGGAACAAAGATGGAGGCAGCCCTCATCTATTCCAGTTCTTACCAGTCCTTAGTATTATAGAAAATGATCTGATTACTTCCAAAGGCTAATGTGAAAGATTCCTGGGGGTTATAGCTTCATGACTACCTTGGTTAAGAGATGGGAACCTCAGCTCAGAGTGTGGTTAATGGGCTATTATGACTGACATAGGCAGAGGGAGAAGGTTTCCCCTCTGAGGGGGATTCTTAATAAAACAAGGTGCCCAATGGAGTTGAATAATTTTCAGAGCAAAGCAAGAGACCAGCTACAAAATTCAGAGGGGCCAGTGCAAAATATGGAGATCGTTGTTCAAAAATTGAGAATTTCAAGATGGTAACAACAGACCATTCAATCAAGTGCTAAACCTGCCTGACTACGAGGCCTTGTACAACTGCACAGGTCACCTTTCCAGGGGGCTACCCTGCCACAAATCTGCACGTTAGCAGAAACCACCTGTATGAAATTGATATGCCAGAAACAGAATTAGGGCATGCATATCTCTCCTTCAGTAAGTGCCTGTGGTCAAGTAAGTACCTCTCTGTGACCCCTCTTTATCCATTCCCCTAGTCTCCAACATTAGAGTGATTACTGCCCAAGAGAGGAAAGGAGAGGAAATTTTCTCAGAGCCAAACCATGCCTGTCCCTTTCTCTTCATCAGGAAGTGGGGGTCAGTGCATTAGCCTGATGTATTAAGAAGAAAATGAACTTGGACTGTTGCTTGAGGTAGAGGTTTTTATTAAATAAATGAACAGACTGATCTTAAATATTAAAATGTACCTATGCTAGCAATTATAGTCGCTGAAAAGGTATGGCAGCTGGCAAAATGAAGGAAGCGACCCACTAAGTAATGGGAAAGGGGAATTTAATAGAAGAAAGTTGAGTGGGACCACAGGAAGAAACAATACAGCTTCATATGCTGCTGCTGCTGCTAAGTTGCTTCAGTCGTGTCCGACTCTGTGCGACCCCATAGACGGCAGCATACCAGGCTCCACCATCCCTGAGATTCTCCAGGCAAAAACACAGGAGTGGGTTGCCATTTCCTTCTCCAATGCATGCAAATGAAAAGTGAAAGTGAAGTCACTGAGTCATGTCCGACTCTTCTTGACCCCATGGACTGCAGCCTACCAGGCTCCTCCTTCCATGAGACTTTCCAGGCAAGAGTACTGGAGTGGGTTGCCATTGCCTTCTCCACAGCTTAATGTATGTGAACCCAAAGATTGAACTTTCTCAATAAATATCATTACTTGAATATGCTTCTGACTAAGGGCTTCCCAGGTGGCTCTAGTAGTAAAGAACCGCCTGCCAGTGCAAGAGACATAAAAGACACGAGTTTGATCTCTGAGTCAGGAGTATTGTAGGAAATGGCAACCCAATTCAGTATTCTTGCCCACAGAATCCCATGGATAGAGGAACCTGGTGGGCCACAGTCTTTGGGGTCACGAAGAGTTGGACACAACTGAATCGACTTAGCATGCATGCACTTATGACTATGGTGAAGGTAAAGTAACGAAACACAAAGGATAACAGGAAGGCTGAGAGAAGATAGAGGACCTGGTTTGGGGAGTCTCAGAAGGAACATGGAGAAGGGTGTTTATAGGTAGAGGATTTGAATAGGCCGTGACAACGTGATCAGCTACATAAAGCAGATGTCACTTAAATCCAAGCATAAAATGGTAATTAGCAAGAGGATTTTGTTTTTAAAGCTAAAGTCAAAACTGTAGGTGGATAAAACGAAAATTATCTTTAGAAAATTTAACTTCAGTAAGTTGGACACGACTGAGCTACTTCACTTTCACTTTCATGCATTGGAGAAGGAAATGGCAACCCACTCCAGTGTTCTTGCCTGGAGAATCCCAGGGACGGGGGAGCCTGGTAGGCTGCCGTCGACGGGGTCGCACAGAGTTGGACACGACTGAAGCAACTTAGCAGCAGCAGCAATAAACCTACTCCAGTATTCTTGCCTGGAAAATCCCATGGACAGAGGAGACTGGCAGGCTACAGTCCATGGGGTTGCAAAAGAGACGTAACTAAGCGCAGCAACAGAGCAACCTAGAGCTTGCTTATTTTGTGATTCCTCAGAAAAAGCAAAGACCATGTTTCTTTGGTGCCTCATGCTAGACTGTGATGTCACAACAAGATGAGACTGAATATCAGAGACCAGTTCAGAAAGGTTTGCAATTGACCGTCCTGGATATAGGAACACAACCCAACACATAAGTAGGGAATGGAAGGCAGAGGAAGAAAAGGCAATGTTTGGAAATGAAAATACTGGTGCCTTTAGGGAAGAGCAACGGAGTAAAATTGTGGAAATGACACAATGGAATTATGCTGTTAATTTCGCCATGCTGCCCATATAAATTATGCAGAAAATATTGGATTGGTTGCTTCCTTATAGTGAAAACTGCCTATTTGCTCCCAGGCCTTGGCAGAAACTAGAGCAGTTTTGGGAGGAAGGAGGGGGCATGCAATAAAACAACAAGGGACATAAAAATAATTGTGTGGATTGCACGGGATACTGGGAGACTAAAATTCTAAACATGCAGTCTAAAAGCCAGACTTGGAAGAGATAGGCATTCGTTTAACCTGGGATTGAGGCTACTGTGTTGGCAGGTACAGTAAAAAGCTTCTTAAAAAATTACCAACTTCAGCTAATTGCTTGGTTCACAACAAAGTGGACAACTCTTGGTTGATGTTTCCTTTGCAAGCACCAAAACTCTTACTTACATCCTTTATTTTCTTTCTTTAAAACATTTCCCAGAAGTCCATCAAAAAGGCAATAATGTACAGCACACTGGCAAATAAATATCTTCATGCCCCCTTGACAGTAGTGTGGCATGTATTTTTCATATTTTAGAATGATGAATGCAATATCTTCTTGGAGCATAATTTGAAAAATAAACAAAAGAGATGAAGAATGCAAAAAATTTCTTGCCTGTGGTTACTGCTGTGGTTTTTTACCTTTTTTTTTTTTTACACAAAAATTCAATTTAATTCATAATCTTCAGTTACCCTTCATTAGTGGAGTAGAGGCATATGTTAAGTATTGATATATAGTGTAATATCATTACATTATAAATATTTCACAGGCAAGACTATTCTTTGCTGAAAGTGATCATTTATTTTAAAACATTTATTCAGCTCCTATTTATAAGCAATGTTCCATATCAGCTTTATCCAATAAGATTATAAATATAATGATGAGAACCATCAATGCAAGGCCTTTGTTTGGTAAGGCAGATGTTTGCTACAGGCATAACTGGGATAAAATCTATGTGTTGTCAAGTCTACATTTCTTCCCGGAGGCTCTAGGGGAGAATCCATACCTTTGACTTTCTAGCTTTTAGGGGCCATCAACATTTCTTGGCTCATGACTGCCTCCCATCTTCAAAAGTAGCTATGACAGGTTGAGTATTTCTTATATTGAATCACTCCAGCCTTCTCTTCTCTCTCCCTTTATACTTTTCAAGGATCCTTGTGATTACTTTGGGCCCACCCAGATAATCCAGAATAATCTCCCTACTTTAAGATCTGCTAATTGGTAAGTTTAGTTCCATCTGTAATATTAATTACCTCTTGCTATGTAATGTAACATATTCACAGGTTCCAGGGTTTAGGACAGCAACATCTTCAGTTCAGTTCAGTCCCTCAGTTGTGTTTGACTCTTTGCTACCCCATGGGCTGCAAGCAACAGGATTCCCTGTCCATCACCAACTCCCAGAGCTTACTCAAATTCATGTCCATCAAGTTGGTGCTGCCATCCAACCATCTCAGCCTCTGTCATCCCCTTCTCCTCCCACCATCAATCTTTCCAAGCATTAGGGTCTTTTCCAATGAGTCAGTTCTTCGCATCAGGTGGCCAAAGTATTGGAGCTTCAGCTTCATCATCAGTCCTTCCAATGAACATTTAGGACTGATTTCCTTTAGGATGGACTGATTGGATCTCCTTGCAGTCCAAGGGACTTTCAAGAGTCTTCTCCAGCACCACAGTCCAAAAACATCAATTCTTCAGGACTTAGCTTTCTTTTATAGTCCAACTCTCAAATCCATACCTGACTAATGAAAAAAAAAATAGCTTTGACTAGATGGACATTTGTTGGTAAAGTAATGTCTCTGATTTTTAATATGCTGTTTAGGTTGGTCATAGCTTTTCTTCCAAGGAGAAAGTGTCTTTTAATTTAATGTTTGCAGTCACCATCTGCAACTATGTTGCAGTGATTTTGGAGACCAAGAAAATAAAGTCTGTCACTGTTTCCATTGTTTTCCCATCTATCTGCCATGAAGTGATGGGACCAGATGCAATGATCGTATTTTTCTGAATGTTGAGTTTTAAGCCAACTTTNTGGGGCTTTTTTTTTTTTAAAGATACCTAGAATCTACTTTAGTTTCATATACAACTATTAATTAACAACTCTATTAATGCAAATATATGCATACTTTAAAAATAATTGTGTCTTTGTAACTGACTCATATTATTTAGCATACTGTCCTCAGGGTTTATCCATGTTGTCACTTATACAAGAATTATCTTCCCTTTATAAGGCTGAAAAATGTGCTGGCCCATACGATAATTCTATTTTTAATTTTTTTTGGAAATCACCGTATAGTTTTGCATAGTGGCTGCACCATTTTACATTTCCATTAATAGTGCACAAGAGTTCCAATTTCTTGCCATCCCCACCAGCACTCATTATTTATAAATTTATTTTTTTGATAGTGGCCATTCTTACAGGTGTGATGTGCTATATAATTGTGGTTTTGATTTGCATTTTCACCATTATTAGTGATACTCAACATGTTTTCCTATGCTTGCTATCTATTTGTTCATCTTTGGAGAATTGCATATTTATTTGCCAATTTTTAAATCAGGTTATGTTTGCAGTTTAGTTATAGTAGCTCTTTGTATGTTTTCATACTAACCACTTATTTGATAAATGATTTGTAGATATTTGCCCATTCTGTAGGTCTCCCTTATAATTTCATGCACAAAATACTTTTTATTGTGAAGATTAAGATTTACAATTATTTTGAATATCTAATTCATGACAGAAAATATATTACATAAAGAAATCTCAAACGCTCACTGAAAACACATAGAAGATAAAAAGGAATATTGCCTCTTTTTTAAAAAAGAAGAATAATGTGAAAAGAACAATAAAAGTGAGCTAAATTGCCAGAAAGACATTGATTATTTAGAAAAATAATTTTAACAATATGTTTTAGATTTACTAAGTAAACAGGAAATACTCAAATTTGTATGAAAAAATATAATTGTAGACTGATCTGAGAGCAGCACCTCCAAGCCAAATTATAATGCAGTTGCAACAAAGGTCTTAACTGTTGCTATGGAGATCTCTGAAACTAGGATGCCTATTAAAAGTTGTTCAGTTTTGAGGCAAAGTGGTTGGGCATACATATGAGTGTCCTTTCCTTGGGTGAGGTCTTTCCCTAAGGAAAGGACATTATCATGCACCCACTTTGCCTGTTTTAACTGATAAGTATTATAATTCTTTCTACTGGCCATTTATTGCTTTCCTATGGAAAATGGTGTTTTTGTGGGAGTTTATGTTCAATACAAATTTATTTCAATTTTTTCCTATCCCCATATGTACATTCATATGTTCCTGCTTTTCCATTCTTTGTTCTACACATCTGTTTGCCAGTTCACATGAGTACATAAACATACTCAGTATATTTATAAATGGAGGAGAAGGGGATGGCAGAGGATGAGATGGTTGGATGGCATCACTGCCTTGATGGACATGAGTTTGAGTAAGCTCCAGAACTTGGTGATGGACAGGAAAGCTGGCATGCTGCAGTCCATGGCGTCGCAGAGTCTGACATGACTGAGCAACTGAACTGAACTGATATTTATGTATAGTCTTAATTCTGGACAGTTCTTTCCATAAACATTTCCATAAACATAAACTCCATTTGGTCATAAGTGTGACTTGAGGGGAACTTGTTTGTGGAAAATATGAGGATAACATGGGAATTTGGACCACATAAATATGAATCTTGCTTGTGCCCTCTGGCTTTTCACATGCTTGACTATAGATGTACCACTTTTATCTTATGATGTATTGCTACTGACAGTATCATATCTTTTGATGTAGTGGGTGTGGCAGGATCCAGCTCATGAGCGTACACCACTCTAGTATCATGGCCACTTGATATTTTATGTTGAGTCCAGTATACTGTCAGGAGATTGTGTTTTTAATGACACAAACCTTTCCACTGCAGATGGCATGGCTTTGCTCCAATACCCTAGAGATATATTTTGTGATTCTCATCTTGGATATTTCCATCATTCCCACATGGTATCATATCTCATCACAGATTCTTCTATAACCAAGATGTTTGACTGATACTTTGGCCCAAGCAACAGGTCTGTTTACACTATGGACTATACCCATAGCAGAATCATTTTTTACTTCAGGCAATATTTGTTAGGTTGGCTTCCCAGGTGGCTCAGAAGTTAAAGCATCTGCCTGCAATGCAGGAGACCTGAGTTCGATCCCTGGGTTGGGAAGATCCCTGGAAAAGAAAATGGTAACCCACTCCAGAATTCTTACGTGGAGAATCCCATGGATGGAGGAGCCTTGTAGGCTATAGTCCACGGGGTCGCAAAGAGTCGGACACGACTGAGCAACTTCACTTTCACTTTTGTCTTTCCTATATATTGGTAGAGGTAGTATTCTCAACTGTAGAATATATTATTACTTCAAGTACCCAAAGACGTTTTCTAGATATTATGATTCTTTCTTAGAAGTGTAAGGCAAAGGATGTTATAAGATTGTCTACTTTGGAGAGCATATTTGGTTGTGCAACTAGAAACATTAAATTTTCTTCTGATATAACACATTCTTAACATTTCATTTGTCCTCCACCCACTGTATATCTTATGAAAACTTTCCACATTTTTACACCCTTCAGATATATACTTAAAATGCAGATGTTCCTAGATGTTTGAAAGATATTATGATGGGGAAAGAGCAGAAGATAGATAATTCTATCCTTAGTATATAAGTATTTCTGGTGTGAAACACAAAATGGTCCTCTTGTTCAATAGGGATCTGCTAGGTTTTTCTTCATGCCAGTGTAGTAATTTAAGTGAAGATATAGAGGAGATCACTGTTCCTGCATAAAGTATTTTAAGGGGGCAGTAAGCATTGCCTTCCTGTAAGAATAAAATTATTATTTTTACTTTTTTTAGTCAAGTAAAAACTCAGTTTCAATAGTGATCTTCTCCACTCTAATAGTTTTCATTCAATAGGCCAAGCAACCAATGGAGTCATACTGCCACTTTACAAGTGTGCCCATTCCAATTATATATTCAGGCACTGGGAAAAGTGCCATCAAGTACACCCATAGATCCACTACATTCACTGTGAATCGGACATAGAGCTAAGCTCCATTTATCACCTAAGTACTGTTAACTCCTACTCTAATAAGGGTGAAATGATGATGCTTTGAGTCCTTAAATCCATAATCCAGTATGTTTTGGTATTTTCTTTTTACTTATGTATGTTTGCCTGAGTAAATAGCTATAGGATACTTTGTGGAACAAATAGAGGAATTATTATTGTGCATTCTTGCTAAAGTGTTTCAGCATCCTTTCTGAGAGTCAGACTTCCTTTCAGTCAGTTGGTTTCTGAGCTTCTTAGTGATTCAAGCTTGAAAACAGGGCAAAAGTTTATGCCAGTTCATTGGCAGTGCTTCCTGTTGCCTCCTGATCATCTAGCTGAATGCATTTTGTGTTTTACACATAGCATTATCCTTTTTGACTGTCCATGTTTCTTACCCCTGGGAAGTCCATGTTCTATTAAATATCTCCATAGCTTTCTGTGGGTCAAGCCATCCTGTCAGTTTTGTATCTCTACTTATTACAATAATTGAATTCATTTCGCTTTATCTGATTAAGTACCAACACCTGACCTCCATTGTTGTTGTTGTTGTTGTTGTTGTTTTGGGTGGAGGGGGCAATCTTATCAAGTCCATTACCATTGGGAAACCAAGTTCTCCAACACCTCTTCTCATCGGCACTTGTCTACAAAAGACCATTGAGCTACTTAAAGATAGCAGTTCTTCTCACACCAGTGCAGTTCTATGTCTTCACCTATTGGCTCTCTGTGAAAGCCAAATGGGTCAAAGCAAATGATGGTGTTTACCTACACAATGAAGTCTTGTCCTCACTGATTCACTCTGCTAGACATGGGGTCTTCACCAGAATAAGTCAATTAAATATGCAGCTACTGATTTACTTATATATACAATCACTGATTCTATAAATGTATTATTTCAAATACTCAGCAGGGAGGATCAAAAGCAATTTGTTTTCCAATGGAATAAAAAGGACAGAAGCACATCACTGTCTTATTATCCTCAAGATTGTTTTACCTCTCCTGCTATCTGCCTTATTACAGTCTATAGCATTTTGATTGACTTGACATTCTATATAGCAACATACTGGATCTTTAAATTTATAACATTCTAAGTGATTCTGGTGAAAAGCATTTGTTGTTACTTGGATGTCTGTTAGATACCCTGGATGCTCCATAAAGATAAATTAAAGCCAAGGAGTGAAAATAAATTCAGTGAATATTCATAGGTATTTCAATATATTGACATTTTCATTGTCTTGGGTGTGTTGGGGGATTATTTCTGAGTAGAATGACAGTACAGTAGACCAATTTGTGCTAGACAGAAGCATTATTTTCAAAAGGGTTATGGTTGGCAGATTAATCTACTTTTATGCTAAAAAAGCAAAGTGCTGTAGGCTGATGCCATTCCCACACAAGAATTTAAACAGCAGGCCAGAGAATCAAAAGGTCTCCTGGATCTGGCATTCTGATTGTAAAATGACCCCATTCATAAGCTAATAGCTGAGTCCTGTTATGGAGGCTAGGAGCCCAGACTCCAAGAGATACCTGAGAGAAGGCTGCTTTCAGAAGTTTCAAAAAAAAAAAAAATTAGTTTCATAGAGTTGAAATGGGTCATTAGAGATGCAGTTCTGTACATGCAGCCCTTTCCTATCAATATAATTCTTTCTGACACTTATGAGATGGGGAATTACAGGAGTATAGCACATCAATTATTGCTATACATTCTCAAGGAAAAGCAATAACAGGGCATTAAATTAGTCCAGAGGGGATTATCTGCAAGGTCATCTTTATATTTGTTCTTCTGTGTACCGTGATGTGTCTTTTTTTAAACTCAGACTGCTTTTAGATTTTCTTTTTAATACTGGTTTGGAGTAATTTCATTATGATGTGGTTTGGTACAGTGGTCTTTATAGTTCTTGTACTTGGAGTTTGTTGAGCTTCTGTGATCTGTGAGTCAAAAGGTTTTGCTCTCTGGCTATTTACCAAAAAAGCAGTGTACCCAGCTGTTTGTGGATGCTTTAAAAATGTTTGCTCTAATCGGCTTGGGTGGCTCTTCCCCTGACTCAAGTAGTTTTCTCACATGCATGTTCTGATCAGTACTCTAATGAATAACAAAGGAAGACTCTGAAGATGCCTGGATCTCTCTCTCTGTGTGACTCTCTCCTTTACATTAGTCTTCCTTAAATTCTAGCTTCCTTGTCCTATTCTCATCATCAGTTCCATTTTCTCTACTCAGGATGTCAACTAGACTCTACCTGGTTCTTCCTCCTTGATCTACTCCTGAAAATTCTCTAAAGGCAGTGCTCACAATGTTTGCTTGCCTTGTCTTTAGGATCACTGATTTTCATTGACACTGTCGTTTTTGAGTGTCAGAGAAGTAAATTTACAGTAAAGATGGATACTACTGCATCTTAGCAGTAGGTTCAAAATAGAAATCCTGTTACATTTCAGGGTGCTTCCAATTTGCCATATGCTGAATCTGCTGAAATTTTTGCTTAGCTTCTTATTCTTCCAGTGTGCAGGAAAGGTAAGTGTACTTTGGCTGAGCTGTTTTATTGAAATGTGATATGTATCTCAATGCCACAGAACCTTGGTGAAGACATAAAATTTTCTGATTAATCGTGTGTTCTGTAACCCTGGGTCTAAAGAAATATGGGGTGCTTTGTACAAGCTTGACAGTGTTCTTTTTATGGATAACCGTGAAATTGATGATTTGCACCTCTTCTCAGTGAGTATTCTATGGATTCTGCCACTGAAGGCTTATTGCATAGCAAGAATATACCTTCTAGGCAGCAAGGTGCTAGGAATTCTGGATGTGACTTTATTTTGGGCTCCCTGATTCTGAGCTGTTCCATAAATACCAGTAGTCTCCATCCAAGAGAGAAAACTCTTGCAGCATGGTTCCTTCAAAGGGAGACTGAAGTTTACACTTGGCTTCTTCTTCAGTTCAGTTCAATTCATTTCAGTCGCTCAGTCGTGTCCGACTCTTTGCGACCCCATGAANGAAGAGTTGACTCATTGGAAAAGACTCTGATGCTGGGAAGGATTGGGGACAGGAGGAGAAGGATATGACAGAGGATGAGATAGCTGGATGGAATCACCTACTCAGTGGACACGGGTTTGGGTGAACTCTGGGAGTTGGTGATGGCCAGGGAGGCCTGGCATGCTGCGATTCATGGGGCCGCAAAGAGTCGGACATGAATGAGCAACTGAAGTGAACTGAACTGACTTTCTTGATTTGTGACATAAGGAAAAGTAGACTTGCTTTCCATACTGCAAAGTTATACCCAAGAATGGAAAAATTCTGCCTAAGAGTGTGATACTCATACTGCTGACTATTTTGTTGGTTTGTTTTTGGTCCACTGTTACTATAGAGTTCTTACAGTTAAACATTGCATGTCACTCTCAAGTTTTATGGACTAAAGACTTCATTGAATTTCTTTATTAAGAAATAAATATGCAACACAGGGCATCAGTGTGTATGTTTGTAAATATATATATGTGTATATATCAGTTCAGTTCAGTCGCTCAGTCGTGTCCAACTCTTTGCAACCCCATGAATCGCAGCATGCCAGGCCTCCCTGTCCATCACCAACTCCCGGAGTTCACTCAGACTCATGTCCATCGAGTCAGTGATGCCATCCAGCCATCTCAT
>SJYV01049941.1:0-53349 GCA_006410875.1 Neotragus pygmaeus | reverse complement strand
ACAATATACAGCCTTGATGTACTCCTTTTCCTATTTGGAACTAGTCTGTTGTTCCATGTCCAGTTCTAACTGTTGCTTCCTGACTTGCATACAGATTTCTCAAGAGGCAGGTTAGGTGGTTTGGTATTCCCATCTCTCTCAGAATTTTCCACAGTTTATTGTGTTTTAACTGTATCCTATGACTACTGCAACTTATTAGTAAAGGCCTTGCACTCAGTTTAATTTACTAAACTACTTGGAGCATGAGAATTCACTAGTTTGTTTATTTATCACTGGGTAGTTTAATTGTGAAAGAGAAATAGCAATCATTAGAGGAATGTAAACTAATAATCACGAATTGAAAACCACGTCATTGATAATATTTTTTACTCTCCAATAACTGAAGAGATAGTACTCTTCTTCAAACCTTTTAATTTGTTATTACTGATCTGTTTGTTTCTTAGTACATATGATATTTATTTCACATCAATCTTATGAAAAAAGTATTATTTTAGGTCCCAAACGCATCCTTGTGAACAAACTAGATATGTCTTCTGAAGGGAGATTAGGCTACTTATTAAACTCAGGTGTGTTGATATAGAGGTGACTGGTGAAATCATAACATGAGATGATTTTTAGATTCAAAAGATTTCTTTACAACATATGATTTTGTGTTTTAAGTAAGAAAATGTTTCCAATAACAAATGTTCAAGATATAGGTTTGTTTCTCAAAATCCCCACTAATTTGTTCACATTATTCAAATTGCAATTGTCAGTTACAAAATCAAATTTCTTTAATAGCAATATAAGTAATAAGACACAATTGGGGTTAATTAGAGCAAAAAAGAACCAGTATATAATTGCTAATAGTCTTTTCAGATACTATTGGATCTGCTTGCAAATGTTCCAGGATTCATGTGAAAATCTCATTTCCCTGGCCTCCCATAAAATTTATCTTTGTCTTTACATTTAATAATTTGGATTTTTTTATATAAGCTAAGAAGTCGGGGGGAAATTTGTAAGGAGGCTTCCAAGGTAGCTGAAACAATAAAGAATCCGCCTGCAATGCTGGAGACCTAGGTTTGATCCCTGGGTCAGGAAGATCCCCTGGATAAGGGACTGGCAACCCATTCCTATATTCTTGCCTGGAGAATTCCATGGACAGAGGAGCCTGGTGGACACAGTCCATTGGGGCCGAAGAGTATGACAAAACTGAGTGACTAACACTTTCACTTTCCAAACTCCATAACTTGAATTCTGAAACTAGAAGGCTAATTTTACTTTTCAGTGGCTTACTGATAATTTAACTGCTGGCTGAAAAATAAAGTCACTTAAAGTTCCATCATCATAAATTTGATTATTTGAAAGCAGTAAATAATCTCAGAATATTTAAAAATTCAATGTCTAAATTCATGTATAACTGCAATGCTCATATTCTCTTCCTATAATATATTCTTTAAATGTAGTTGTAAAATTTTTCAACCTGAATTGTGCTTTGCATTAGAGAATGCTCTTTGAGTGAGTCAATGAATTTCTGACTTGGGGCAAGATTTTTTTTCATAAATAGAAATGGAAGTTTCATGTAAGATTAGCAAAAATAGTTTTAAAATGAGCCTAATTTATTCTGTCTTCATAATTAAAATACATAGTGTGTCCTTGACACATAACACTGTAAAATACTGTCTTGAGCTTTTTACGTATTATAGAAATTGATAAATCTATCCCGCCTGAAAGTGTTGTGTAATATATATGAAGGAATAGTAACTAAGTTTTGCTTACTTCAATTTGTCTTTGAAAAATGTACCACTTAGCATTGCCAAGTTCAGACAACTGGTACAATTTTTTTTTTAAAGTTTATTTGTTCCACTTGATTCCTATAATCAGAGTAACTATTCCTTGTTTACTCAAATTGACAATAATTTTTCATTCAAGATAAAAGCCAAACAGAATAGCGTCAGTTTGTTTTTAATGACTGGATAGTATTTTACCATATGGTTTGTACAATTATATATAATTTTACTAACAGGCATAGAGGCATTTTAATTTGCTTCACGTAATTTGTTATCTTTGTTTTCCATTCTTCTAATCTTTTTTCTATTGAATGTTGAGATCTTTGTTATATATAAATGTTAAAGTAATAAGAATTTAAGAAAAAAATTATAATAATGCATGCATAGGAATTTCTGCATAGAAAAATAAAATATACAACATTGAGTCTATTTAGTAGCTTTTTAAAGAAATCCTAGGCTATTATTTGCTCATATGCTATTTATATTTTTGAATATTCATAGAAAATCTATGATTTTTGGCATAAATTTCCTGGATTAATTAATTAAAATAGAAGTTTATAAGATGCAAATAACTTTTGTTTTAGAAATTATGACTGTATCTCCATATACTCTCTTTTTTTCTCAGCCTACATATTGCCTAATACTTGTCTTTCATTATACATTGTAACTCCTTAGAGCTCTAGTTCTCATTATCCATCCATTCTTAAAGGACTGGAGATTCTCAAGGTGCCTTCAAGAGCTTTGACTTCCATCACAGAGTTGTCATATATTTGGTAGAGAAGTAGTAAAAACTTTTGATATCAGAATGAAATTGAGAGAATGACTTAATAGCTTATACAGACCTAACAATGTAACCTGCCCCATTAAGTTTTCCACTAATAAATAACCTTATATATTTGAAAATATTGAGTAAATATACATTTTAGGCAGTACACTGTATGGAAACTTTTGAAGGCAAGATGATATTTACTTGCACCTCTTGTATCTGAGGTTCAATGTATTGCCATTGTAGTATCATTAGGGTTATTCATACATATTGACTCTCTTGCTGCAGTTATTTAGAAGTATTGTAATTTTCTGCTCTGACTTGAATTCAATGTAGTCACATGACTTGCTTTTTAAATGAATTGTTAATGAAAATTAATATCATTTCTAGGTTTAACAGTAACACTGTAATTTCACCATGATATCTTCTCAGTGGTACAGTAAGGAACACTGTGACCATCTATGGTTGCCACTAGCCACTAAATTTGATTGTGTTAACAAGAGCCTCCTTACCAACCCACAATGAATTTGCTCATGAGGAAGCAGTACATTTTCAGGGTGTCTGTTAAACATTGTAACATCTAGCCTCCCATGACCCATACAACCTGTGATATCCACTCACATAAGCCAAGTCTCTCTCTGCTCCCAGCATCTATCTCACATGCTTTATTGCAAGCTGTCTTCATGAGTCATAAGACTCTCTTATTTCCAAAGAGTTTAATGAATCATTGTAGCTTACATTTGATTTTTGTTGAAACAGCTTTCTTTTCAATGATACCCTAAAATACTTTTTTTTCCCTAACAGACTGCAAAAAGGAAAAACATGAAAGATGAAAACTTAATTTCAGATTTAGCTATAACACATGCAAAGTGTGGCATTTGTAACAGTTATGGGAAATTCTTAGGCAGTGTGTTTGATGTTTCTTTGTTTTCCCTCTTGTTAAATTTAGTAGCTCCTAAATATTCATAGGTAATGTTTTACACTCCTTATATATTTCCTTTCAGGAAATCTCATTCTTTTCTTTCTATTAAAATGCAGTACAGCATAAAAGTCTACATGAAGCTATTAATAATACAACAAATAACTATGTACTCAACAACCAGTCAAATAAATAAACTTGTAACAATAAAACTGGGGCTTTCTGTGACTATCACTCTCCATTTACATCCTCACCTTTGTTAGCTACTTACAGCCCAGAGACAATTCTATCCTGCATTTGGTTTTAACAATTCACAAGCATCTGCTTTTATCTCTCACAACATTTGTTTATATCCTCAAGAATAAGATTTTGCTTACATTCTTTCCATTTAAAATTTTGATATTACAAATAATAGTTATGTAAACATTTTTGCACATATCTTCTCAGAAGTGAAAGAGTTCCTTTAAACATCTGCTTAGAAACAAAATTGTTGTGTGACTTAATGACTTTTATTAATTACCAAATTAACTACCAAATTCCTCTTCATATTAGTTGTACCAACTTACATTTCCTGCAGCAGTACAAAAGAGTTTTCATTGTTTTACAGCCTCATTATCACAAGGTATTGCCAAGATATAGAAAATTTCCTAGGCTGGTGAGTGTGAATCATTTTCCCTTGGTTTTAATTTGCATTTATGTGATTGCTGATAAGTATAGCAGCCCTTAAAAAAGTAATTAACAAACTATTTTTTTTCAGTCTTTTGTTGCTATTGGTGCTTTTGCTGAGTCATGTCTGACTCTTTGAAACCCCATGGACATAACCCGCCAGGCTCCTCTATCCATGGAATTTTCCAGGCAAGAATATTGGAGCAGATTGCCATTTCCTTCTCCAGGGATCTTCCCATCCCAGGGGCTGAAGCTGGGTCATCTGCATTGCCATCAAATTCTTTACTGCTGAGGCAGCAGGGAAGTCTTGTTGCTACTATTGATATTTTTTATCAGTTATTTCTATTTTACTAGCCTCAGTCAATTAATTTAATCAATATTTAATTATTATGTTATTATTCTTTTATTCTAGATATGTTATACTTTGATTTTCATTGATTATTTAATCTAGGTATGTGTGGTGTTTTTGTGTGTTTAATGTGTGTTCAGGTCTCCTAATAAGGGTTAATGTACACTGGGTGTATATTTGGTGCTAAGCACTATTAGAGCAGGCAGTATTAAATTTTATTCACTGTATTGCCTAAAAATAATGTCTAAAAGATTAATATTATATACCTATCTAATACTCAAGGGAATTAATGTAGGGTAAAATTAAGAAATATGCCCTGTCTGATATGTCAGTGAATCTATAATTTAAGAAGTCTGATTTCAGAATTCACTCTTTAGAAAAGTTTACCATGTAGTATTCTTCACAAAAAATGTGTCAAATTAGTCATAAGGTTGTTTATGACAATGAAGCTATGTTATCAAATGAAATATATATGTGTGGGAACATAACCTAGGCAGAACACAGACAGAGACCATAAAAAATTACATGTGCAGAAGACTCACTTCCTCATGTGTCTGTTTTTGGCACTGCTCAGCTCTTCAACCAACAGCTCTAGCAATGGGAGGTTCTCTATGAGTAAATGGCCCAAGCAGGGAAAAATTCATGAGGACTGCAATTGATAGAGCAAAACCAGGAAGTGGACTGCTGCTATTATACAGGTACAGTCAATGATCACTTTGAAAGACAATTCAAGATGGAAATTGCAGTGTAACAGTTTGAGTTGTAGATTTTATTCTCTTGCAAGAAATTAAAAAAAAAAAAGATGTCTGAGGTCAGAATCAACATAATCCATGAGCAGTCATGAATAAGATTCCCTAGCTGTTTTACAACTTAAAAAATGCAAGGTTGGGTGATAGGTGAATTGAAAGTTCAGAAAGTGTTTTGTGATTGACTTTATCAAAAATGCTCAGAATGAAAATGCACACCATTATGACCTTAAGACTGACACTTTCTCTATGATTAACACACCTCTAACTGTGCATAGGAGAAGGATGAGAATTTTCATTGGTGTCACCTGTATGACCTTCACTTGAGCAAATCAGACCTGTGCAATACCACCTGAGTACCCAGTTAAACTACAACAGAAACCCATCTTGGCACTCTGTCACTGACCATACCAGGAGGGGTCTTACCATATACATCACATGCTGCTGCTGCTGCTGCTAAGTCGCTTCAGTCGTGTCCAACTCTGTGAGCCCCATAGACGGCAGCCCATCAGGCTCCCCTGTCCCTGGGATTCTCCAGGCAAGAATACCAGAGTGGGCTGCCATTTCCTTCTCCAATGCATGAAGTGAAAGTGAAAGGGAAGTCCCTCAGTTGTGTCCGACTTTTAGCGACCCCATGGACTGCAGCCTACCAGGCTCCTCCATCCATGGGATTTTCCAGGCAAGAGTACTGGAGTGGGGTGCCATTGCCTTCTCTGATACATCACATACACACACACATATACTTGTGTATATACATACTAGTGTTATTATACACATAGGTATTATGTGCATATATTTACTTATGCTATATAACAGATCATGTGAAGCAGTGAAAAGAGTTGAGAAAAAGACATAATCTGATCCTTACTCTCATTGGGCATATAGGTCAAGAGATAACAGAGAACTATGACAGCCTCAGCTTTTCTGTTTAGCAACCATGAATTCTAATTATGTCTTCAGTAACTAAATCCTAGCCTTGACAGGTACATCAAACGGCAATGAATCTAACAATTTTTCTTAAATCAGTTCAGTTCAGTTGCTCAGTCATGTATGACTCTTTGAGACCCCATGAACCACAGCATGCCAGGCCTCCCTGTCCTTCACCAACTCCCGGAGTCCACCCAAACTCATGTCCATCGAGCCAGTGATGCCATCCAACCATCTCATCCTCAGTCATCCCCTTCTCCTCCTGCCCTCAATCTTTCTCAACATCAGGGTCTTTTCAAATGAGTCAGCTCTTCGCATCTGCTGGCCAAAGTAACAGAGTTTCAGCTTCAACATCAGACCTTCCAGTGAACACCCAGGGTTGATTTCCTTTAGGATTGACTGGTTGGATCTCCTTGCAGTCCAAGGGACTCTCAAGGGTCTTTCCAACACCACAGCTTAAAGCATCAATTCTTCAGCGCTCAGCTTTCTTTATAGTCCAACTCTCACATTCATGCATGACCACAGGAAAAACCATAGCCTTGACTAGATGGACCTTTGTTGGCAAAGTAATGTCTCTGCTTTTGGAAATGCTATCTAGGTTGGTCATAGCTTTCCTTCCAAGGAGTAAGAGTCTTAATTACATGGCTGCAATCACCATTTGCAGTGATTTTGGAACCCCCGAAAATAAAGTCTGATACTGTTTCCACTGTTTCTCCATCTATTTACCATGAAGTGATGGGACTGGATGCCATGATCTTCGTTTTCTGAATGTTGAGCTTTAAGCCAACTTTTTCACTCTCCTCTTTCACTTTCATCATGAGTTTCTTTAGTTCTTCTTCACTTTTTTCCACTTCACCACCATGCAGGTGGTGTCATCTACATATCTGAGGTTACTGATATTTCTCCTGGCAATCTTGATTCCAGCTGTGCTTCCTCCAGCCCAGCGTTTCTCATGGTGTACTCTGCATATAAGTTAAATAAGCAAGGTGACAATATACATCATTGACATACTCTTTCTCCTATTTGAATAGATAAATATAAATTTATCAGTCCAACAAAATGTTTTCGTACCTCTTATGCAGTCACAATATTTTTGTAATAGCTTCTTATAATTGTGTTTCTATCCTACTAGATCATAAGTTTTATATTTAGAAGTGCTGCAAGACAACATAATTTGTTTTGCTTTTTTAAAACTTTTTGTTTTATGTTGTATTAATAATATAACTGATTAACTAGATTGTAATACTTTAAGGTAGACAGCAAAGGAACTCACCCATACACAATTGAAATCTGTCAAGAAGATTAAAAGTCATATGGGAATTTTCTACGGAGACTTCACAGTCATGACAGCAACTTGTCAAGAAATTACACATCATAGTATCAAAACAACAATTTTCTTTAGAGAAATATTTATATTAAATTGGAATATATTTATTATAAAGATAAATTTTATTTATAATAGATATAAAATATAGCAAGCTTTCATATAATGCTGTGTTAAATGCCATTATATAATTTTATGAAACAAGGTAGTTAATATGGAGAAGGAAATGGCAACCCACTCCAGTATTCTTGCTTAGAGAATCCCAGGGATGGGGGAGCCTAGTGGGCTGCTGTCTATGGGGTCAAACAGAGTTGGACATGATGGAAGCGACTTAGCAGCAGCAGGTAGCTAATAGAGATTTGGTTTGAAATCTTTGTATTGTGCCTCACTTTTGTGCTGTACTTCTTGCATTTTTCTTTAGAATTCCATCTTTAAGAACTTTATTTATAGAATACCATACATGTATGTCTCCCTTTTCAAAAATCTGAATTCTTAATAACAGCAACATAACTATTCATTTCTTAGATCATACTGATTGATTGAAAGTCACTCAGTCGTGTACGACTCTTTGTGACCACATGAACTATACAGTCAATGGGATTCTTCAGGCCAGAATACTGGAGTGGATAACCTTTCTCTTCTCCAGGGGATCTTCCTAACCCAAGGATCTTCCTAACCCAGGTCTCCTACATTGCAGGCAGATTCTTTACCAGCTGAGCCAAAAATACATGTATTGTCAATTATCATAAAAATAATACCAAAGTTATCACAAAAATAGGCCTACTCTAAGTAGTATGATACTATTTTTATAGATTATTTTGTCCCTAAGACATATTAGGTATATAAAAACAAAATACATATTTTAAGGTAGGTTGGAATAACTCTTCTCTGTGGTTATATTACCAACTAGATATATGAATAGGGTAACATCTTGCATTCAACTTTTACTTATTTCAGTTTAAACTTTATTTATATACTTGCATAAAATATTAATTTGTAAACAGTTGTTTAAAAAACTATAATTAAAGAGGCCTAGCATCTGTCAATAGTATCCTCCATCCAAATCTCTTTTATTTCATGACTTATTTTTTCATATACTTGTAATCAAATTTGTATTTATGGCTACTTTTTCAGAATAATTATAGCATAATAAACTTCGCTTTATTTGTATTTTTCTTCTCATCACTTAATTAAATATCTTGGCTATCATTTCATAATAGTTTACACAAATAGTTCCCTTTGTTTAATGGTTGCGTTTTTTCCTACTACTTGTTTTATGAATGTATCAAAGAATCTGATCCAGCCTCTAGTGAAGTACATGTGGGCTTTTGCTACTCTAGTATTACAAATAGAGCAAATGCTATTAAATTTGTATATAAACAATTTGGTTACTTATTTGCAAACTGCCTTTCATAAGTGTTAAATCATTTTGCATTCCCAGCCTGAATGTTATGTGTATTATTATTTCCTCAGTGTTCAGCAAGAACCCATATTGTGACACCTGGATTTCTGCCATTCTAATAGGTAAGACATAGGATATTTTATAGTTTAGATTTTTATTATAAGTGAAAAAATTATATTACTATAAACTGAAAAATTATTTCATTTCTCTTTCTCTGAACTGTCTAGAGAGAATTATTTTGTTGTCAGTAATAAAAAGCTGCACTTCAAGTATACTATTTCTTATAGTAAATATTGGTTTAAAATGTGTTCTACCTATAGATATTGAAATAGAATTAAGGAGTGGTTTTAAAATTAGTAAATGCATTATTATTAAAACAATTATTTGGTATTTTCCATGTGACAGTCACTCTTTTAGTTATTAATAAGAGTGTGATAAAGTCCTTTCTCTCATGAATTATGTATGGGTTGGTGAAATAAACAAATTATAAACAAGAAAAATATGATTAAACAGGAAAATGTCAACTATTGTTAAATACTGGAGAAAAAAAGAGAGACTGGTAGAGATGGAATGCCATTTTATAAAGAGTTATCATTGAGGCTCTCTTTGAGGAGGTAAAATTGAAATTCTGACACAAATGACATAAAACCATGAGCCATTTGAAACTGTAAAAGGAAGAAGGAAGATGTAACAAGTGTAAAGGACCTAAATCAGTAAGGCACTGGGAGGTTTGGCACAAGAAGATAGCCTGTGTGGCTGGAAGTGCCACAAGCATTAGTGTCGCATAAATCAGCTCAAGGTGGAGATAGATGTCAGATCATTTAGCACTTTGAGAGATATAATGAAAACATTGGATTCAATTCTAGACTTATCAGAAGATATTGCAAGCTTTTAATGAAAATAAATATATGATTTATGCTTTTAGAAATGTAAGTCTGGCTATACTGTAGGGAAAATACTGGGGCTGAAAGGCAAAAACAAGTAGACCTGCCAGTGGAGGGGAGGAAAAATAATTTTCCCTCAACGTAAGTTTTTAGCTAAGACAACTGTAATAAAAGACAGATTAGAGGAGGGAAACAGACATTTCATGTCCTCCTTGTTTAATTACTTCTTTTGAATTAAGTACTTCCAGTGAATACTCAGGACTGATTTCCTTTAGGATGGACTGGTTGGATCTCCTTGCAGTCCAAGGCACTCTCAAGAGTCTTCTCTAACACTACAGTCCAAAAGCATCAATTCTTCGGTGCTCAGCTTTCTTCATAGTCCAACTCTCACATCCATACTGGATGTGACTACTGGAAAAACCATAGTTCGATGAGACAGACCTTTATTGGCAAAGTAATGCCTCTACTTTTATTTTATTTTATTTTATTTTCATTTTTTTAATAGTGACTTTTATTTTTTTTAATTAATTAATTAATTTATTTTTTAATTTAACTTTACAGTACTCTATTGGGTTTGCCATACATCGACATGAATCCACCACAGGTCTAGGTTGGTCAGAGCTTTTCTTCCAAGGAGAAAGCATCTTTTAATTTCATGGCTGCCGTCACCATCTGCAGTGATTCTGGAGCCAAAAAAATAAAGTCTGCCATTGTTTCCATTGTTTCCCCATCTATTTGCCATGAAGTCAGGGGACCAGATGCCATGATCTTAGTTTTCTGAATGTTGAGTTTTAAGCCAAATTTTTCATTCTCCTCATTCACTTTCATCAAGAGGTTCTTTAGTTCTTCTTCACTTTCTGCCATAAGGGTGGTGTCATCTGTATGTCTGAGGTTATTGATATTTTTCCTGTCAGTCTTGATTCCAGCTTGTGCTTCCTCCAGCCCAGCATTTTTCATGATGTACTCTGTATATAAGTTAAATAAGCAGGGTGACAATTTATAGCCTTCACGTACTTCTTTCGTGATTTGGAACTAGTCTGCTGTTCCATGTCAAGTTCTAACTGTTGCTTCATGACCTGCATACAGATTTCTCTGGAGGCAGTAAGGTGGTCTGGTATTATCTCCTTAAGAATTTTCCAGTTGTGATCCACACAGTCAAGGCTTCGGCATAATCAGTAAAACAGAAGTAGATGTTTGTCTCAAACTCTCTTGCTTTTTTGATAATCCAATGAATGTTGGCAATTTGATCATTAGCCATTCCCTTCTCCAGGATATCTTCCCAACCCAGGGACTGAACACAGATCTCCTGCACTGCATGCAGTTTCTTTCCTATCTGAGCCACCTGTAAAGCCCACTCACAATTCAATCATACACAAATAGAATCTGATGGCCATGGAAAATTTGGCCTCAATCACATCTCTGCCACCAAGAACTTGAACTTTATTCAAATTATACCAGATAGAAGGACACCACCAGCCGTATTCAGAATACCTGCCAGCCTCAACCTTAGAGTCTCAAGGTTTCCCTTTGTAACTATGCAACAATATGGGCCCCTGCTAATCCTTATTTAACAGATACACTTACCTCTTACTTCTTGTCACTTCCAGTTATAATTCTTGATAAACAATTCATGTAACTAACTGCAACCTTGTGTGTGTTTTTTTGCCTGTATAATCCTCTCCTCATTTTTTAGTTTGGCAGAAGACAATTCAAGTGCTTTTCAAATCATCTGCACCGCAGTCCTAATCCCCCAAAAATGCATTTTATATTTCAATCAGGTATCCATTTTTAAAAGTTTGGTTAGCAACACAATGGAACATTACTTAACAAATAATATAATGGAGTACTGATATGTGCTGCAGTGAGGATGAAACTTGAAACTATTATATTAAATAATAAAACACAGACACAAAAAAGCCATATATTGTATGATTCCACTTATATGAGTATCCAGAATAGGTTAGAGACTGAAATCAATTAGATGGTTTCTGGGGCTGGAAGGAGGAAGATGTAGGGATTGACTGCAATTGAATATGTGATTTTCTACTGGCGTAATGAAAACATTTTGAAACTAGACAAAGGTGATGATTACATAACAGTACAACCAAACGACTACATTTTTAGCTATTCATCATAAGAAGCTGTAAGTTCAGGAAGGTACAGAGCAGTCATGGCAGTTAATGTAGATGCTACTCATGGTCAGATAGAAAGGGCTACCCTTACCATGTCTTATCAAATTATTGCCACTGAGAAATGTTCAGCCTTAGATTTGGGGTTCTTGATATGGCATTCTCCCTCAGGACAACCAGCTGACCACTGTGGACATTGTATCCTGCAGAGGCAGTGATAATATTTATAAGACAGAAAATTAATATTAATAAGTAAACATTAATGGTGCATCATGTAGGATAATCACTAAATTTCATATTCATTTATAGTCAGATATGTTGCTAAGCTGATTCTCACAGTCAAAATCTGCTGTGATCAATTAGTATTTATCAGGCTTTTGGGTGTATTTTTCTCAAAGTGAGGATACGGAGTCAGATAAGCTAAGATCCCATCTTTATTTATTTATATAATTCTAATAATAAACAGTCTATTCAAAGGAGATCAGTTCTGGGTGTTCATTGGAAGGACTGATGGTAAAACTGAAACTACAATACTTTGGCCACCTCATGTGAAGAGTTGACTCATTGGAAAAGACTCTGATGCTGTGAGGGATTGGGGGCAGGAGGAGAAGGGGATGACCGAGGATGAGATGGCTGGATGGCATCACTGACTCGATGGGCATGAGTTTGAGTGAACTCTGGGAGTTGTTGACGGACAGGGAGGCCTAGTGTGCTGTGATTCATGGGGTCACAAAGAGTCAGATATGACTGAGCAACTGAACTGAACTGAATAATTTGTTATCTTATTTGAACGAGTGTTAAAAAAATATAATAAACATATTTGTATAGTTATGAATAATAACATTTGGTTGACCTGGCTCTCATTGTTCAGTCAGTAAGTTATGTCAGACTGTGACCCTGTGGACTATGGCACACATGTCTCCTCTGTTCTCCACTATTTCCCAGAGTTTGCTCAAATTCATGTCCATTGAGTCGGTGATGCCATCCATCCATCTAGTCCACTGTCATCCCCTTTTCCCCCTGCCTTTAATCTTCCCCAGCATCAGGGTCTTTTCTAATGATTTGGACCTTTGCATCAGGTGGACAAAATATTGGAGCATCAGCATGAGTCCTTCCAATGAATAGTCAGGGTCGATTTCCTTCAGGATCGACTGGTTTGATCTCCTTGCAGTCCAAGAGACTCTCAAAAGCCTTCTGTAGCACCACAATTCAAAAACATCAGTTCTTCATTCCTCACCCTTCTTTATGGTCCAACACTCACATCTGTACATGATGACTACTGGAAAGACCATAGCTTTGACTATATGGACCTTTGTGGGCAGAGTGATACCTCTCCTTTTTAATACACTAAGTTAGTCATAGCTTTCCTTGTAGGAGCAAGTACTTTTTACACATTTTATTACCCACTTATATATATAAAATAAAATTATATTCCAAACATGTTCTCAATCCATACTGTCTTGGGTTGTCTGCTGTGGGTCTTCATGAAATTAATTTAGTAATAATAATATTTTACATAGATTATCTCATTTCAAAGTATAGTCATGACAATGAATCATTGAACTGACATTAAAATAATATTTGTATTATACTTGGAAATTATGGTGTTAGCATGTAAGATATTTAATTTTTTGCTTTCTGAAAAAAGTCAATATTAAAATTTGTCATTGGGAATATTCTACATAAATATTCAATAACATAATATTTAAACATATGCTATAATGGACCAAATATGCCATGAATATTGTGTAAAATACTGGAGCATGTTTTATGATTTTTCAGCAAATGATTTCAAGATATTTTATTTGTCCATAAATTTAATTAAATATCTGCATATGTGTATAAATATATTTAAAACTTATGAAACATAAGCCCTTTATTTTATCATTATACTTTTATGATAAAAAATGTTGACTTCAAAGAAAGAAGTGTAAGGATTACTGAAAATTTATACTTGAAATTAGCTGTTGATAAATGGATTTTCTAATACATGCTCTACTTATTTATAAAACTTTGGAACTTCAAAGATTAATTAATTTATCTGTTTGACAAATATTTACCAAGTGCCTGTCATGTACTAGGTTACATTATAAAAATTGAACCTATGGCATTGGGAAAAACAAACTTTTCTGTTTTCCTTAAACTAGTATGTTTGCTTCAAAAGATTAATATGAAGCAATAATTTTGGAGCAGGATTTGTTCCATATTTTGGAACAAATATGATTACCTGTTTAATTTGTGATTTCAGATTTTCTAGTCAAGTGTTTAAGGAATTCAAGTTTTCCCCATCCAAGTTATTTTTTCAGTTACAAAGTAAGAGGGAAATTCTTAAAATCCCTCCTGTTGAGGGCTTCTTAAAATCGAGCAAATGAATTCAGTATTCTGCTATGCCCTCTGGGAGATTTAGTCAATTGAAATAAATATACCTCTCCTCGAGGAACCATGAGAGTTATTATACATTTTATTCTCTAGTCTTCATGATTGAATTTGAAAAAAGCTATTCTTATGCATATAGTTGGATCAAATCCATTCAGTTTCTAAGAACTAGAAGCTCCAGAAAGTTTCTCAGGAAATAAAATAATTACTTTATAGCGAAATTTTTTTAGAAACAAAATCTGTACCTACAGTACATCTTTAAAATAGTACTGTTATCATCCCAATTTAGGGATGAAGAAACTCAGGCACAAAGTGATAATATATATGTATAAATTGTCCAAACAAATATATTGGCAAAGAAGAAAAAATACCTGAACCCAGATAGTATGGTCCTAAAATCAGCATTCAATTCAGTTGACTTATACAAGGATCATAACAACATATTTGATAGTAATTTTTTAAACATTTTTCCAAAATTTTTAAAATCCCACTCATTTCAGGTCTATATGAGCAGACAGACATAGATTATACTTGGGGATCTGAAAAATCAGGAGACAGTTAATCATCCAAGATACAAAAAAAATTCCATTGAAATCATTTGGCCCTTTTTATTTTTTTTTAAATCTTCTGTTTTGAAACAGAAATGTCTGCATTGCAGTTGGTTCAGTGGCAGCATGAGGACATCCTAAGATCATGGACACTCAGTCCTTTAATCACCTGTACTGGTTTTTATGTGTACAGCCTGTAGACATATTTCTTTTACTACTAGATTACTTTTAAAACAATCTTGTCATCTTGTCTTCCTGCAATAGTTGCTGCTGCTGCTAAGTCACTTCAGTTGTGTCTGACTCCGGTAGACCCATAGATGGCAGCCCACCAGGCTCCGCCATCCCTGGGATTCTCTAGGCAAGAAAAATAGAGTGGGTTGCCATTTCCTTTTCCAATAGAGATAACAATTGAAACATGTATTTCAGAATAACTATTTGTTACATTTATAGAATACTTCTGATCATATCCATATTTACTCTTTCACTTATTCTCAGTTTGTCCTATATTACATGAATATTTATACAACAGACATTATTGGAATATATACTCAACCTTTCTCTGAATGAGGATGTTGATCAAAGTAAAGAAGTGCTTGCCTGGCATCTATGTTTCTTCTCTGTTTCCTAGTTTCCCAGCTGTTAAAAGCGGAGGAATACTTGATCCATGTTTGGAAATCAGATTCTCTGTATTGATACTTAACCTGAGAAGCAGTTTCTGGCAGTTAAGGTTTAGGTGCATTAAAGATTCCTTCTGAGCCCTGCATCACTGAAATGGCAACTGTTCTTATAATTGTCACTCTAGAAATTACCTTTCTTTCTTATTTTTATTTAGGTTGCATGATTTTTCTGTTTATTAAAATGAAAAAAAATGTTGGTTAATGTGACATGAAAATCATGTTTGAAGAATTGATTATAAGCTATTGAATGAAATAAAATGTATTTAAGCAATATTTTAAAAATGATATTTATATTTACTGATCATATAATTTTTAATGTATAAATATGTATATATATATATATATTACTCATTGGGCAGGACTTACTAACCTTACCAATGGTATGCTTTTCAAACTTAATTACCATTATTTTGATAATATTTTAAGTAAATAACAGGAAGCAATTGCAATCTCTTGAATTAAAGAAGGAAGAGTTTGAAATCAAGCCCTACATACACGACGATGTAGATGCAAAAAATGATGGTGAACGGACACAACTACCACCAACTTCTCAGGCAAGCCTTGCCGTTAAGGATTTCCTCCCCTTTAAAGAGTCTGGCCTCTGTCAAACACAATCTTCGTTCCTTGCTTTATACTGTAAAACCACGATTTCAAGAGAACAAGGTCTTGTGGAAACTAAGGGGGAAAGCGTGTGGGTGTATTTGTGTGTATGTGTATATGTTTACGGCTCCTGCGTGTTCACAGAGATCAAAACAATACAGTCAAGCCGAGGAACCAGCACATACAATGTTTACAGGTTACTTTCTTGCTTGCCGCTTTTCTAATGTGCTTCCCTGCCACAAACTCGTGACATGGAGTCAAGAATCTGGAAATAATTTTAAAAAATTAACAAGTCCATAAAACTCTGTGGTTTCCCCCAAAACCAGATTTGTTAATGTTACGGACTAATAACAGATCTCACTCTTTTGGGCACATGTATTTAAAGAAAGATTTTTATCTCCTCAAACGTAAACAATACGATTAACTAAGAAATATTCTGACTTGATTAGAAGAAAATGGAGTTATAAGAAAAAAGAGATGAAATAGAATTAATCTTAAGGTCAAATACATGGCTAGATCTCTCCATTTGCAAAACAACAGGAACAAAAATAGTTGGCTTCGGATACTATGCTTTCAGGTCCCAAAGTTTCTGAGTCTAACTGGAGAAAGCAGAGAAAACCCTTGGGGTGGGTCTCCTGCCGAGCCAGAGATTTAGATAGCATACTCTTGTCGCATCTTTCCATTGATCACTCCCCCAAGCACCCGCCACCCGCTTCTCACCCTCTTAACCTTGACAAATGGCAGGTATTTTGCTCTAAGTGAACAGAGAAGGCCTTTATATATAACTTAGATGTTTTTCTAAGTTATAGATCCTCCTCCTCAGGGGAGAGGGTCTCTGGTATTAGACGATAAAGGAGATTAACAAAAATTTCCATAGCCAAAAGTGATTTATGTCTGTTTGCTCCACTCAGAGGCAGTTTCTAGATGAGCACTCCTTTAAGCTATTCTAACATTTGTTCTATCCTGTATTGTGTAACCTTGGAAATTATTAATCAGTTCTTGTGCAATTAAGGATAGTGAGGCTACACTACCATGTGTAAAATAGCTAGTGGGAAGCTGCTGTGTAACACAGGGAGCTCAGCTAGGTGCTCTGTGATGACCTAGAGGGTGGGATAGGGGTGAGGTGGGATCGCAGGGAGACTCAAGAGGGAGGGAATACGAGTATGCATATATAGCTGATTCACTCTGAGTACAGCAGAAATTAACAAAACATTGTAAAGCAATTATGCTCCAATAAAGGATATTGAAGTTATAATTTTATTGTAAAAAATAAAATCTTGTTAAGTAAAAACGTTATTAAGAAAATAAATAACAAAATAGTTGAAGCATATAAGAACCCTGGTATTATTTTCATTTATGGGTAAATCCTCAAGGAGCCAATTCATATAAAATTTTATCCTTTTATTGTCACAAACCATCATTTTTAAAAAACTTTCTTATCAATAAAACAAAAAATTAAATATACCAATGCATTCAACACTCTTTATATTTGGGGGGAAACTTCCAAAAGAAGTAGGAGTGGGAGAAGCCTTTAAATGGAATGGAAATGTCTGCAAATATAATATTCTACTATGCATAAAATGTTATGTGTTTCATTTCTTTTGTTATCATAAAAGCAAAGAAGTAAAAACAAGAGGAATATGCACAGCCTGATTGTTCCAGAATCGCCAAAGGAAAAGAAAAGATTTTTTTAAAGTAGTCTTAGAGACATAGAGACAATTGAGAACAAGAGAGAGAACTTCATGTGGAAAAAGAAAATGGAAAAGAGTCAGCAAGTGATCTTTTCATTATCACCGTTCTTGGGTTTTGTCTCATTCTTCTATTGCCACATAGGACAGAAGCAAAGAGCCACTCCATTAACACTTCGTCACATTAAAATAATCATCCATGTCTATAGTTCAGGGAAATGAACGGAGATATTGCTATCAAATCAGAAATAATTCGGGAAATATGATATTTTTACTTTGCAAAGCTGCTGCTGTTGCTGCTAAGTTGCTACAGTCATGTCCGACTCTGTGTGACCCCAGAGACAGCAGCCCACCAGGCTCCCCCGTCCCTGGGATTCTCCAGGCAAGAACACTGGAGTGGGTTGCCATTTCCTTCTCCAATGCATGAAAGTGAAAAGTGAAAGTGAAGTCACTCAGTCGTGTCTGACTCTTAGCGACCCCACGGACTGCAGCCCACCAGCCTCCTCCATCCATGGGATTTTCCAGGCAAGAGTACTGGAGTGGGGTGCCATTGCCTTCTCCAGTTTGCAAAGCTACTTCTTGCTTAAACATACATTTTAGCTCATGTCTTTTACATTTTGTAGTTCTTAAAAAAGTATTTATTTTTACTTATTTATTTGGCTGTACCTGGTCTCAGCTGCAGGATGTGGAAACTTCAGACACTTCTTTGGGGTATGTGGGATCTTTAGTTGCAGGATGTGGAATCTAGATCCCTGACCAGGGATTGAATCTGAGCCCCCTTCACTAGAAGCGCAGAGTCTTAGTTGCTGGACCACCAGGGAAGTTCCTACATTTTGCATTTCTGTATTGGTGCTTTCCATTTCTGTGTTAAAAGTCCATTCCAACAACAGAGTTCAGTATGGTTTATAGGGAAAAAAATCAATGAGGAAGTTTAAAAATTTATGAGAACATATCCCTTCTCCGTAAGAGGAACTCTTTGCATTCTTAAGAGATTCAGCTTAACATTCCTTAGTCCTTTAAGATACACTTCAGAGATAAACTTTCTAGAAGACCAATTCTTTTCTTTATTTTATTGATTGCATTGTTAAAAACTATTGAAAATTGCACCTTATTGAATGAGACGTAATTATAAAATTATAATACTGATCTTTACTAGATCTTCTAGAATTAGTATTCCCAGATGAGCCTTGCCATCATCAAGGAAGTCACCAGCATCACGACTCAACAACAGGAACCCAGCATGCTTCTCTTTCCAGGAGGCTAGAAATCTGGATTTTCATATAAAATCATCTAAGTTTTAAATGCTGACAATAAACTTTTTAAAATTAAAGTACTGTGTGTATCAAACACAGAATATCTGCAGCACAGAAACAGCCATGGACTACCAGTTGGTAACACGTTTAATGATAACCTTGATGGACTAGCACACAGCTGTACGCAGTGAAGCCACGCTCTCCACCTCCCCAGCTCCCTCCCCTTCCTTCTGTGTGATGCCTGGCTCACTTCAGTCCTTTAAATTAGATTACCATCTGCAGACTCTGCAGTTTGCAGCCCTGACTTAAAACTACAGGCCTTCCTTGTAATTCTCGTTAGTGGGGTTCCTCAGTGTTGTAAACATTTGTCCTCTGACGGAAGGTTTAATTTTTGACACAGTCAAATTATTGAAACTAAACCTGTGAACACATATGTTAATATCATTTGCCCATTAAGGAAATCGCGAGCACAGAGCAAGGTGATGCACAGATGCACAAAGCCATTGTCTTCAAGGAAGAGGTCAAGGAGATAAGCACAAAAGGATTTAACAGGATTAAAGAGGTGAACGCTGAAATAAATGCAGTGGGAAACCTGCAGGACAGGAGGCAAATGGATCCAAAATGGAGTGCTGAGTTGGGAGAACAAAGGCTCGATGCATGATAAGGATGAAGCAAAGCAGAGCAGCTGGAAGACTGGGTTAAATAAATTACGGGCAGAGAAGGGAAACTCAGGCTTGCTGTTTCGTTCTAAGCTATGAGGTTTTACCCCAAGTGGCTGAAGGGAAGTGGAGCTACAAGTCATGTAAGTGGTAGTGACAGAAGTCTGCAGCTGGCTCAGGGGTCCTTAAAGGGGATGCCAANACCATGAGAATGATATTTTGGGAGATAATTCTCTACAACTCTGTCATGTTTCTTCACATCATGCTAACCTTTGTTTCTGTCATAACATGCAAACCTTTGGACAAAACTATCTCTTCAAGAAAAATCTTATAGCAAATGGCCTTGGATGATTGATATGGTGTGTTCCTGTGGCACAAAGGACATGCATATTTATTGTACGATAAAAGAAAAATGTCTCCTTCATGACCAAGGAGTTGGCATGTTAACTGGCATTACAAAATGTTCAGGTTTTCCAAGCTCAGGCACTTCACTTGTAAACAATCTATTCTAACTCAAGCATACATCTTGGCCCACCAATGCTAGCCTCTTCTGACTAGAGATACATGCTGCTGCTGATGATGCTAAGTTGCTTCAGTCGTGTCCAATTCTGTGCCACCCCAGAGACGGCAGCCCTCCAGGCTTCCCCGTCCCTGGGATTCTCCAGGCAAGAACACTGGAGTGGGTTGCCATTTCCTTCTCCAGTGCATGAAAGTGAAAAGTGAAAAGTGAAAGTGAAGTCGCCTGGTCGTGTCTGACTCTAGCGACCCCATGGACTGCAGCCTACCAGGCTCCTCTGTCCATGGGATTTTCCAGGCAAAAGTGTTGAAGTGGGATGCCATTGCCTTCTCCGAGAGATACATGAAGAACTTATTAAAAACTGGACATAAAAGACTGTTTTTGATGGAAGATCTAACAGTACATTCAAGAACTGCAACTCCTGCCAAAAGTTGACTTGTCTGAGAACTCCATCTGTATCTGGAGCATTTTGCTGTCACAGTGTTTTGTTTTGTGTTGTGTTGTTTTTATGGGGAAATAGCCACTCTCATACATTTTGTGGGAATGAAAACTTGGTCACCCCCTATAGAGGGGCTTTTGGTAACATCTCTAAATTTTTTTAAGTAATTAATTTATTTTAATTGGAGGCTAATTACTTTACAATATTGTGGTAGTTTTTGCCATACATTCACATGAATCAGCCATGGGTGTACATATGTTCCCCATCCTGAACCCTCCTCCCACCTCCCTCTCCATCCCATCCCTCAGGGTCATCCCAGTGCACCAGCCCTGAGCACCCTGTCTCAGGAATTGAACCTAGACTGGTGATCTATTTCACATATGATAATATACATGTTTCAATCCTGTTCTCTCAAGTCATCCCACCCTTGCCTTCTCCCACTGAGTCCAAAAGTCTGTTCTTTACATCTGTGTCTCTTTTGCTGTCTCGCATATAGGGTCATCGTTACCATCTTTCTAAACTCCATATATATGCGTCAATATACTGTATTGGTGTTTTCCTTTCTGACTTATTTCCCTCTGTATAATAGGCTCCAGTTTCATCCACCTCATTAGAACTGATTCAAATGCATTCTTTTTAATAGCTGAGTAATATTCCATTGTGTATATGTACCACTGCTTTCTTGTCAATTCATTTGCTGATGGACATCCAGGTTGCTTCCATGTCCTGGCTATTGTAAACAGTGCTGTGATGAACATTGGAGTACATGTTGTCTCTTTCAATTCTGGTTTCCTCAGTATGTATGCCCGGGCAGTGGGATTGCTGGGTCTTATGGCAGTTCTGTTTTAAGTTTTTCAAGGAATCGCCACACTGTTCTCCATAGTGGCTGTACTAGTCTGCATTCCCACCAACAGTGTAAGAGGGTTCCTTTTCTCTGAATCCTCTCCAGCATTTATTGTTTGTAGGCTTTTTGATAGGCATCCTGACTGGTGTGAGATGGTATCTCATTGTGGTTTTGATTTGCATTTCTCTGATAATGAGTGATGTTGAGNACACAGTGACTGGGGACAGTGGCATGGGTGAGGTCAGTGATCAGGGAGAGTGGTGTGAGTAAAGTCAGAAAAAAAGGTAGAGACTGATCCAGCCAACTTTCTTCCACCATATAAGAAATTTACCTTTCAGATACAATAGAAAGTCAGTGAACTGTTTTAGATTTGGGTAAGTGATACATACAGGCAAGTTAAATGAGATCATTTATATTTTTTAAAGATCACTGTGGTAGCCCTGAAAAGAATGGATTGTGGAGAGAGGGACAAGAATAGAAGCAAGGAGATGCTTAGGAGGATGCTTGCTGTAGCAGCGATGCTGGCTGGGACCAGGGGGTAGTGGTGACAAGCAAGAGTGAGAGAAGCAAAATGCCCACAAACACAAAGAACCTCCAGGACTTGCTAGTAATTGTAAATCAAGAGGAGGGAAGAGAGGAAAAGAAGACCTAAGGATGACATCTAGCCTTTGTACTTGTGCAGTCTTGAGGGTAGTGAAACTTCTTAGTGAACTGGGGAAGACTTGAAAAAGAAAAGTTTGAGGGGAAAGGGTAGGGGCAAAGTCTTGCTAGAGAGAGGGCAGACTTGAATTGGCTTGGAGGTAAGTAAAAGGACAGGTATTCCAGGTCATAAGGCTGCTTACTTTTGTGAGTTCTTTATTAGTCATGCTATTTTTTTTATGCCTGTTCTATATCTGTATCACTCATGGATTGGAATTATTTACAGAAACTTTATAGCAAGGACCTCTATTTTTCTCATATAGTAAAGAGTCCAGGGAGGGACTGGCAATTTGGAGCTGGGAAAACTACTCAACATCCCCCTTCCTTTCCTGCTCAAGTACCAAAAATGACAAATCTTTCATTCATGTGGTCACCCCACGATTACAATATATGTTCTGTCTGCAACTTCTGGTCTGTGTTTCAGACAGAAATAAGGAAGCCAAATGAGGAAGGATATGTGTCTATATCAAGACTGAAAATTTCCCAGAAATCTCCAGAAGACTTTGATTGACATTTCTCATGACTACCCAAAGCTACAAGGGAGTCTTAAAAAAATGTAATGCTTAGGTTGGGCATATCATTTCCTCCAAAATATCCACACTGGATGAAACACAAGCTGGACTCAAGATTGCTGGGAGAGATAATAATAACCTCAGATATGCAGATGACACCCACTCCAGTGTTCTTGCTTGGAGAATCCCAGGGATGGGGGAGCCTGGTGGGCTGCCATCTATGGGGTCACACAGAGTTGGACATGACTGAAGTGACTTAGCAGCAGCAGCAGCATGCAAATGACACCACCCTTATGGCAGAAAGCAAAGAGGAACTAAAGAGCTTCTGGATGAAAGTGAAAGAGGAGAGTGAAAAAGTTGGCTTAAAACTCAGCATTCATAAAACTAAGATCATGGCACCTGGTTCTATCACTTCATGCCAAATAGACAGGGAAACGATGGAAACAGTGACAGACTTTATTTTGGGGGGCTCCAAAATCACTGCAGATGGTGACTGTAGCCATGAAATTAAAAGATGCTCACTCTTTGGAAGAAAAGCTATGATCAACCTAGACAGCATACTAAAAAACAGAGACATTACCTTGCTGACATACATCTATCTAGTCAAAGCTATGATTTTTCCAGTAGTCATGTATGGATGTGAGAGTTGGACTGTGAAGAAAGCTGAGCACTGAAGAATTGATGCTTTTGAACTGTGGTGTTAGAGAAGACTCTTGAGAGTCCCTTGGACTGCAAGGAGATCAAGCCAATCAATCTTAAAGGATTTCAGTCCTGACTATTCATTGGAAAGACTGATGCTGAAGCTGAGGCTCCAATATTTTGGCCACCTGTTGCTAAGAACTGACATACTGGATAAGATCCTGATTCTGGCAAAGATTGAGGGCAGGAAGAGAAGGGGACAACAGAGGATGAAATGGTTGGATGGCAACACTGACTCGGTGGACATGAGTTCGAGCAAGCTCTGGGAGTTGGTGGTGAACAGGGAAGCCTGGTGTGCTGCAGTCCATGGGCTCGCAAAGAGTCAGACATGACTGAGAGACTGAACAACAACTGGAGAAAGTGGATACTGGGAAGGTGACCAGCTGTATGAGCCACCATACATAAGTACAAACTGAAAGAAGTCTGAAGTCTGAGGGAGTAGTTATAGATATGAAAAAGTCATTAGCCAATAGCGGATATTTAATGCCATGAGGATGAATAGAATTAGTTAGGTAAAAAGTAAAGACAGAGAAGAGAACTCCACGCTGAGCCTGGAAGCCTATCAACACTCTGGAGTCCAATAAAGGAGGTAACAAAGAAAATTGAAAGGAGCAGTCAGAAAGACAGAGGGTAAGCCAGAAGAATGTGATGAACACTGCTAAGAGGTCACATTAGACAGGTCAGAGGAAGGGCCACTGGGTTTTGCATCATGGAGATTGTAGGTAATCATAAACAGAGTAATTCAGTAAAGAGAGGAATGAATTCAAGGGCAAGATTGGAACAGATTAAAGAAGGACTAGAAGGTAAAAAATGGGGGCTGAGTAGAGACAATTATCTTAAGCAGTTTTGCTACTAGGGAAAAAAAAAGATAAAGCAACAATAGAGGATATGTGACTACAAGAGAAGTTGTGGGATTTTTGTTTGCTTGCTTGCTTGCTTTATAAATTAAAGATACCAGAATACATTCTCTGCTGTAGGAAGACCTTGAATTCCATGTTGAGAGGTTGAGATTTTATTTTGGAAACATGGCAAGTTTTTAAGCTGGAAAATGACATGATGAAGTCAGTGTTTTAGGAAGATTCATCTGAAAAGAGCTGCCCATAAATTGTATAAAATTGGAAAAGTATACATAGCCATGAAAAGTGCTGGATGTCACCCAAAGGGAGCCGACTAATGCAACAGAAAACGGCCTTAAAGAGGCTCCCAAATGAGGTAAGTCAGCTGTGAGTCTTTCAATGGCTAAAGAATGGGCCCCAGAAGGGGCATTCGGAACTGATGCCTCTCCAAACAGCAAAATTTCAGCTTAAAGTCTGTCTCTGAGAGACTGCCATAAAAACTCCAAAAGCTGTAAAATATCTGAGGATAAAATATTGAAGTCATCACTAAAATCTGCTAAATATTAAATGGATGAATGTGTTGGCTCAGCACTTATTTTTATTCTTATAATTTATAGTGCTGTGTAAATGTATGTGGTACTTTATAGAACATAAAGCACAAAAGACAGAATTCCTGTCCGGTGAAGTTTACAGTCTCTTTCAGACATAAACTAAAACAGTGGATGATGACCCTAAAATATTTTTTTCAGCCAAAACGATTGGAAAAGACATGAGTATAGCCAACACAATGGATCAATGTTTTACATGTCCTAGTGCACAATCCCAGTAGAAAACCTTGTTAGAAACCATGGTCTCTTACCCATTTCTTCTTTAGTTGTGTTGCATATATATTCTGAAATATCTGGAAGAGAAAATATACTTATTTGCATGTGGTGGTTTAGTTGCTAATTGTGTCCAACTCTTGCAACCCCATGGACAGTCGCCTGCCAGGCTCCTCTGTCCATGGGATTTTCCAGGCGAGAATACTGGAGTGGGATGCCATTCCTTTCTCTCTAATAACAATTAGATAACAATTAGAATTTGTTAGAGTTCTCTTGATAACAATTAAACTTAGAATTTTAGATTCTAATTAGAATTCATTAACAGACTCAGATCAGAGAATAAGTATATTAGAACCATAACAATCAAGTGGCCCATTGAACTCACTTTTGAGATGGAGCTGACAGCCAACAAGGTGGGGATGGAATAATTCACAACAGGTCATTCCACCAATTAGCAGATCTGGAATTTGAACATGAAAACAGTGTACAGTCTAGGACTTTTCCTCTTTTCTCCTTCAGAGGAAAATCAGCTCATAGATGTTCTATTTATTTCCCCCATTGATTTTCATGAAAAACGTGTGGCTATTTTATGCTGTTTCCTCTGAAAATCATCTGCATTATGTTGTACATTAACAAAAACATGCAGGGAAGAAGATCAGGGGCTGCTTTCTAAGGTCCGAATCCTACATTCTGGTGACTCACAATCAACAACTGGCCACATTTAACAAAGAGCCAGGCTTCCCAGATGGCAGAGTGGTAGAGAATCCTCCTGCCAATGCAGGAGACCAAGCGATGTGGGTTCAATCCCTGGGTCTGGAAGATCCCCTGGAATAGGAAATGGCAATCCACTTCAGTATTCTTGCCTAGAAAATTCCATGGATAGAGGAGCCTGGCAGGCTACAGTCCATGGGATTGCAAACAAAGGGACATGACTGAGCGTCTGAGCACACACAATGTAGAGCCATCTCTGACAGAAGACTTTTCTGTTTCTTGAATCTATTTTAAAAGCTTTTTTTGCCCTATAAACCAGGTGGTGCCCACTCTCAGCAGTCACATTCTAATCAACCTAAAGATGTGGAAATAAACTTGCTCTTTGCGGGTTTCAGGTGCCTACAACACAGCCTACAGAAAACAGCATATAATATGTGGTAGATTAATTGACTGTGAAATTACAGTTTAAGCAACAAAGCTTTTTAAAGTCTTAGGAACGTAAAGAAGCATGCAAACAAACTGATTTTCATTATTTGTTGAAAACCGTTTGCCTTTTCTCTGAGCCTTCCTTCTTTTTTCTTTATAAATGTCTTACAAGCACTTTTTCTGTGATCGTTTCATTTATAAAGCTTTCCTAAACAGCCCTCCTTGAAAAGGGAGATTTATTTGGAGAGGTGCTAGATGATTTTACCTAAAGTGATCTGCAGTGGTTTCTGCAGATATTAAAAGCTAATAAAGCATTGAATAAATCAAAGGTATTATATTAATGTTATTATGATGAATACAAAAGGTGAATGATCATTATCAATGAGCGGCTTAGTGATTGCTCAGCACTTTACAACTACAAAGTACAATAGAGAAAATTAATCTAGCCCAATTCATTTGGAAAATGGGGACCAAAATAAGGAAAAGAGATTTGTCCAGTATCCAGTAACTAGTTAAAGGCTGAGTTGGAGATGGAAAACTTATAAAGTGTAAGGATTATGAAACTGCATCCCCAAGGAATTTCTCTTGTGTGGTACCCTCAGGTCTTGGCACTATACCTCCATCTTGGTGCTATACCTCCCAGCAAACCACACCTGCAAATCCTTTAGTCTTGCCCTAGAGCTGCCTATGGGTCAATGACTGCAGATATCCAGGGCTAAAGCCAACCACCAAGAAAGGTCAGTCATTATTAGACCCATGTTTCTCAAAGGTAAAGCCAGGAAAACTGAGGCTATTAGAATATTTATTCTGCTATTAGAATATTTATTCCATGATATTTAGCCTTTGACCACAGAAATGTAGGGAACATAAATGTATTCAGTTAGATTTTTAAAAAATCCTCAGTTTTCAAAATGTTCTTTTTTCCCCCTATACCATCAGAGTTCTATGCCCAAGTTGACTTTTCTAGTTCCAAACACCCATACTGGTATCCTACATGATAATCATTTGATAGAGTACCAGTATAATGATTGTGCAGAGTCCATTTGATGAAAATTCTATTTGTTACTGGACTTTACTATGATCTGTTGCCTCTTTCTCATATCATCCAGGAAAGCTTAGAATATTAACATGCCAAAGTTTTCAGCAAAATGGGTGGAACTTTTTTGCATTCAGAATAAGAGAATGCATTACAAATTTAACATCATGCTAAGAAATAATGACTCCTAAATTTTACGTTTTTCAAAGTATTGTCAACTCTATGGAAGCTTGTTACAGATATGATGACAGGGTCAGGCTCCTAATTCACAGGAACACAGTAGGATTAGGAAGCCAGAAATGTGTGGATGCCAGATCTAGTGGATGTGAGAGAGAGAGCAGGCAGTTATAAAGCTCAAGAGGAAATATAGTGAGTGACTAGGGAAGGAAGAGGTAGAAGTTAGCATCTGCATCCTTTCTCATACAATGAGCAAGGCAAATGCCCAACACGCATGGATCCATTCTCTTTGCATAAAGTTTTCTGGGCTATGGTCTCTTCATTCCAGAGGCAGTCTGGCTCCCATTCCAACTGTTAACTAACTTTTCATGGCTGTCATCATGCCAACAAGACCCTAAGTAGAGTCCACTCAAGTCAGAGGAGGTCTTACCATGCGTGAGGGGGAGGCAGAAAGAAGAAACTGCTCCCTGTGAGTTGTTCTCCTCACTTGGGCATTTGGTCAACAAATTCCAAAGAAAGATTTGCTCTCCTCATAGCAGCACAGTACTTCTCAGCAATTCATATAAATCAAGGTGAGAACACTCTTGCTCTTGCTCTGTCACTCAGTCGTGTCCGACTCTTTGCGACCCGGTGGACTGTAGCCTGCCAGGCTCCTCTGTCCATGGGATTCTTCAGGCAAGAATACTGGAGTGGGTTGCCGTGCCCTCCCCCAGGGGATCCTCCCAACCCAGGGATCAAACCCCCGTCTCCTGTGTTTCCTGTACTGGCAGGCAGGGCAGAAATAAAATTTCTGGGTCTCAAAGTGAAATCTCCAAATCTGGAGAAGGGAGATGACAAAGCTCAACCTCAGAATTTTCCAACCAGATCAAGTAATGATAGTGGTCATTTATTCGTTTGCTCAGCAAATATCTATTGAGTGTCTAATCCAAGGCAGACACTATTCCAGATGCTGAGGATACAGTAGTGAACAAACAGACCAGGAAAGTGAGCAAATGTATGTCAGAGGCTGAAAATACTATGGAAAAACAGGAAATTAGGCAAGGGAGAGAGATAGGACTTGGAAAGGTGGCACAGGTTGTAATTTTTAAATAAGGTATCCAAGGAAAGTCTTATTGAAAAAGCAACATTTGAGTCAAAGCCTGTGGGAGGTGGGTGAGTGAACCAGACAACTATCTGGGACAATGGCAGGGATAAGAGCAAGTTCAAAGGCCCTGAGGCAGGAGCCTGCCTGGAACATTGGAGGAATTGAAAGGAAGCCAGTGTGGTTGGAAGGGAGAAAAGGAAGGGAGACTAGTAGGTGGTGAGGACAGAGAGAACCTATAGGGTTTTGGAAATCCAGTCACCAAAACAAAGTTTCTCCACTGGCTGACTCCAACTCCATGATGTCGCTTCATGTTCAGAACTTGATTATTTCTTCATACCCTTTGACTTAAAGGGGCTCTGTCCCTACAGAATTCAGTCATTCAGTGTTTGTCCTCCTGCAGAAATATCTTATTTTGGGACTCAAATGAGTAACTAGAAAAGGAAATTATTACTGTTCTAATATTTATAGAACTAGAGTTTTTAAAGTTTTCTCCATTAATCACTAACGAAGCTTGAAGGAGACTCTTTGAAAAGAAAAAAAAAAGTAGAAGTACTCCAGTAGAAGTATTATAGAATTCAATTTGTGGCTTTCTTCATGATAGTTATGTGAGATATTCTGCACGTGTCATTGCTATGGCAATGCAGGTCATTTTTTGCATTGTTATTAGAAATTGCTTACAGACTCGATTTCCTCAGTAGAAAATCTTAGGTTTCTTTTGACTAGTTCCTAACATGTGAGCACACATCGTTGCCATGCTGGTAGTTTCAAGATCTAAGAAAAATTTCCCTGGTCACCCGGGCTACACACTTGCCTCCCTTTGTGCTTCATCACTCAGTCACGTCTGACGCTTTGTGACCTCGTGGACTGTAGCCTGCCAGGCCCGTCTGTCCATGGGGATTTTCCAGGCAAGAATACTGGAGTGGGTTGCCACGCCCTCTGCCGGAGCATCTTCCCAATCCAGGGACCAAACCCAGGGTTCCAGCATTGCAGGCGGATTCTTTACCATCTGAGCAATCATGGAAGCTTCCCTTCAGGAATTTGATAATCCAGATATCGTTCCATCTCTATCTTTAACCTCTCTTCCAAAGAGCGCCTAAATCGACCTGGGAATTATAAGAAGGAGAATCTCTCCACAGTGGACGAAGATATTATTAAAAATCTAATAAGCTAATTTAACCACTATTTTCTGTTCAGTTCACTTCAGTTCAGTCACTCAGTTGTGTCTGACTCCTTGTGACCCCATGAACCACAGCACACCAGGCCTCCCTGTCCATCATCAACTCCCGAGTTTACTCAAACTCACATCCATTGAGTTGGTGATGCCACCCAGCCATCTCATCCTCTGTCATCCCCTCCTCCTCCTACCCCCAATCCATCCCAGCATCAGAGTATTTTCCAATGAGTCAACTCTTNAGTTGGTGATGGACAGGGAGGCCTGGTGTGCTGTGATTCATGGAGTCACAAAGAGTCGGACACGACTGAGTGACTGAACTGAACTGAAGTTGTAAATTTGTGATGCATAAGGAATAAATGACATGAGAGGAAATAATCTGGGAAGGGATCAGAAAGGACTGTGTTACATCAGAGGACAGGAGGAGAAAGGCAGATAGTGAGGTGGAAGGGAAATGCAAAGAGAAGACAGCTGGGTGGAGCTTCCTAAATGATAAAGGGGCTTAACTCCAGGACACACCCCCTTGAATAGGGACAGCCATGCTCCCTACACAGTGGAATGGTGGCGGATGCTCAAAGTGTCCCCCAGAATCTCAGAAGACTAGGCAGGAAAGGTGGATTTCTGAGAAGCCTAGTTAATTTCATTCATGTTTTCAATCATTCACCACGTAATTATAAACCTTTTCTGTGCCAGGCACTGTGCTGGGTTTTAGCAATACAATGATGCACCAAACATGAGAGTTAGAAGGTAGTGAAGAATGAGTCACTCCATCAAACAGTGAAAGAAACTTATGAAATTCTCATGAGGTAGTTGGTACACAGAGGTGGTCCATGGAGAGGGATCTTGCCTGGACAGGTAGGTCAGAGAAAGCCTGCGGGAGGAAGAGGGGCATAGAGTGAGATATTTACCAGGAAAAGAAAGAGAGGAGGCTTCTGGGCAGAAGAAACAGTCAGTGCAACTTTTCTATGGCACAGTGGAGCCTGTGGGGATGAAAGACTGACAGAGGCCAATGTGGCTGGAGCATGATGGGCCAGGGAGTGTGGCTGAGATGGCTGAGGCTATAAGTGGAGGGCAGAATATATGGGGATTGCCACAGGCTGAAGATTTTGCTTTTGTCCTCAGAGCAATGGGATGTTATAGAAAGGTTTTGAGTGAGGAAAGGAAAGACAGCTCACTGGACTCCAACCTCAGCAGCATTTGGCGGGTCTGGCATGGTGCCCTAGATTTTGCATTTCTAGGTCCCCAGATGCTGATGCTGCTANAATGGCAACCCACTCCAGTATTCTTGCCTGGAGAATCTCAGGGACAGGGGAGCCTGGTGGGCTGCCGTCTCCGACTGAAGTGACTTAGCAGCAGTAGCAAAAGAGAATTAAAGGGGAAAGGATCAGCTTTTGTTATTCATCACTAACCCCTATAAAACACACCTGAGTTTGTTAATGAGGTGACTACTGGAAAACCCCTTAGGATGGCAGCTGGTTGCCAGGGGAACCAATGTTTTAGAGGGCTGGAACTTTCAGCCCCTGACCTGACCTGACCTCCAAGGAAGGGAGAAGGGCTGGAGGTTGAATTAATCATGAATGGCCAATGATTTGATCAACCATGCCTAAGTAATGAAGGCTCCATACATAAGCGATAGTCTGGGGTCCTGGGTGCCTCCAGGTGGCAGAAGATGTAGAAGAGCTGGGAGGGTGGTAGGCCGGGGGAACAGCCGGCTGTACCCCACAGGCCTTCAGGGCCTGCACTTGCCCAACCTCAAGTCTAAACAAAAAGCCTGGAGTCAGTGACAGAGACACCAATGATTTAATGGATGAGGGCTCTTACGCGGCTGAAGCAAGGTCCTGGAGCAACGCGCCACTGTGCCGAGAGGCAGTTTTACGTAGGTTACCAGTTAGAGAGGCAATGACATCAGGTTAGCGCATTCACTTGCCTCACCTTCAGAAAAAACACGAATCAGCATTCAACTAGGACCCTTTGATAAAGGTCAAAACCAGAAAAAGAGAACAGGACTTGCATTCGTGGACAAGGCACTTACACACACCCAAGATGAAAGCCAACCTGATGACAAGACTCACTGTGATAGCATACCAGAGACTTTGCTCTCTTGGTGGCCCCCATCCTTCAAGGACAGGCACCGCCGGGCCCCCATACGAGGGCATGGCTACCCTGGGACCTTTCAGCCCCTGCAGCTTTCCATTCCCCGTCCTTGTTTCCCAACATCTCGGAGCTCTCGGGGGGTTCCTCCCTCTCCTGGCTGCTCCGCCAGTTGTTGGGCTGCACCCCACAGGTCTACAAGGCCTGGACTTGCCCAGCTTCAGGACCAAAGAGCCCAGAGTCAGCAACAGAGATATCAACAGCTTAATGAATGGGGGATCCTACCTTTCTGAAGCGATGTCCTGGAACAACACCCCACCGTGCGTGGAAAACACTGACAGGCAGGCCAGCTGAGCAGTCCTCACTCCCCGGAGGGAAAGGGAGGTAACCAGTTATAGGGCGAAGTGATGTCAGGTGCGCTCAATCTATGATGTCAGGGTGGAACAATCACTAGCTGGGGTGGGGGTGGGGCAAATATGTAGGAAAGTCAGTCATATAAATAGGGTAAAGGTGAAGTGGGCACTGGTTGGCAAGGGATATACAGATGGGCAAGAGAACAGCCATCCTGGATGGCATGATCATACAGAAGCTCCACATCGCCCCCCCAAAACACACACACACACACTNGCGGGGGTGGGGTACTGATGAGAAACCCTTTAATTGCAATGCACGGACGGATGAAAGGCGTTGGGTGTTGGTTCCCCAGAGGCAAGGCGAGGTCCTGTTCTAATCCCAAGAGGGGTGATACAACCGTGGTGTCTGGATTCCTGGGGTCACGTGTTCTCCATTCACAGACACGGCTCATGGCAGGCTGACACCCCCACCGTGTCCCTGGTGGCCTGGGGCACTCGGCCAGTCCTCAGGCCGGGCTCCTGAGAACCCACAGCCTTTCTGCAGTGTGTGGCTCAGCTGGCAATGCTCAGGCCCAGGTGCAAGACCCAGCCATCAAACGCTTCCACTGTGCATAACAGCAAAACAGACACCTCACCCACGTGCCTCCCATGGTGGGTATTTATATTCTGAGAATGCAGGCAGCTGTAGGACGGTTCCTGTCCCTTGTCAACCTCAGCCCTTCCTCGGCTAGCCACCCCCTGCCCCCCAGCAGATGGTCTGGCCTGGGGTCCCTCATCGAAGCTGAAGACAGGCTGAACAGGGATACACAATCATCCATTTGCAAGCTGTCCGGGCTTCTGGGAATGAGGCCCACGGCTGGGACCGGTCCATGCAGTATTCGGTGTTCTTGCAGGGACAATCTCATAACCACCGTGTGACTATGGCCCCTAAGTTCTTGAGAAAGTTTTCGAACTATCTGCCTGCTTCCTAATTAGATCCCCTACTCTTTCATGCTCAGAAGCTTTCTTGAACTTTGCTGGTTTGCAAACGAGTGGAAAGAAACTGGGAGGAAAGCAAATTACCTCTGGCCTTTTGGCGATCATTAATTTGACCAACTACCCTTTGGAAATGAAAGGCCAGGGCCTATTAGCTTTAGAGGCAGTGAGTGCAAAGTCAAATATCAAAAGGCCACAGCAAGAAAGGGACCTGCTTCTCCTCAAGGCAGAGAGATGCGCTCACTCACAGCAGTGCGGGTGGGATGGGAACAGGGGCAGGTCTGTGCCCCGACAGTCTCTTCTGGGTACTTCCGCTTTCCAGGCGGTGTCTGAAATTTCTTGCGCTTAAGAGAGGGTCTCGGTGCACAGCTGAGGCTGTGTCTCAGGGGGGAGGCCGCTGAACCTCCGGATTGCTTTCTCTGAATGTTTTCTCGGGGTGAGCAAAGAGAGGCGAGTGGGTGTCACCAAGGCCACGGTGGAAGATGGAGGAGGCCCCACCTGGGTGACCACAGCCCTGCCTGCGGTGGATGTCACGGACAAGGCTGTGTTGACTGCCTGGCCCCTTTCTCGTTTGCCACGTGGACTACATTCCAGGCACCAAGCACCTGCACACAGTAGGTGCACAGCAAACATCTGGTGTGATTCCCTCACAGGACTTCGGCACTGCATGGCCAGCCAGGGCCACTGCCCCACTCATGGGTGAAGTATCCACACTAGGAAGGATCACGTGCCTGGCCCAACGTCCCCCACTGAGCAGCAGAGCACGGGGCTTCCTTACTCTTCTCCACGTTCGGTAAATACTTACTGAGCACCTTCTGTGCGCAAGGGGACAGGCAGTGCCCCAGACAGACTCGGCTCCTGGCCCTGTGGAGCTGACCGTCTCAGAGGGGGTGGCGAACGACAAGATAAACGACAACGGTCCAATGCAAGAGGGGCTCTGAAGACGATCAGAGGAAGGGGGCAGAAGGGATGGAACGTCCACACTCCTTGCGAGCGGTCAGGAAGGCGTCTGATAAGGCTGCTCTTCCTGGAGGAACTAGAGGACTCTGCACATGAGCCNGGTCCAATGCAAGAGGGGCTCTGAAGACGATCAGAGGAAGGGGGCAGAAGGGATGGAACGTCCACACTCCTTGCGAGCGGTCAGGAAGGCGTCTGATAAGGCTGCTCTTCCTGGAGGAACTAGAGGACTCTGCACATGAGCCTCTTCTCTTTAAAAAACAACTGTTTATTTATCTGTTTCGGCTGTGCCAGGGCTTAGTGGCCGCGTGACGGGCCTTCTGGTTGTGCCATGGGAACTCCTAGTGCAGCACGCGGAATCTAGGTCCCCAAGCAGGTATCGAACCCAGGCCCCCCGCACTGGGCGCACAGTCTTGGCCGCTGGACCGCCAGGGAAACCCCTGCGGCCCTCCTCTAATCGAAGTGAGAGATGACTTGGACTCTAGCTAATATGGAAACAGGAGAAAAGGCAGCCTCTACCATCTAGCAAGAACTTACAGTACATGGGACTGTTTCAAGGGGATTTTCATGATGGGTGGGGTAAATAATCCGAGCAGCTATTAAAAAAAAAATACACCCCGAGTCTCAGTGATTTAACCTAATAATAAGTTTAACGGTTTACTTCCGCCCCATAGAATCCACTGGGCGGCTCAACCGGGCAGTCTCGCCTCCAGGCGGTGGCCCAGGGACTCAGAACCCTTCCAACCTCTGACTCCACCATGGCTGTGCGTTGCCTCCAGTGGGGGCTCAGAAAAGGAAGAGAGAGCGTGGGAAACACAGTCTGCTTTCAGCTGCCTCTTCTGCTCACATTTCACGGCCCCACTTAAGACACAAGGGACCCAGGAAAGAGACTTTTGCTGGGTGTTTAGGAAGAGGAAGTGGGCTGGGTGAGCATAGGATTAATAACTGTGAGGCAGAAAAGAAAAAAAAAAGAATGCGCCATGGGGCTTCCTGGAGAGGGATCTCTGGGCAGAAAATCACCCAGAGGCTCGGAGGTGAAAGGCTGAATGCTTCCTGAAAGGAAGAGATTCCACGTGGGGTGCTTCCCACCCCCGAGCCGGACACCCTCTGTCCGCTGTGTTTGAGGACGGCGACCTCCCAGAAGACGGTGACAGCAAGCCCCTGTCCTGAGCATGGGGCCCCGGGACCCTAACCCTAACCCCTGGCATCCCTGGGCGTGTGGGGTCCTGCCTGGGAGGGACGGGCATCGAGCACAACCTGGAAAAGGGCTGTCCATCTTCTGAGACCCGAACTCCCACCTCCAACACATCTCTGTGTCCCCTCCGCTCCCTTCCACGGCAGCGCCACTGGTGGGGGNGAAACAGCCATGTTGTGCAAAGGCAGGAATCTTCTCCTTGACTTGGAATCAGAAGCTGTCTATTGTGGCCAAAATAATATAGACATATTTAATCAAGTCCTTTTCTTATCAAGGCATCCAAAAAATACTAATTATAATTAAAATATATCTTTCTAACTTACTCTGACTTTTATTTAAGACTTCAAAATGACTCCTAGTGCAGAACTCAGCAAACTTTCTCTCTAAAAGACCAGGTAGTAAACGTGTTAGGCTTTATGAGCCATAAACTCTGCCACAACTACTCAGCTCTGCCATTGTAGCACAGAAACCCAGCCATAGACACTATGAAAATAAATGAGTATGGCTGTGTTCCAACAAAACATCATTTACAATAACAAGTGGCCCACTGGATTTGACCTGTAGGCCATAGTTTATTGACCCCCTCCTCTAGAGATTAGACCTGAGGTTATCTTGCTCCTTACTTCCACAAATACAAAACTTTGAGTCTTCAGAAAACATATGCCAAAAAATTCATAAATTCTGGGAAAATTTACAGATCAGAGACTATTAAATAAGAAACACCAGTATAATCATTTATTTCTCATTGTTGCTTAATCACTGTCATGTCTGACTCTTTTGTAACCCCATGGACTATAGCTCATCAGGCTCCTCTGTCCATGAGTTTTCCCAGGCAAGAACACTGGAATGGGTTGCCATTTCCTCTTCCAGAAGATCTTCCTGACCCAGGGATCAAACCCACATCTCCTGACACATTTCCTGCATTGCAGGCAGGTTCTTTACCAGTGAACCATCTGGGAAATAATAAATATGATAGTTCCACTAGTAGCCTACAATGGCTCAAAAAAATCATTCATCCAAACAATGCAGAGTATCCAACAAGAAACCTCATTCAAAAAAAAGTGAAGTAAGCCAGAAAGAAAAACACCAATACAGCATACTGACACATATATATGGAATTTAGAATGATAGTAAAGATGACCCTGTATGTGTGACAACAAAAGGACACAGACATAGAGAATGGACTTTTGGCCTCAGAGGGAGTGGGAGAGGGCGGGATGATCTGGGAGAATGGCACTGAAGCATATATACTATTATGTAAGAAACGAATCACCAGTCTATGTTTGATACAGGATGCAGGATGCTTGGGGCTGGTGTACGGGGATGATCCAGAGAGACGTTGTGGGGTGGGAGGTGGGAGGGGGATTCGGGATTGGGAGCTTGTGTACACCTGTGGTGGATTCATGTCGATGTATGGCAAACCCAATAGAGTATTGTAAAGTTAAATTNGTCTGCAAACAGTGAGAGTTTTACTTCTTTTCCAATCTGGATTCCTTTTATTTATTTTTCTTATCTGATTGCTATGGCTAAAATTTCCAAAACTATGTTGAATAGTAGCGGTAAGAGTGGGCAACCTTGTCTTGTTCCTGACGTTGGGGAAAAGCTTTCAGTTTTTCACCATTGAGGATAATGTTTGCTGTGGATTTATCACATATGGCTTTTATCATGTTGAGGTGTGTCCCTTCTATGCCTGCTTTATGGAAGTTTTTATCATAAATGGGTGTTGAAATTTGTCAAAGGCTTTCTCTGCATCTATTGAGATAATCGTATGGTTTTTATCTTTTAGTTTGTTAATGTAGTGTATCACATTGATTCATTTANTTATCATGTTGAGGTGTGTCCCTTCTATGCCTGCTTTATGGAAGTTTTTATCATAAATGGGTGTTGAAATTTGTCAAAGGCTTTCTCTGCATCTATTGAGATAATCGTATGGTTTTTATCTTTTAGTTTGTTAATGTAGTGTATCACATTGATTCATTTAAGAATATTGAAGAATCCTTGCATCCCTGGGATAAAGCCCACTTGGTCATGATGTATGATCTTTTTAATATGCCGTTGGATCCTGTTTGCTAGAATTTGGTTAAGGATTTTTATATCTATGTTCACCAGTGATATTGGCTTGTAGTTTTCTTTTTTTGCAGCATGTTCGTCTGGTGTTGGTATTAGGGTGATGGTGTCCTCATAGAATAAATTTGGAAGTTTACCTTCCTCTTCAATTTTCTGAAAGAGTTTGAGTAGGATAAGTATTTACTCTTTAAATTTTTGGTAGAATTTAGCTGTGAAGCCATCTGGTCCTGGGCTTTTGTTTGTTGGAAGACTTCTGATTACAGTTTTGATTTCTGTACTTTTGATGGGTCTGTTAAGATTTTCTATTTCTTCCTGGTTCAGTTTTGTCAAGTTATATTTTTCTAAGAATTTATCAATTTCTTCCAAGTTTTCCACTTTATTGGCACGTAGTTGCTGATAGTAGTCCCTTATGATCATTCGTATTTCTGTGTTGTCTGTTGTGATTTCTCCATTTTCATTTCTAATTTTGTTGATCTGATTCTTCTCCCTTTTTTTCTGGCTAATGGTTTGTCTATTTTATTTATATTCTCAAAGAACCAGCTTTTAGCTTTGTTGATTTTTGCTATGGTCTCCTTTGTTTCTTTCTCATTTATTTCTGCCCCAATTTTTATGATTTCTTTCCTTCTACTAACTCTGGGGTTCTTCATTTCTTCTTTTTCTAATTGCTTTAGGTGTAGAGTTAGGTTATTTATTTGATTTTTCTCCTGTTGCTTGAAGTTAGCTTGTATTGCTATGAACCTTCCCCTCTACTGAATCCCATAAGTTTTGGGTTGTTGTGTTTTCATTTTCACTCATTTCTATGCAAAGCTTGATTTCTTTCTTGATTTCTTCTATGATTTGTTGGTTATTCAGAGGCATGCTGTTTAGCCTCGATATGTTTGAATTTTTAATAGTTTTTTTTTTCTTTTTTTTCCTGTGGTGGTAGTGGTGGTTGAGTTGCTAAGTCATGTCAAACTCTTGCGACCACATGGACTGTAGCCCACCAGGCTGCCCTGTCCATGAGATTTTCCAGGCAAGAATACTGGAGTGGGTTGCCATTTCCTTCTCCAGGGAATCTTTCCGACCCAGGGTTCAATCCCAGGTCTCCTGCATGGCAGGCAGATTCTTTATCGAGTGAGCGACAAGGAAAGTCCCACATCTTAAATAAATATCTAACTTATTCCCATTTCTCAATTGTGCCTTTGCCAAGTTATCACACATTAACTGACTCTCAGGTCCATCTATCTGTGTCTTTAACCATTCCAACACCTGCTTAACCACTAAAAGAATTCACTGAGAAGCATGAGTTATCAGCATCTCTCATAAAAAGCAAACCTGCTTGCTAATGAATCCAATGGATTTTTCTCGTCCATACTGCAACAGTGTACTGCTAAGTGGCACTAAATCCTGAATTTTCCTTGGCTTCCAGTAGAATCAAAAAATTCTCATGTGTCTCCCTCTGACCCACCCCTGAACACGGGTGTTTTCCAAGGACCTGAATACTGACTCTTCTTTCCCTCAGGGATTTCATTCTTTCTCATGCCTCCATCATACCAGTTTATGAATTATGAATTCTTCTAATCTTATCACATTGTGATTAGAAAAAATGCTTGAAATGGTTTCAATCTTTCTGAATTTACCAAGGTTAGATTTATGGCCCAGGATGTGATCTATCCTGGAGAAGGTTCCATGTGCACTCGAGAAAAAGGTGAAATTCATTGTTTTGTGTTGTAATGTTCTATAGATATCAATTAGGTCTATCTAGTCCATTGTATCATTTAAAGTTTGTGTTTCCTTGCTAATTTTCTGTTTAGTTGGTCTATCCATAGGTATGAGTGGGGTATTAAAGTCTCTCACTATTATTGTGTTACAGTGAATTTCCCCTTTCATACCTGTTAGCATTTGCCTTACATGTTGCCATGCTCCTATGTTGCATGCATATATATTTATAATTGTTATATCTTCTTGGATTGATCCTTTGTTCATCATGTAGTGTCATTCTTTGTCTCTTTTCACGGCCTTTATTTCAAAGTCTATTTTATCTGATATGAATATTGCTATTCCTGCTTTCTTTTGGTCTCCATTTGCATGAAATATCTTTTTCCAGTCTTTCACTTTCGGTCTGTATGTGTCCCTTGTTTTGAGGTGGGTCTCTTGTAGACGGCATACAAAAACAACAAAAAAAAACATTGTTTTTCTATCCATTCAGCCAGTCTTTGTCTTTTGGTTGGGACACTCAACCAATTTACATTTGTGGTAATTATTGATAATTATGATCCCATTGCCATTTACTATGTTGTTTTGGGTTTGAGTTTATAAACCTTTTCTGTGTTTCCTGTCTAGAGAAGATCCTTTAGCATTTGTTGAAGAGCTGGTTTGGTGGTGCTGAATTCTCTGTTTTTGCTTGTCTGTAAAGCTTTTGATGTTGCCTTCATATTTGAATGAGATCCTTGCTGGGTAAAGTAATATGGGTTGTAGGTTTTTCTCTTTCATCACTTTAAGTATGTCCTGCCATTCCCTTCTGGCCTGAAGAGTTTCTATTGAAAGATCAGCTGTTATCCTTATGGGAATCCCCTTGTGTGTTATTTGTTGTTTCCCCCCTGCTGCTTTTAATATTTGTTCTTTGTGTTTGACCTTCACTAATTTGATTAATATGTGTCTTTGGGTGTTTTGCCTTGGATATATCCTGTTTGGGACTCTCTGAGTTTCTTGGACTTGGATGCCTATTTCCTTCCCCATTCTGGGGGAGATTTCAAATATTATCTCCTCCAGTATTTTCTCATGACCTTTCTTTTTGTCTTCTTCTTCTGGGACACCTATGATTCAGACATTGGGGCATTTAACATTGTCCCAGAGGTCTCTGAGGTTGTCCTCATTTCTTTTAATTATTTTTTCTTTTTTAATCTCTGCTTCATTTATTTCCACTATTCTATCTTCCACCTCACTTATTCTATCTTCTGCCTCAGTTATTATACTGTTGGTTCCCTCCAGAGTGCTTTTGATCTCAGTTATTGCATCATTTATCATTGATTGACTCTTTTTTATTTCTTTTATGTCCTTGTTAAACATATCTTGTATCTTCTCCATCCTTGTCTCCAAACTATTTATCTGTAACCATTTTCATTTTGTTTTCAAGATTTTGGATCATTTTTACTATCATTATTCTTAGTTCTTTTTTAGGTAGACTCCCTATCACCTCCTCTTTGGTTTGGTTTGGTGGGCATTTATCATCTTCCTTAAACTGCTGAATATGTCTCTGTCTTTTCATCTTGTTTAGATTGCTGTGTTTGGGGTGGCCTTTCTGCATGCTGGAAGTTTGTGGATACTGTTTATTGTGGAGGTTCCTGCCTGTGGGTGATGTTGGACAAGTGGCTTGTCAAGGTTTCCTGGTTAGGGAAGCTTGGGTCAGTGTTCTGGTGGGTGGAGCTGGATCTCTTCTCTCTGGATGCTCTTGGATGAGCTCTTTTTGATTGATGTTCCCTGGAGTCAGGAGATTTCTTGGGTTCTCAAGATTTGGTTTTAAGCCTCCTGTCTCTGGCTTTCAGTCTTATTCTTACAGTAGCCTCAAGTCTTCTCCATCCACACAGCATTGATAATAAAACATCTAGGTTAATGGTGAAATGAGTCTGCACAGTGAGGGACACCCAGAGAGGTTCACAGAGTTACATGGAAAAGAGAAGAGGGATGAGGGAGATAGAGGTGACCAAGAGAAGAGGAGGAATCAAAAGGAGAGAGACAAATCTAGCCAATAATCAGTTCTGTAAGTGTTCTCCACAGCCCAGAACACCCAGAAAGATTCACAGAGTTAAGTAGAGAAGAGAAGCGGGAGGAAGGAGATAGAGATGACCCGAAGGAAAAAAAGGAGAGTCAAAGGGGAGAGAGCAATCAAGACAGTAATCACACTCCTAAGTAAAAATGGGTACTGAAGATTGGATTCTTAAAGGTACAAAATTAATAACAACTACCAAAACCAAAGATTAAAAATCTACAGTAGAAGTTAGACTCTCAACAATACAATATTTTAAAAAATCACAAAAATTATAAAATATATATATATATGAAATTTCCTTTAAAAATAGGGCCTTGTTTTTGCAATGTAATGGTATGTTTTAAAAATGAAAATTAAAGGCATAATAAAGAGCTTAAAAATAAAACTTTCTTTAAAATTTTTTAAAATAAAATATATGTACGAATTTCTCTGGAGTTGTTGAGGGCAATGTGGGGTCAGTTCAGTTTCAGATAGTTCCTTGTTCCAGCTTATACTTCTCAAGGTCTATAGGCCTCTTCCAATGTAGTCAATGCTAACCTCAGGATTTTAATCTGTTGCACCTGTCTCTTCCAAAGCTGTTCCCTCTTCATTGTTTATTTTGGCTTCCTCTGTTTGCAAGTCTCTTCAGTGTCTAATTTCCACCCTGACACAAAGGGGCAAAGATGTTCATTTATTTAGGCTCAATTGTTCAACTGTGCTGTGGGGAGGGAGGAACACTGCAAACAATTATCACTGGCGTGTGCTCACAGTATCTGGCTGCATTGGGTTTGACCGTACTCATGGTGTGTGTGCTTTCCCAGTCTATACTGCTCAGGCTCCAGGTTGCTCTTCAGGGGAACTGTCTACAGTGGGCCCTGGGTGTGTGCACTTCCCAGGTCTAAGCCACTCAGGATCAGGTACTCCACAAAGTTGGGCTCCACAGACTCGGTTGGGCCTGCATTTTGTGCCCTTCCCAGGTCCAAGCAGCTCAGGTGACCAGGTGCTTGGTGAGCGCACACTACCCAGGTGAGGTGGTGTGTCTTATCACCTCTTCTGTCCCAGCTGCTTGGTTTCCTAGGTGTGCAGCTGTAGTGCTGTCTCAGGTGTGCTGTGTGTCTTCTCTAGGGAGATGATCTCTGTGACCTTCCTGGAGGATGTCGACCATCCAGGATCCCAGGAAGACTTGGTTAGGAACTGGGAGCCTGCTCATAGTTTGGTGGAGGATGNGTGCTGTCTCAGGTGTGCTGTGTGTCTCCTCTAGGGAGATGATCTCTGTGACCTTCCTGGAGGATGTCGACCATCCAGGATCCCAGGAAGACTTGGTTAGGAACTGGGAGCCTGCTCATAGTTTGGTGGAGGATGTCATCTCTGGAGCCAAGATTGACCCTCGCCTTCTGGCTCTGACTGTCATCCGCCTGGCTTTCTGCCTCTGGCTGGGGGGAGGGGCTGGTCCGCAGCTAGCTCTCCTCTGGTATTCGCTCAGTCCTTTGTTCTGTGAGGGGGCCAGGTTGTGCCTTAGAGCTTTTTGTGAGAAAGTTCTCTCTCTCTCTCTCTCTTTTTTCTTTCTCTCTTTGACTATCCCACAGTCTGGGTTGCTATCTCACGTTAGCTCCTTCAGCTTGTCCTCAGGGCATTCTGGCCTGGTCTTTACCCTAAGCATGCAGCCTGCGCCTCCCTGTTCAGCCCCTGCTCGCTGCTGGTGGACGCGAGTCATCTAGACTACTTCTGAGCTGAGAGTTGGGGTTAAGTGCGTAATCTGTGGGGTTTTTGTTTTTTTTTTCCTCCCAGTTATGTTGCCCACTGAGACTCCAAAACTCCCCACAGACCCACTGGTGAGAGGGTTTCCTGGTGTTTGGAAACTTCTCCTCTTTCATGATCCCCTCCCCAGGATGGGCTCCATCCCTAACTCTTTTGTCTCTCTTTTTATCATTTATATTTTGTCCCACCTCCTTTCAAAGAGAATCGGTTGCCTTTCTGGGTGCCTGGTGTCCTCTGCCAGGATTCAGAAGTAGTTTTGGGAATATGTTCAGCGTTCAATGGTCTTTTGATGAATTTGTGAGGGATAAACTGGTCTCCCTGTCTTATTCCTTCACCATCTTAGGACTGCCCCCGTGCTGTTACATTTTTATAACATCGCTTCAGTTTTTGTCTGATTTAAACATTAGGGCTGGGGAAGTTTTTGGGGTGGAGGGCTGAAGTTAAGAATTATTTATATAGCACTGAATTATCATCTGTGAGCCACCTGCTGTGGCTCAGGAGGCCATACTGTATGGCACATGGTTCCTGTTGAGATATGACAGAAAACCTCATCAGAACTTTCTTACACTTTCTTAGAACTCATTGCTACAGACTTGTTTTCTAGGTTATAGTGTCACTGGTTCAGTATGACCAGTTAACTCTGGCATATTATTATAGTCCTGAAAGGAAAAGTCATGCTTTCACCAACCAGTGCTGCTTTCAATCTGACCAGTGCATGCCTTTCACTGCAAAAACAACACAACCACAGTCAAAGTTTTCAAGGAAGCTGCCATGCTCCATGATTCAAAAGCAACTAAAATGAACCCTGACTTGAACTCCATTCACATATCTAGGTCAAGCAGTTTAGTCATTTAATTTGGATGTCCACAGAAATAATTCATTTCCAGGTTCCTTCCTAATTATTTATTAGAACAAAATTGGTGATGAGTTATCTAAATCAGTTTTGAAAGTCTGGGATTCTAAAATTTCAGCTTAGGATGCTGCTGCTGCTGCTGCTGCTGCTAAGTCGCTTCAGTCATGTCTGACTCTGTGCGACCCCAGAGATGGCAGCCCACCAGGCTCCCCCGTCCCTGGGATTCTCCAGGCAAGATCACTGGAGTGGGTTGCCATTTCCTTCTCCAATGCATGAAAGTGAACAGTGAAAGTGAAGTAACTCAGTCAGTCATGTCCAGCTCTTTGCAACTCCATGGACTGTAGCCTACCAGGCTCCTCCATCCATGGGCTTTTCCAGGCAAGAGTACTGGAGTGGGGTGCCATTGCCTTCTCCGTCAGCTTAGGATAGGATATATTTAATAGAAAACTTTTGTTTAACAGCATCCCCAAAGTGGGCTAGTTGCTACATCTTACTAGTGCCAGCCCCACCTAAAGGGGCCTTACAGATTTATAATTATTCAAGACATAATTCTGGATAATTCTGGTTCTTTGCCTGATTCACTTGATGGATTGAATGGGTCTTAGATCATGAAGATAGCATCTTGAGTGCACCGTTCACTGAGTTCTCCTCCTACACTAGTCACAATGAATCTCTGAATGGTTTATAGAAACGCCCTCCAAATAATCATAACTGATCTATTCAGAACAAATGTAGGTGTAAGTAGGTGATAATTGTGAAAAATCAGCTATTTGAATGAGAAATAAATTTAGTGATTTAGAGAGGGAACAACAGACTTGTCAATGGAGAGGAAATGTCTTAGACCCTGACAGAAACAGGGGAGGGAGAGCATGAGTGATCTTTATGTATTGCCCCTTATTAAGGAAAACATCTGGAGAAATTTTTCCAGTGTTTCATGAACCTCAAATTATAGTGACCACTAAGTATTTCGTCCCCTACCAGACAGTTCTGATCATATGACCTAGCCTTCTCAAGGAGTCTCTCACAAACAGGAAATGATGGCCCAAGTTTCTGCACATCTACAAGGCACCTGTCTGATTACTCCTTTGCATGTCATTCCATGGCAAACAAATATTGCCTTGCTGAATACGTGAGCAAACAGTACAAAGCACACATGCTGTCTAAATCAAAGATCTAGACTCCATTGTTAACTGAACAGGGATCTCTGAGGCCTATCACCTGTCTAGAAGGCCGAATGTAAGGTATTTCCAATCTATGTTTCCTGAATCATTGGATACCACTTTAGGGGTTTTCCAGAGCTTCCCTTGTGGCTTAGTGGTAAAGAATGCACCTGCAATGCAAGAGACATGAGAGACACAGGTTCTATCCCTGGATCTGGCATATCACCTAGAGAAGGAAGTGGCAACCCACTCTAGTATTCTTGCCTGGAAAATCCCACAGACAGAGACTGGAGGGCTACAGTCTATGGGATTGCAAAAAGTCAGACATGACTGAGTGATTAACACTAACACTTAGGTATTCTCCAATCTTACTGATTCTCTCATTCCAGGGGTATCATGAATACCCCTGGGTCTGTATTTCTTGTTTGGAAATCAGACAATCACTTCCTTCCTTCCTTGAAAAACATGGTAGCTTGCACCTCAAGAATGGTCATAAGGGACTTAAAGAAGCATCACAATAGAATCTTTAATAAATATGGAGATCTCTCCAAAACAGATCTATTTTTTTAACTTTCTTTGGCTGAAGTGATTAATGCTCTTTTCCTTGGCCATGGAATTCATTCAGGTTAATCTTAATTTTCTGTTCATGCTTTTAACAGAGGATACAATTTCCCTAGATTTCCTTATAGTCCAAGGAAAAGTCTATGCATTGCTAACATATACTAGATTAATGCATTGGACCAAGGTAAAGATTGATAAGAAAAACTTAAAAAGAAATTCACTTGGATTCCTAAGGTAGGACCAAATGATATGTGATTTGTGCAGCTACTTTAGTTTGGAGACCCTGGGGATGAGTTTACCAGATATAATACAGGATGCTTATTTAAATGTGAATATCAGAGAAGGCAATGGCACCCTACTCCAGTACTCTTGCCTGGAAAATCCCATGAGCAGAGGAGCCTGGTAGGTTGCAGTCCATAGGGTCACTGAGTCGGACATGACTGAGCAACTTTATTTTCCCTTTCCACTTTCATGCATTGGAGAAGGAAATGGCAACCCACTCCAGTGTTCTTGCCTGGAGAATCCCAGGGATGGGGGAGCCTGGTGGGCTGCCGTCTATGGGGTCGCACAGAGTAGGACACGACTGAAGCGACTTAGCAGCAGCAGCAGCAACAGCATCAGGTAAACAACAAATAATCTTTTTCACATAGGTATGCCCCATGTAACATATGGTGCATACTCACATTAACTAACTCTTATGTGCAATCCGTATTTTTATTTACTATATCCAGCAACTCAATGTGAGAGGAAGAGTTGAAGTCAACATTGTAGTATGGCCACATTCTTTTTCTCAAAATCCTGTTGATATTTGCCTTAATTTAATACTGCATGAACAAATTCAATGAATTTGATCTCAACCTCTTTGGACTGATTACTCAGTAAAGCATACAGAAGCCAAAACATTGTAAGAACGAAGGATGGATATTTTTCCATCATCACTTACATTAAAGTAAGTTTTTAATAAATCTCTTTCAAAGTATGCATTGATACACATTTATTTGTGTCATATTTTATGCTTTTTACCCTTTACACCTAAATTCCATAGAAGTCAGGGACAATTTCTCTTTTGCACTCAGCTTGTAGAAAGTGCTTTTAATGTTATAGCTGCTTAAGAAATATTTTGGAATGAATGTATAAATATATTAATAAAAATGAATTATTACACAAGAATACTATTACTGTCACATACATAGGATTTATATATTTTTTAATCAGGATAATTTATTCACAATTAAAACATCTGCATGTAAATACATTTACTGATGATCAACTAAATATTTTGAAATATGGTCAACCACTTGTAAAAAAATGAAACTAGATCACTTTCTAACACCACACACAAAAATAAACTCAAAATGGATTAAAGACCTAAATGTAAGACCAGAAACTATAAAACTCCTAGAGGAGAACATAGGCAAAACATTCTCCGACATAAATCATAGTAGGATCCTCAATGATCCACCTCCCAGAATACTGGAAATAAAAACAAAAATAAACAAATGGGATCTAATTAAAATTAAAAGCTTCTGCACAACAAAGGAAACTATAAGTAAGGTGAAAAGACAGCCTTCTGAATGGGAGAAAACAATAGCAAATGAAGCAACTGACAAACAACTAATCTCAAAAATATACAAGCAACTTATACAGCTCAACTCCAGAAAAATAAACGACCCGATCAAAAAATGGGCCAAAGAACTCAATAGACATTTCTCCAAAGAAGACATACGGATGGCTAACAAACACATGAAAAGATGCTCAACATCACTCATCATCAGAGAAATGCAAATCAAAACCACAATGAGGTACCATTTCACACCAGTCAGAATGGCTGCGATCCAAAAGTCTGCAAGCAATAAATGCTGGAGGGGGTGTGGAGAAAGGGGAACCCTCTTACACTGTTGGTGGGAATGTAAACTAGTACAGCCACTGTGGAAAACAGTGTGGAGATTCCTTAAAAAATTGCAAATAGAACTGCCTTATGACCCAGCAATCCCACTGCTGGGCATACACACCAAGGAAACCAGAATTGAAAGAGACACATGTACCCCAATGTTCATCGCAGCACTGTTTATAATAGCCAGGACATGGAAACAACCTAGATGTCCATCAACAGATGAATGGATAAGCAAGCTGTGGCATATATACACAATGGAGTATTACTCTGCCATTAAAAAGAATAAATTTGAATCCGTTCTAATGAGATGGATGAAACTGGAGCCTATTATACAGAGTGAAGTAAGCCAGAAAGAAAAACACCAATACAGCATACTCACACACATATATGGAATTTAGAATGATAGTAATGACGACCCTGTATGTGAGACAACAAAGGACACAGACATAGAGAATGGACTTTTGGCCTCAGAGGGAGTAGGAGAGGGCGGGATGATCTGGGAGAATGGCATTGAAGCATATATACTATTATGTATGAAACGAATCACCAGTCTATGTTTGATACAGGATGCAGAAGGCTTGGGGCTGATGTACGGGGATGATCCAGAGAGACGTTGTGGGGTGGGAGGTGGGAGGGGGATTCGGGATTGGGAGCTTGTGTACACCTGTGGTGGATTCATGTCGATGTATGGCAAACCCAATAGAGTATTGTAAAGTCAAATTAAAAAATAAATTAATTTAAAAGAAAAAAAAAAGAAACTGATAGTTTATTTAAGCATGATGAATTAGAGATAAAATTCAACATGATCTGGATTAATATACTGCAAAATCTAAACAAGGTTAGTTAGAAATCTCAGTAAATAACTTCTAACATATTTTTGCAATTAGACTTATATTGGCTTAATATAAAGGGAATCAATTCTAGAGTATCTGCACAGATGTGTTTTTGAGAATGACCAATAAAAATGGGGTTAGTTACTCAACAGCTGTGCTTTATAGTTTCTATATATATATTTTTTACATAGTGATTATTAAACTGTATTGTACATTTCTACATCTGTGATGTTTTTCCTCATGTGGCTGTAGAGTTGCTGAAATAGAATGAGTGCTTCATTCTTACGTGATCTTTGTTGACAAACTCTAGACTTGGATGATTTTTACTTTATCCCCAAAAGTGTTATTATTCAGTATTATAAACTCCATTAAAAAGGTGTGATTTTTATGAATTAATTGTAAATGAATTTTCTATTTCCATCTTTACTGACTTGAGAAGTTCTTCTCAAGGAGTGAAGTCAGCAGTGTGTAGAGTGGAAAGCCACCTTTTTCTATTCCTTCAATATATGAACAGTAAAACAACAACAAAAACACAGCTTAACAAAGGTTCCTCTAAACAGCACACCAGGATGCTGGAGAATTCCACACATCAGTGCCTGTAAAGATGGGTGAATTGGAACACACAGAGGCGACAGAACCAAGGGAACAATGGTGTGCCTACAGTCTAGTCCCTCTGACCATGACAACTGAGCCCACAGCTTTAGAGAACCCGGCAACATCAAGGTAGGCAGCACACATGACTCTGGCCCCCGACCTTCTGTGGCACCCACAGCCACAGATAACTAGGGCAGCAGTGGCAATGGAGTCTGGGATCCCATTGGCTCAGATGTTGAGATGCCCACCCCCAGGCTCCTGCATTCCATACACAGTAGCAGAGCCTTCAAACCTTAAAACAACAGGTACAGCAGAGGTTTCTGAATAGCACCGGCTCTCCTCCAAATATCCCTCTTACTCCCAAAACTGGCAGACTGTGCCTGCAACTCAGGGGATTCCAGAGGCAAGGGAATATAGCCCACCATCCTGGTGATTGACAGTGGCTCTGGCAGAAGCAACACAGCCAGAACCCCAGAGGGCAAGAAGTGATGGCAAAGACACGGAGTCATACCTCTTACAAAGACAGTAGTGGATGCAAAGTGCCACTCTCCAACCAAAGACAGCACAGCTAAGAGAAACTAAAACCTTATGCTATCGCACCATCTGCTGGAAAACAAGAGAAAAACTCCAACTGCCAATATAAGCTTAAAATCACCAGCAGAGAAGTAATTCAGCAAGAACCATGAAGAAGCACAGTAACACTGTATCACAGCAAAAAATGAACAATTCTCCAGACACCAAACTTAAAATCACAGACTATTGCAGTGCAACTGATAGCGAATTTGAAATATGTGTCATGAAGAAACTCAATAAGTGACAAATAAACTCAGAAGGGCAATTCAATGAGCACTGGAATAAAATTAATGAGCAAATGGGGACATTTATTGAAGAGATTAAAAATCTAAAGCCAAACAGAAATTCTGGAACTGAGTAACTAATAGATGAAGAATGCATGAGAAAGGATTGGAAATAGAGCGTATTGTGTACAAGAGAATTAGTGAGCTTGAAGAGAAAGCTAAAAAGGATACATGTAGAAGAAAGAGAAATAAGAAGTAAAAAATATATAGAAAATCTACAAGGTCTTTCTGACACTTTTAGGAAGGGAATATCTGGGTATCTTACAAGGAGAAGGGAGGGGAAAAGAGCAAAGAGTTTATTTTAACAAATAATAACTGAGAATGTCCAAACCTAGGAAAGAAAGTGGATATAAAAATTCAGCAAGCTAACGTCTAGTTACCTTAATGCAAAAAAGACATTCTCTGTGACACACAAATTAAAATTGTCAAAAGTCAATGACAATTTTAAAAACAGCTAGGGGGATAAAAAAGATGGCACTTACAAAATCCTATCTTGAGAAACAAGAAAATCTCAAACAGTCTAACCTTAAACTTAAGTAACAAGAAAAATAAGAACAAGTGAAATCTAAAGTTAGTAGAGGAAAAAAATAAAATCAGAGCACAAATAAATTACTAAAAAGACAATATAAAATATTAAACTAAGGCAATTATTTGAAAACATAAATACAATTGACAAGCCAAACAAAAACAAACACATAGAAAAAGAGTACTTGTTATCAAAGAGGAGGGGAGAAGTGAGTAAAAGGGATCAAGTGTACAGTGATAGATGGAAATAAAACTTTTGGAGGTAAGCACCTTGAAGTAGTAATATAATGCTGTACGCATGAAATGTATATGTTATAAATCAAGTTACCTACATAAAAATATATATTTTTAGTTTTCCTCAAAAATTTCTCAAAATTCCAAGTTTAATTTCTGATCTGTTCATAGATTGCTAGCATACACTGCATATGTCAATGCATTCTCAGAATGAAAGGGAATCTATCTGTTCATCATGAAAAAATAGATGAGGAAAAGTGGAAACAGTGACAGACAATTTTCTTGAGCTCTGAAATCACTGTGGACTGTGACTGCAGCTATGAAAGTAATAGATGCTTGCTCCTTGGAAGATAAGCTATGACAAACCTAGACAGCACACTAAAAAGCAGAGACATCACCTTGCTAACAGAAGTCCCTATAGGCAAAGCTATGGTTTTTCCAGTAGTCATCTATAGATGTGAGAGTTGGACCATAAAGAAAACTGAATGCCCAAGAACTGATGCTTTCAAACTTTGGTGTTGGAGAAGACTCTTGAGAGTCCCTTGGATTGTGAGATCAAACCAGTCAATCCTAAAGGAAATCGATGCTGAATGTTCATTGGGAGTACTGACGCTGAAGCTCCAATACTTGCTACCTGACATGAAGAGCCAACTCATTAGAAAAGCCCTGATGCTGGGAAAGATTGAGGGCAGCAGGAGAAGGTGACAACAGAGGATGAGATGGTTGGATGGCATCACCAACTCAATGAACATGAGTTTGAGAAAACTCTAGGAAATAGTGAAGGGCAGGGAAGCCTGGCATGCTGCAGTCCATGGGGTCGCAAAGAGTCAGACATGACTGAGCAACTGAACAACAACAACAAAATTAAAAGTTACAGTTAATCTCATATAGTGAGTGTAATTCACACTAGTAAAATTTGGCCCCAGTACTTCTACTCAAGTCTTAAAACTCATACTAGATCCCTTTTTTTCTTTGCCTGTGTCTGCAGTCCTTCTGTGTTCCATCCTAAACTGGCCCTATGGCTTCATACACTTACCTGGTCGTTCTGACTTCATGATTTGATTTGTGCATATTACTTTGCCCCCAAGTGAAATTCCATCTCAGTTCATTATCATACTACATATGAGACAGAACCCTTAATCATACTCTTCTTAATCTGGCAAGTAAGTTAATGAAAGCAAGTAAAATAGTACTGTTCTAGGTGAACGTGAGTAGGAACACAGGATGTGAGGGATGAGATTTTTATTTTTACCATTTTTTTTCTATTTAATCTATTTGAAAGCAACTGTATATAGTAGCTTTCCCTAACCCAACACAAGCTTTATCTCCCATCCCTTTTTCCTAGTAGTAAAATTTTCTCCAAGTAATTGTCTTTATTTTCACAGTTATAATAAATTGACATTAAGATAAAAAATTTCAAATTTGTTTGAAAAAGTACAATGTGATGATCAAAAACAAAATGAAGCTACAAACATTTATACTTAAGATAAATTATGAAATTGGAGCAATGAATGTCTTTTGAATTTATAACATATTCTGTCCATCTTAATATATGTGGCTTTATCAATTTTGGTATGAATATTATCTAAATGATATAACACATTTATTAGGAAATTCCTTTTAAGGATATACTTCAGTGACATTATCTCTGCAGTTTTATTTTCAAACATGTAGTTCGTAATGGGGAGACCCTTCAACCATTGAAAAGAAATGACTGACAGATGGCATTGTTTCGTACTCTCTTTGATGCATGTGNTAACACATTTATTAGGAAATTCCTTTTAAGGATATACTTCAGTGACATTATCTCTGCAGTTTTATTTTCAAACATGTAGTTCGTAATGGGGAGACCCTTCAACCATTGAAAAGAAATGACTGACAGATGGCATTGTTTCGTACTCTCTTTGATGCATGTGGTGTGAAACTTGGAGTTTAAAGAGCCCTTTGTAAGTAAAAGGTTGAATAGTGTGAAAGGCCATCTATACAGACTCTAAGGGGGATTGTTCCTGCTCTTTAAACCTGCCCTTTTGACAAACTAAAATGATTTCAAAAGAAAATGATTACCAACATGGTACATTTCACTATGGATGAATAGGGAGCGCTACATTGAGATAAAGGTCAACTATAGTTATTGGTGAAATCTGCAGAAGCCAGCAAATCATAAAGCTTTCACTGCTGAGGGAAATAAATGCTTGTCTCATCAAATCCTTAGCCATCCTCTAATAAGAGGGAATCCAGCAGTAATATGTTGAATAGAAATTACTAATAATGCTATACTAGTAGTACTGATAGTGGCAAAGTGGAAAAGTTAGAGTGGTGCCATTCTTTGCCTCCAGGGAATTCTTTTGTAACTAACCCCAAAGAGATGTCCTTTCTAGAGTGAATTTTAGAAGAAATTCATAATCAAAGCTTAGGACCGTCATTTTATGGAGGACTATCATTTAATATTTTCATTTAAGAACTAGGTAAACATCCTATAACCAACTTATTTCAGAACCTTGAAACAGGTAGAATTTCCAACTTTTTAAAAATATTTCTTTAATTTAATAGAGTCTTCAATTTTCTATGGGCATAGGGTATTTTCTATACCTGGAGCAGGGTTTGGCTCTCAATTGTAAATATTCCAATTCATTGGAAAGACCATGCTGAGGCTGAAACTCCAATAGTTTGGCCACCTGATTCAAAGAACTGACTCATTTGAAAAGACCCTGATGCTGGAAAAGATTGAAGGCAGGAGGAGAAGGGAATAAAAGAGGATGAGATGCTTGGATGGCATCACCGACTCAATGGACAAGAGTTTAAGTAAACTCCGGGAGTTACGATGGTCAAGGAGGCCTGGTGTACTGCAGTCCATAGGGTCACAAAGAGTTGAACATGACTGAGTGACTGAACTGAACTGCACGTATATAAATCAGTGATAAAAATATCCAGTGTCACTGAAGGTTTAGAAATCTGACACATTCCTAGATTGTTGGGAGTTCAGATTGCTAATTTTTTTTTTGAAATGCTTTTATATTATATATGTAAAGATTTTTAGTAAATTGACTCAGCAATTCTATGT